>PVKU01002856.1:0-205442 GCA_004027475.1 Anoura caudifer
AAGAGAAGAGAAGAGAAAAAGAAAAGACTCTATGGGTTGCTTTATCTTTCCCAATCCTTCTATGTTATCATTTCCAGGATCAAGCTGTTGGCTAATACAGCAGTGTCTACATGAGTACCAACACTAGGAAGAAAGGAAGATAGGGTTCCTTGATCATTTGTGTTTCTTACAACACCACTGCTTCTTAGGGTTGTCAGCACAGTGCTGTGTGCTCAGTTATAGATACACACATGATTGCCTTTTCACTTTGAATCTTGCTGAAGTCCATGAACTTTGTAACCACTGGAATTCTGTGCCATAGGCCATTCTTAAATCAGTTTTTAAACACCATTTCAGGAAGGTCAAGCTATGAAGTAACCTATAGGTGAGGTTTCCCAGTACAATACTGAGTATGTCCCTGTGTACTTCAGATTTTAATAAAACATTTTTGTATTTTACAAAATGTATGTTCTATATCTTCATAACAAAAACTTGCATCAAGAAGGCAGAGAAAGGGGTCAACTTTGAATAAGCACAATTGTATGGTACTCAGAATCCCATTCTTTCATTGAGTTAAGGACCTCTGAGAGGTTGTTAAATCAAACTCGGACATGGCTTTTGGTAAGTTTCTGAAGTGATAACTATTGCTGTTAGCATTAGTTAAATTAATTATTCTTTGTTGCTGTTGTTATTATTGTTAGAATGCTAGGTTTCTGAAGTCTGGTACAAAAAAAGAAAAAGTTACTGACCTCAGCCTTAAAGCCATTGGATCTCATTGAATTCCAAAGTTTGTTTCTCATCATTTTTAAGTATATTTTATTGATCATGATAATACAATTCCCCCCTTTTTTCTCCCTTTTATCCCTGTCCACCCTGCATCTCTCCTTCCTTTAGCATTTACCCACTTAGTTCATGTCCATGGATCACACATATAAGTTCTTTGGCTTCTCCATTTCCTATACTATGCTTAACTTCTACCTGTCTATTTCATGCCTACAAATTATGCTTCTTATTTTCCATCCCTTTTCCCTCCAATCTTCCTCGCCCCTTCCCCACTGACAACCCTCCATTTGATGTCCATTTCTGGGATTTTTGTTCCTGTTCTCATCATTTGCTTATTTTTTTTTTTATTTTTAGATTCAGTTGTTGATAATTGTGAGTTTGTTGTCATTTTACTGTTCATAGTTTTTGATTTTCTTTTTCTTACATAAGTCCCTTTAACATTTCACATAATAAGGGCTTGGCGATGATGAACTCCTTGAACTTGACCTTATCTGGGAAGCACTTGATTTGCCCTTCCATTCTAAATGATAGCTTTGCTGGATAGAATAATCTTGGATGTAGGTCTTTACTTTTCATGACTTTGAGTACTTCTTTCCATCCCCGTCTTGCTTGTAATATTTCTTTTGAGAAATCAGCTAATAGTCTTATGGGAATTCCTTTGTACGTAACTATCTCCTTTCTCTTGCTGCTTTTAAGATTCTCTCCTTATCTTTAATCTTGGGTGACTTAACTATGATGTGTCTTGGTGTGTTTCTTCTTGGATCCAATTTCTTTGGGACCCTCTGAGCTTCCTGGACTTGCATATCTATTTCATTCACCAGATTGGGAAAGTTTTCCTTCATTATTTGTTCATATAAGTTTTCAATTTCTTGCTCTTCCTCTTCTCCTTCAGGCACCCTTATGATTCAGATGTTGGAATGCTTAAAGTTGTCCATTTTTTTGAATTCTTGTTTCTTCATTCTGTTCTGGCTAGATGGGTGTTTTTTATTTTTAGGTTTTTTTTTTTTTCATTTTCAAATTGTTTATTTGAGTCCCAGTTTCCTTCGCTTCATTGTTGGTTCCCTGTATATTTTGCTTTATTTCACATTGTATAGCCTTTGTTTCTTTCTTTATTTTGCAATCACACTCAATCATTTCTGTGAGTACCCTGATTATCAATGTTTTGGACTCTGAATCTGACAGGTTGGCTATCTTCTCATTGCTTAGTTCTTTTTCTGCAGTTTTGATCGGTTCTTTCATTTGGGCCATATTTCTTTGCCTCAGTGCACCTGTTACATTACAAGGGGCAGAACCTTAGGTATGCATAAGGGTGGGGCAACTCCCTTGGCTGCATGGTAGCACTGTATGTGGAGGAGGGGTCAGAGAGGGAATGATGTTACTTGCTAGCTTGTGGGGCTCTTGACCCACTTTCTGTCACTTCCCTCACTTACCACAAGTAGATTGTGCCCTTTCAGATGCTGATTTTCAGGTAGGTGGGCTTACGTATGTTTTAGGATCCCCTGAGCCACTCTAACAGACTCTCCTGTGAGACTGGGAGTTTCTTCTACTGCCACAACCCCCAGGGATTTTAACAGCCAGTGGTTTTGAGGCTTTATTTCCCATGCTGGAACCCTGGGTTGCCAGTCAGTCTTGCTCCTCAGTTGTTCCTCCCAGCTTATCCACACACAAATCTTCTCCTGCCTGGTACACCAGCCTCTGCCTCACCTGCCTTGTTCATCACCTTGCTGTGTGTATTCTCTACCCCAGCCTCCCATCTCTGCCCCTCCTACTGGTCTGGATGAATGTTTCATCTTTAACTCCTTGGTTGTTGGACTTTCATACAATTTGATTTTCTGGCAGTTGTGGTAGTTCTTTGTTTTTTTAATTTGCAACCCTGATATCACAGTATCAATGAGTTTCTGACAGAATTTTTCACATAGCCAAAACTCAAGAAGTGTCTACTGTTAATGTTCATGGCATGAGTCTCAGTCAAGAAAAGACAATGAATTTAAGTTTTTGTTTCTAGAGACTGGTTGGTTTATATGTAATTTTCTCTATAATAATTAGTAAGGAGAGACTTTTATCCTGACAGGAGGCTGGGAACTATTATTTTCACTCAGCTAGTTCTCCATCTTTCTTTACTATAACCTTTCCTGAACTCATCCAGTTTCTACACACCAGCTTTTCCTTTCTTTCTGAACTTCAGTGGCTATTATTGCCTATAGAACATAGAGTACCCTTCTGATTATAATTTCAAGTATTTCATGGACAGACTCTCATTCTGCTTTTTAGTTTCAGAAACTGTATGCCATACTTACAAGTATTTTTCACAGCATTAATTTAATTTTTTTCTGAGTAAAAACCAAGGTAAGTTTCAAGTCTTATACACATTTATTATTTCCTATGATCCACAGTAGAAGTCATTGCAGTATAATGGTGTTTGGGTTTGCTTTTGTTTTCTTTTATGTTATTTTGTCACTAACTTGTTCAGGAAAAGGTTATCCTACAATATTATTGTGCTAAGGGTCTTTCTCTTTATTATACCATAATAATATTATTGTTATTATTATTGTTTTTATGTATAAGGTGATGGATGTTAGAAAAGTCAGTAATTTGTCCATGGTATACACACATGTGCATATATTATATTTTGTAATCCAATACATTAAGTGCATAGTATTAATATCAATTATAAAATGTTTTAAAAAGAAGGATATGAATATAATATTTATGTAATGTACAAAAATGTGTATAGAGTTCTGTATAAATAAAAATGTATACTATGCCCTATTATAGAAAAAATATACTGCCAGAGATAAAGGTTTTTCCATTCTCAAATAATCAATGAGGATTTTAAGTGTCATGTATTATGATTATTACTAATGGTAATTAACATACCACTTCACACCTGCATAGGTTTTCATATTTTAAAAATCACATGTCTCTCCAGTGTCTTGTTTGTTCCTAGGAGCAAATAATAAGCTCATTTATTCTATTCTGACAATTAGAGACTGAGTTACTAACAGTGCTAACATTATAAAAACATGCAGAATCTTGACTGCCAGTCCCAAGACCTTTCCAAGTAATTTTCCATGCACAAAATTAGTTTACACAAATTTTTAGAGAAATAATTCATTTCTCCTTTATTCTGAAAAAAAATTCATGCTGGGTGGCTGACAGCAGGTGTTAATTCTGCAAGTACTAATTTAACATAGCAGGTGTCAAATACACTGGGTATTAACTGCATGGTTGCTACAAAGTGATGACAATCACTAAATGAGTTCTGATCAGGTGGCCACTGGCACTTGCAGGCCTTCTGCTCAATATTATTACTCACCTGAGCTTCATCCATTGGGACAGCATCCCATGGAAGCCTGCCGCTCAGGAGTTCATGGAGTAATGAGCATCTACTCCAGGGATATGGACATTTTCTCCATCTCCATCATTTCCTCTTTGCAGTCACATATGATGTGACATATCAGGGTAATTATAATCATTTTCATTTTTTAAAATGATGAATAATACTGTAGGAAAATTGTCAGCAGCTGCTTGAAAATTAACTCCCTTCCCAAAATATGGCCAACCACCTGCTCCCATCCCATTCTATTTCTACTACTTACATGTAATCTTAAAAAATATGCACACATGTACACACACTTAATACTTATCATGATTTGTGAAATATACAAATTCATGGAAGAGAAATTTAAATTTACGCCTTGCACATTTATCTGTACTTTGGTGTCGGTTAAATATATTTTTTACCTGTTGTATGTTTTTCAATATGTAACTTTCAGATATTTCTACAATTCATGATACCTTTCTACATTGGCAAGGCTATTAATATTTCAGGATAATTTATTTAATTTCTTAGCTGTGTTTTCATGGGTAGTTAACTTTCATGTTTTCATATTCAAGCTTTGGTTATTTTTTTCATATCTTTGTTGTTAATAAGTTCACTCTCTTAACTTTTTATTCAAACCACAGTCATAGTCTCTCATTTCAGGACACATTCTCAACCAGTGACTTACTTTTACTTTGTTGTTTCCTTCTCTTTAGGAATGGCTAGAATCTGAGGAGTAGAGACTGCTGCTCTTTGTAGATGGGCATGTCAGAGATGTTACTGAGTTCTGAAGCAAGTCAGCAAATGACTGAGATACAATATTTTCCAGGTGCTTGCCTTTAATAGAAAGAAATTTTGTTACTCAGGTTCATTCAACCTGAATTTAAATTTCTTCAAACTTTGAGTATTACACTGCAGCTGATATAACAATATATGACTTATATTAATTGAGTTTTTGTCAAAATCATGAAGTTTAAACTCTTTGAAATGATTTACTTGCAGACAGAATCTGTGCAAAGCCTGTTAACTGTCAGCTTTTTACTATTCTTGTCAGTTGGTTAACAACTGAGTTCAGAACCTGAGTAAAAGTTGAATTTGTCAGACTTTTATAAAACAAAGCCCTCAAATTCACAAACCTTACCATGAGAATAAAGCCACCTACAGGGATGTTTTATACCAGTCTGATCTAAAAGAAATGAGATGGGATGCTGAGAGATGTGCCACAGAAGGCAAGGGTAAAAGCCAGTGGTACGAATACCAACTTCCAGGGGAGTGAATCCCAATGTTACCTTTTAGGTTTCTCTAATCAACCAATATGCAGTTTATGACCTGGTTTGTGACAGCCCATTTGTGATGCTCCTTAGAGAGGTCTTACTTTATGAGAGGAAAGTAGCCCTGATGTCTTTGAAATGGAGATCTAAAAATGTAATGAGGATGTATTCTTCAGATCATAAATGTATTTTATGTAAGATTCTCTTTCATCATGAAGAGCTGATTGTGTGGACAAAAAGATGGCTATGGAACTCTTATGTTAAAGGACTTCTAAACATAGCTACCTTGCCTCCACCCCAAACTGTGAAATGAGATGAATTAGCCAGCTAAGGCTCCTTTAGCAGTGGTTATCACATTTATGGAATCATGGCATTATAACAGGCTTTTTATATCATAAAGAAAAGCTGAGCCTTGACTGCAGTGTTGGCAAATGGAAAATGTGGACCACAAAAAGTCTCCGGATACTCTGACAAACTTAGAAATAGTTAACAACTATGCTTCCTTTTTTTTTTTTTCTGTAAAAATCTAATGACAAAACCACTTCAGTCTATGAAGTGTGAATTTGTTTATCATAAAATGGAAATAATGCCATAATGCTGAAGGTCAACTAAGTTTGGCTTTGACCAGCAATTACAATTTCATCAACATCTACCTTGTATCTTAATAGAAAGTGAGATGATATACCTCTAAAGGGATTTCATGTAAATGCTGTGCTGCTCAGTGAACTGTATTTTATGAAATTAAATGAGATACTGAACAGATGATACTCTCATGGAAAATGCATACTTCCTTTTAATGTATTAAAAGTTAAATCCTACTTGTGAAAAGCACCAAAATTCCATCTTGTATATATAGGATTTGAAAACAGCTACTTTGTGAGAAACTACATGATTACTTCTACTAACTCTAAATTATGACTCAGTCTCTTATTTTTCAAAACAATGCTTTTATTATCTTTGTCTTCCTCCAGATTTTACTTACTTCACACTGCTAAGTCAATTCTAACTTAAATGCCAATCAAATCTTGGGTAAATTCCAGATTCCAATCATGGCCAATAACATTTCTACAGATACAGAAGTCAGACCTCTAGAAACACACAAAGACACAGGAAGACACACCCAAACCACACTCTTCCCTTGTCCATATACATACATATTTAGACATTGGCAGTGCTTTCTCTTACTGTTTATGGAAAATCAATAGCATAACAATGAAACTTATGAAAACTATTGACCTCATCATTTACTTGGTTCATTTTTCTAACTACAGAAAGGTAAGCAATTATATAAGCCAAGAGAGACTATTATCTTATTTTTTCCAGGAAATCTTCACAACTTATTTTAATCATCTTCCATGTTTTATCATTCTTAGAGGTAAAGAAATTTGTCTTTGTTTGCATTTGATTTAGAACAAATTCTAAAATTACATAGAAGATAATCAGCATGTATGATGTCAAGTATGATAAAGGTTTGTAAATTACAAGCATTGATATATCCCTTGCCTATCCCTGTAAAGGATGTGACTTAGCTGACATATAGAATAAAATGATTAGGTGGAAAACATTTTTAACAGATGTTACTTACTTTTAAGAGTTAATTGTTATAATTCCCCATTAATGTAAGTAATCTCTCTCCTTTACCTCACTAAAGTCATTATCACTTTTCTTCTTATGTCACTGTTGTTTACACATAAGTTTGATAGTCTCCTGCAAGCTTTGTGAAAATGTTATCACCATCCAATCAATTTGTGTACTCTTGCAGCATCCTCTATATCACAGATTTTTATTAAACTTTCCATATAGTTTTGAGCTCCACAGAAGACAAGTGGGTAAGAAGTCATTAGGCTCAGGTTGTTCTCATCATCAACAACAACAACAACAAAAAAACACATGAAAGCTTATTTATAAAATAAATATTTTTCATGCACCGAATTCTAGAATTATGTGAAATGCATCCTCATGATAGGGGGAATGAATAATTAAATGAACAGTATATTTAATTATAATTTGCCAAAATAAAATATAATTTTCAGGTAACACTTCTCACAAACATCTCATTATAAGTCAAAGGCAACAGAAAACTTGACTCAAGAATGCTATTTTATGAGTCAACACTTGACCAAGACAGAACTTTGAGAATACAGAAAGCTTGCCCCTCCTCATTGACAGTCTCTAGAAAATTCTGACAAGGTCTCAAAGTCAATGTATGGGTCAATTCTCTGATGGGTTCACATAAAAATATTCTATTCTGTTGCTAAATATACAGATTTCAGATATTTGATTCATTTATTTTCTATGCATTTATATTTACAATGAACATTTGCCAGCTTCTTAGGCTAAGAAATATGAGCTCATGATGAAATAACTTGCAAATTCCAAGAGCTATCAGGAGACCCAGAAGCACGCACTTTTATGGCAGATAAGAGTAAATGATTTCAAGGAGTGAATAATAATACACAGTCAAATGTAAGAGTTAATGGGAATAATATGAGTATCCCAGCCATCTACCTGAATTCTTTTCCCTAAGGCAGTAAATTTTATTCTTTTGGACTCATAAATTCTTTGGAGAACTTAATACTGTGACTTTAACTTAGAATAGAAACACACAAAAGTTCACATAGCTCCATACATTACTATTTTCTTGGCTTGTTTGACACTAGCCATAGCAGCCCTTTGCTGTTTTCTGAATAACCAGAACAACTTAGTGCCTTTGCACTGACTATTCTGCAGGCCAGGAATGATGCTCTTGGAGTTGTATGTCTGGCTCATTCTCTCAGTTCCTCCAAATTACTTCAAATGTCCTCCAAATGTCCCCTTCTCATATGGACGGTCTCAAGCAGCCTATTTAAAACTTCAGTCTCTTCATCACCTTCCATACCCTAGATATTCCCTATTTATTTCTATATTTTGTAGCACTTGGGTTATACATTTTTTTCCTATTTTATATCATCCCATGTGAAAATTAGATCCACGAGCTACAGTTTTATATAGCATTCTGTTAATTTCTGTATCTCTAATACATAGTGGATAACCCTGAATGAATAGTCCTAAGTAGGCAGTAAAGTATTGTGCTAAAGAAAATTTTGGGACTCAAATGGTTCCAGTGAAGTCTTGGTTTTGCCACTTAGCCTGTGGGCAAGATGCTATATATTTTTGAGCTTTGGTTTCTGGTACATCAGAGAAGGATAATAAGAAAGTCTACAGTTATTTTGGATTCATAAATTGAAAGCTATCCCCACTTAACCCTCTTCTCTCCTCCATCTTCTGTAGAAAACTGATCTTTTTCAGATGAGTCCTGGATTTATGTGCAGTATAATATGACAGGCGCAAAAAGGCAGAGTCATTAACACCCTATCAGAAACAAAACAAAACAAAACTACTTAGTTAAGGAGATTAAGCCAGTCTAAATTGTAAATTCTGACAGGGGTTGGGGGGAGAGAAAAAAGGAAATAGAATTAGTACAGGATAGATTAGAGGGAGAGAAATTAGGATGCTAATGGTGAATATAAAGTTTCAGAGGTTAGACTGAAGTTAAAGTACTAAAAAAAGTTGCTAGAGGTTATGAATTGCATTCTTTTTAGTGTGTGTTCAGTAAGGACTAGAATGGCAGCCTTTTTCTCTCTAGCTATTTAAACTGAATAGTTTGAATGCTGCCTGAGTAATAACAGACAGATATTGATTCCAGATTTCATGTGAGTTACACATATAAAACCTATATAAAAAGCATAGTGCATGGCAAGTTCCATTGTTAGTATTCAATAAATTTTGGTTATTAATAAAATAAAAATACTCATCCATTTCATAGCAAGTAGGGCATTGATTTATCTACTTAACACATTTATTAAAGCATCTGGAAAGTATGATTGTTGTTAAGAATATAATAGAGAAAAAGACAGTTGTAGTTATCAGATTTCACAACTTTTACTTTCAATGTCACAATTCAGGAGTAATATATATCAAGGACAGACACATTAATAGGCTCTGCCAAATTTTGTCTGTGAATGTATTGTAAGTATATGTATTTGTTTTTTCCTGGAGGTTAGACCCTAATGCTTTGAACAGATTCTCACAGTAATTTATTTCCCAAATACCTAAAAATTCTTTAACTCGGTGAAAAAAGTTGGTGTCATAAACAAATTACTGTTCGCTGAGGTGAGAATGGATGGTACATAAGGATATGAGGACCTCATGGAACAAAAAGGAAAAAATAAACTTTTATTTGGGAGATATATATTTATTTATTTATGACTTATTTATTTTTTATATATTACTTAATCCCCTTATACCCACCTCCCATACCCCCACAATAACTGCATTGTTGTCCATGACCAGGAGTGTTTTGTTCCCTTTTTGCTCAATCCCTCCACCTCTTACCTTCCCGCCTTAGGTGTCATCCTGTTCTCCATCTATGAGTCTGTCTATATTTTGCTTGTTAGTTCAGTTTGTTCATTAGATTCCACATGTGAGTAAAATCATATGGTGTTTGACTTTCTCTGACTGGTTTATTTCACTTAGCATAATGTTCTCCAGGTCCATCCATACTGTCACAAGGGGTAAAATGTTCTTCTTTTTGTTGAATAGTATTCCATTGTGTAAATGTCCCATAGTTGTTTTATCTACTCATCTGCTGATGGACACTTGGGCCGCTTCCATGTATTGGCAATTGTAAATAACTAGAGTGAACATAGGGATGTTTATGTTCTTTTGAATTAGTGTTTTGGTTCTTTGGATATATTCTCAGAAGTGGGATCGCTATGTCAAAAGACAGATCCATTTCTAATATTTTGAGGTAATTCCATACTGCTTTCCACAGAAGCTTACCAGTCCGCACTCCCACCAATAGTACAAAAGACTCCCACTTTCTCCACATCCTCGCTAGCACTTGTTTGTTGATGTATTGACAATAGCCATTCTGACAGTTGTGAGATGTGTAATTATGGCTTTATTTGCATTTCTGATGATTAATGATGTTGAGCATCATTTCATATGTCTATTGGCTATCTCTATGTCCTGTTTAGTGAAGCATCTACTCAGGTCCTTTGTCCATTTTTTTAATTGTGTTGTTTGTTGTTTTGTTGTTGAGGTTTTTAAGTTCTTTATAAATTTTGGATATTAATCCTTCATCAGATGTACCAGTGAATATATTCTCCTATTCTATTGGTTGTCTTTTTTTACTTTGTTGATGTTTTCCTTTGCTATGCGGAAACTTTTTGATTTGATGTAGTCCTGCATGTTTATTTTTTTTTTTTCTTTTGTTTCCCTTGTCTGGTGACATATAGCTGATAAAATACTGCTACAAGCCATGTCTGAAATTTTGCTGCCTATGATTTCTTCAAAGATTTTTATGGTTTCAGGTCTAGCTTTTAAGTCTTTCATACAGTTTGAATTGATTCTTCTGTGTGGTGTACGAAAGTTGTCTAGTTTCATATGTCTGTATATATCTGTCCAATTTTCTTAAAACCATTTATTGAACAAATTATCTTAAGACCATTGTATGTGTTTACATGCTCTGCTGAATATCAATTGACTATCAAGGTGTGGACTTATTTCTGGGCTCTTGGTTCTTTCCCATTGATCTATGTGTCTGTTTTTATGACAGTACCAGGCTGTTTTGATTACTACGGCCTTCAAGTTAGTTTGATCTTAGGTACTATGATTCCTCAAACTTTGTTCTTCTTTCTCAAGATCACTGTTGATATGTGAAGCCATTTGTGGTTCCATATAAATTTTTGAATTATTTGTTCTAATTCTGTGAAACATGTCATTGGAATCTTGATAGGAATTGCACTGAATTTATAGATTGCTTTCAGTAGTATTGACATTTTAATTATGTCAGTTCTTTCTATACATGAACATGTTATGTACTTCCACTTATTTGTATCCTCTTCAATTTCTTTCTTCAGTGTCCTATAATTTTCTGAGTACAGATCTTTTATACTCTTTGTTAGGTTTATTCCTAGGCATATTATTCTTTTTGAAGCAATTGTAAGTGGGATTACTTTCTTAATTTCCCTTTCTGTTAGTTTGTTATGAGTATATAAAAATGTAACTGATTTCTGGATATTAATTGTGTATCCTATTACTTTGCTGTGTGTATTTATCAGATCTAATAGTATTTTGTTGGAATTTTTTGGGATTCTCTTTATATAGTATATCATATGCGAATAGAGACAGTTTACCTCTTCCTTTCCGATTTGGATACCATTTATTTCTTCTTCTTGTATGATTGCTACAGCTAGGACTTCCAATACTATGTTGACTAACAGAGGTGAAAACAGACATCATTGTCTTGTACCCAATCTTAAGGGGAACATTTGTAATTTTTGTCCATTGAGTATGATGCTGGAAGTTGGTTTGTCATATACGGCCTTTATTATGTTTTGGTATGTTCCCTCTATTCCCACTTTGCTGAGAATTTTTATCATAAATTGGTTTTGGATTTTATCAACTGCTTTTTCTGCATCTATTTATAGGATGATGTGGTTTTTATCCTTCATTTGTTTACCTGGTGAATCACATTTATTGATTTCAGAGTGTTGTACAACCTTGCATTCCCAGAATATATCCCAGTTGATCATGGTTTATGATCTTTCTGATGCATTGCTGTACTCATTTTACTAATATTTGGTTGAGGATTTTAGCATCTATGTTCATCAGAGATATTGGCTTATCATTTTCTTTTTTTTTTTTTTTTTTTTTTTTTTTTTTTTTTTTTTTTTTTTTTTGCAGTGTGTTTATCTAGTTTGGGAATTAGGATAATGCTGGCCTTTTAAAATAAGTTTGCAATCCGTTCCTCCTCTTGAAGTGTTTGAAATAGTTTGAGAAGAGGTGTTAGTGCTTGGCACCTTTGGCAAAATTCACCTGTGAGTCCATGTGGTCCAGGGCTTTTGTTTCTTGGGAGTTCTTTGAATTACTGCTTTAATTTCCTTACGTGCAATCTGCCTATTCAGATTCCATAATTCTTCCTGATTTAGTTTTGGACAATTGTATGTTTTAGGAATTTTTCCACTTCATCCAATCTGTCCTGTTTGGTGTCATATAGTTGTTCATGATATTTTCTTACAGTCCCTTGTATTTCTTTGGTGTCAGTTATTATTTCTCCTCTTTCATTTCTGACTTTATTTACTTGGGTCCTCCCTCTTTTTTTTTTTTTTCTTGAGTCTTGTTAAAAGTTTATCAACCTTGTTTATCTTTTCAAACAACCACCTCTTGGATTCATTGATCCTTTGTATCTTTTTTTATACACTTTTGCATTTATTTCTGCTCTAAGCTTTATTAATTCCTTCCTTCCACTCACTTTGGGCTTTGTTTGCTTTTTCCTGTTCTTTTAAATTAAAGTTAGGTTGTTTATTTGAGCTTCCTATTTGAGATAGGCCTGTAATGCTATAAATTTCCCTCTTAGAATTGCTTTCCCAGTGTCCCACAGATTTTGGATTATTGTGTTCTCATTTTCATTTGTTTCAAGTATATTTAGATTTTCCTTGATCTCTGTGTTGAAATATTCATTGCTTACTAGCATGTTATTAAGCTTCTATGTCTTTGTTTATATTTCAGTGTTTTTGTGATTGATTTATAGTTTCATAGCATTGTGTCAGAAAAGATGCTTGGTATAATTTCAATATTCTTGAATTTATCAAGACTTGTTTGTGTACTAACATATGGTCTATCCTAGAAAATGTTTCATGTACATTTGAAAAGTATGTATATTTGGCTGCCTTGGGGTAAAATACTCTGGAGATATCAACTAAATCTATTAGGTCTGGTGTGTCATTTAAAGCCTCTGTCTCCTCATTGATTTTTTCTGAAGATCTATCCTTTGAAGTCAATGGGGTGTTAAAATCCATGACTGGGACTATATTTCTGTTGATTTCTCCCTTTATGTCCATCAAAATTTGATTTACATATTTAGGTGCTCCTATGTTGGGTGCATAAAGATTACTAGGGTTATGCTCTCTTATGGTATTGGTCCCTTTATCATTATATAGTGTCCTTCTTTGTCCCTTACTATAACCTTGGTTTTAAAGCCTATGTTGTCAGATATAAGTACTGCTACCCCAGCTTTTTTTTTTTTTTCTTTGCATTTCCATGGAATACATTTTTCCATACTTTTATTTTTGGTTTGTGTGTATCTTTCAGTCTTAGGTGGGTCTCTTGGGAGAAGCATACATATGAGTCTTGTTTTATTATCCATTCAGCTACCCTATGTCTTTTTGTTGGAGCATTTTAGCTATTTATATTTAATGCTATTATTGATAGATACATATTAACAGTCATTTTATTGTTAGACTATTTTTCTCTCTCTCTTTTCTCTTTTTCTACTTCATCTTAAAGCAAGCTCTTTAACATTTGTTGCAGTACTGGTTTGGTATCTTAGCTTTTTTATATTTCCCCTGGGAAGCTCCTTATTTCTCCTTCAATTTTAAATGATAACCTTGTTTGGTAACATAGCCTTGGTTGTAGGTCCTCGCTTTTTATGTCCTTTCATATTTCACACCACTCCCTTCTGGCCTGAAATGTTTCTGAGGAGTAATTAAATGACAGTCTAATTGGTGCTCCCTTGTAGGTAACTACCTGCTTTTCTCTTGTGGCTTTTAGAAATCTCCCCTTGTCTTTGAATCTTGTCTGCTTAATTATGATGTGTCTCAGTGTAGGTCTCTTTGTGTCCAACTTGTTTGGGATTCTCTGCGCTTCCTGGACTTACATGTCATTTTGCTTCACCAGATTAGGGAAATTTTGGTCATTATTTCTTCAAATAAATTCTCAATCCTTTGCTTACTCTATTTTTCTGATGTCCCATGGTACAGATGTTGTTATGCTTCATGTTGTCCAAAATGTTTTTAAGCTCTCCTCATTTTATTTAATTCTTTTCTTCTTTTGGCTGCTCTGGGTATATTTTTTCTACCTTGCCTCCCAAATCATGATTTGATTTTATGATTCATCTAACCTACTCTTTATTCCTTCTAGTGTATTATTTATTTCATATATTTTATTCTTCATTTCTGACTGCTCCCTTTTTATAGTTTCTATGTCTTTTTTAATGCTGTTGAGTATCCTTATAATCATTATTCTAAACTATCTGATAAATTGCTTACCTCCATTTCACCTAGTTTTTCTTCTGGAGAATACTCATGTTCTTTCATTTGAGGTATTATTATTATTTTTTTTTTTGTCTTCCCATTTTGGCTGCTTCTTTGTATTTGTTCCTATGTATTAGGTATATCTGCAAGACTATGGTGTGCACATAAGTCAAACCATGGCTGTGATTGGCCCTGGGCAACCTGTTTGGAGCTATCAGGATCCATAGCAGGTGGCTCGCTCCACTGGGCCTGGGTGTGTACAGAAAGAATCATGGTGCACACCATGACCAACATTAACCAGCACCAGGTCCCAGCTGAAGCCTCAGACCTCCCAGTGATCTGCTTCTACCTGTAGACTTGCTGTAGTATTAAAGAGAGAAAGTCTTCTAGCTATACTTCTCAGCAGCAGGGCTTAACCACCACAGGGTGGGACATAGTAATTCTGGTGAGTGGGGCTATGGTTGCTTCTCAGGCTGATTAGGAGTGCTCTGCCTGAGAAAGCTGGCTCTTGCACTATGGGGAATGACTCACCACATGGATCTTGGTGGCCATTCTTTCAGCTCTCTCCTCAGAGCCACCAGCCCCAGACTCTCCTTAAGTATCTCTAGTTCATTTTTCTCTTCTTCTGCTGGAGCCCAGGGTAAGTGGCTGCAAATAGAATTTTTTGTGTTGGCCCTTTAAGGGCTCTCTGAGTCTCCAGCCATCTCTTCTTTCTGGTAGACAGAAACCCCAATGCTTTTCACATCAGATATTGTTTAAGTCCCTTTGCTAGTTCGGTGCTGTAAGCCCAGGAGTCCAGCTTGTGGTTTAGACTCCACATTTCTCAGGGGAACCCCCTGGCTGCTAAAATTTCCCTCCAGGACCCAGTTGCCACCCATGGGAACCCCTCCAGCCCTCTTGCACTTTCTCTGCACTCCCTACCAGTCAGGTGTGGTGATGTGTCTTCTTCAGTCTTTTGTGGTTATAAAGCTTCTCTCCAGCTAGTGTTCAGTTGGTAATTCAGGATGATTTTTCAATAGTTTAGTTGTAATTCCAATTTGGTCCTGGGAGGAGATTAGTGTAGTTTCCACCTACTCCTCCGCCATCTTGGTTCTCCCCATTAGTTTTGAATGAGAGACACCATTTATGTTTAGAAGTTAAGGGACAGGAGAGAGAGAAGTACAGAGAAATATAAGGAAAAAACACATAATGAATAAAAGCTCCAGAGAAAGTAAGAGAAGGCACACCTATGAACTTAAGTGGTTTTATATAAAATAGAAATTGGTTTGACATTTTGTAATGGATTTCTGAATCTTTATTGGATTGTTTACTTAAGGTGTTCAAGACAAATTCAACTCTGTAATGTAAGCTACTTTCATCAGAGAATAAAATATTCAATCTGAGTCACCAAAAAATTAAATAAATACATAAATAAATAAATAAATAAATAAATGCAACCAGACACAATAAAATTAAGTTTTTTTCAAAAGGAAGTTGATCTCTACATTAGTCTCCTGCTCAGCAGGAAATTTTACCCTGAAGACTTTACTGAGAGGACATGATACCCAATGGGGCACAAACAGGGAAAGTTCCTTGAAAGGAATAAGAATGGGTTCAGTCTTAATAGGAAAGGAAAAGTCAGCTCCTGCTATCACCAAGAGCTTTGGAGTTCCTGATAAAAATTTGGTCTTGAGATACTAATGAGAAATTTCTTGAAACTGAAAATGCCTGATTGAATGTAATGTTTATCCAGGATCTGGACCCTTGTAGTTTTATGCAAGAGCTTTCCTGGTCAACAAATAATTGACCAGATGACATATAAAGGCCAAAAATAAAATTAACCTCTCTACACACTGACCAACTAGAGTGCTTCCAAATGAAGCACTGCCTCCTGGTGAGAGGGAAGGATCAGAAAGCTTGGGACACTGGTACTAACAGCATAAACTTTCTGGAATTGATACTTCAACTTATACTTCCCAAAGAAAGTTTAAGGGGAAAAGAGATATAATAAGCTAGAATGCCTACTTGTTCATGTATTGTTCACAGGATAATCTGCAATTGCACATGAACAAGTAAATTTATTGTTACACTTAAAAAAATAGTTTCCTGAACTGTGCCGACTCTTTCATACAGCCTTCAATAATTTTCTTACATATTCTCATGGACTCAAGGAAATAGGCAGCAAAGTTGATTGATTTACACACAAAATAATATATTTTTTAAAAATATTAGATAAATGTCCTTTTGATCTGTATCCCCAGACCTACTCCCTTCACTACTTCTAAGAGGAAAGTACTTTCCTGAATTTGTTCTGTCTTTTTCTTATTTGCACTTGACTCATTAACTAGCCAAACCATAAATATTGTATATAATGGGGGAATTTCATTATTACTTGAAATGAAAAAATGCTACTATGCAACCATCTATTGATGTAATGTAATAACTTGGGAATTGTTAGACCCACTACCTCATGTGAATAGCTTTGCCTTAGTGTGAGTATATGACACAGGTAGACAGCCTGGCCAGACCCCAGAGTAAGGGAGGGGATCACAGGAAAGGCCAGAAGCATAATGGGTGAAACCAAGCATGGTGCCTGTCATCAGATTTCCATAACCCCAAGCTGAGAAACATGGCAAGAAAGGGTCCCCTGTGCCAGAGGGATGGGGCACAGGTACTAGGTTGTCAAGTAGCGAGCAGAAAAAATGGGCAATAGGCAGGATGTGGTTTTGAGCTCAGACTCCAGAAAGGAGCCTGAGACTTGATGGTGATGGGTAAAGAAGCAGAGCAGCTTGGAGCATCCTGCAGTTTCCCAAAGAATGCTATTTTAAATGGGAGAAGGAACTCTGGTTGCAACCTCAGATTGGTCTGATAAAAGGCAACAGGCTTACTTTTCTCTGAGTGTTTTGGAGGGGAGGGGCTCTAAGGTAGAAGCCTGTCCTTCTTACAAAATAGTGTAGCTTTTGAATAAATGAACTATTTTTTTTTAACCCAACTTCTGCCTCCAGAGTTTGCCAATGAGTAGAACCTCATTTCTGTTTGGATATCTACAAGGTCTGTCCAGAAAAAGTCAAGTCATTGTTAATATAGTAAGAACAGCTAGTGCAACATTGATGTAAACTGGCAGCCAAGGAGAGTGGACTGGAATGCACATGTGTGAACAATGACAACTTCACTTTACTAATCAGTGGGCTTGGGGCAGTAGACACCATTGAGTGAGTATGTGTACTGTGTGACCATAGAATTCAAAACAACTGAGCAGGTAGAGCAATGAATCTGCGTCAGATTTTGTGTTTAGCTTGAACATTCCTCTGTAGAAATTGTTTGGATGATTAAGAAGGTCACAGCTATGGGCGACTGGTGATTGGCAGCTTCATCACAACACTGAGCCCCTTCATGCATCACATCTCATGCAGAAGTTTTTGGTAAAACATCAAATCACTCAGGTGATTCAGCCCTTCTGCATCCCAGATTTGGTGTCCTGTGACTTCTGGCTTTTCCCAAAACTAAAATTACCTTTGAAAGGAAAGAGATTTCAGACTGTCAATGAGATTTGGGAAAATACAATGGGGCAGCTGATGGTGACTGGGAGAACTGTATGAAATCCAAAGGCACCTACTTTGAAGGGGACTGAGGCATCATTGTCCTATGTACAAAGTTTCTTGTATCTTCTTCAATAAATGTTTCTATTTTTCTTATTATATGGCTGGATACCTTCTGGATAGACCTTATATATAACCATGTTTTTTATTCAGTTATCTCCTTTGATGGCTTTTTAGATTGGTTTGATTTCTATTTTGTTATTGTTGTTTTAGAGCTGAAATTAACATTTTTGTATAGGGCTTTTAGGGTAAGTTAGAGATTGTTCTCTTAACCTATTCATAAAATAGAAAATATTTTGTATCTTTGTAAGTAGAATATTTATTCTGACTGAAGTCTGACATCAGATGTTCTTTGGATCAAATCTTCAGCAAAACCAAGGATGAGAATTCAGATATTAACAAGATCAGATATTAACAAGAGTGTCAAAGCAGTAGAGAAAAAGAGGGTACATGCCACAGAGCAACTTCAGCTGGCAGACTAATTAGTGGGTGAGTTGGGCACCTTCCTTTAAACTCCTAGCAACTAAAGATGTGTTAACAGAAGTTAATTTGTATCAGTGAAGCTGGTGGGAGCTTGGTTCACTGTAGAATTAGTATAAAAAGGAAATGAGAGAAATTAGAAGGAAAATGATGACCTGAAGCTTGTATTGCCTTAGACATGTACAACATACAGTATTTTAAGAAAATTTATTAGTTTTGAAAAGATGGCTGTGAACTAAAAGTACAAACCATGAAAGGTAAGAAATCCCAACAAGTGTTTAAGCCTTTAAACTATTTTTTCACATACAAACTTAAGGGTGTGAGGAAATTATAATACTCTCCTAATTTTATGCATTCTAAATAAACTCCATCAAATTCCTATTTTCTTTAAAATAATACAAATAAAACCTCAGATTTAAATTTATATTTAATAATTTTATAACCATTTATAGACATAAGCAGTTATGAAAATAAGATTAAAAACTGCAAGACTCATTTCATTATAGATATCTGCAATGATATAAATTGGGTCCAGGAGCTTGTCCTTCTCATTAGGGGAAAGGATTGGTTCACATTCAATTTGCCCCCAGGAGCTGAAGAACCCCCAGTGTCTGCAAATGTCGGGCAGGTGACATTTCCTTGGATTCTTCCCCAAACTGGCAACTAGGATCATCCTGTTTAATCCTTGAACCCAAAGGCTGCTTTTACTCTTGTCTCAGAAAAAAGCGATACCAGTGCAAAACAAGGATTCCATTGCTGGGATGCAGTCCCATGTAAAGTCCCATGTATTTTGTCTATTTCTATAGCAGATAATAATTGCCCCTCTGCCATGTGCTGCCAGTTGGCCCTTCTGCCTGGCACTTACTCCAAATAACCTGTACCAGCATGAGCAGCCATATATTAAAGTTGCTCTCAGAAACAATTACTGACACTATCTTCCCATTTACTTTCTACTTTTAGGCAATACTAATCACTTTTTACTTTTTTACAATTTTCTAGATTCAAATTTACATAGGAATATTAAAATATATGTATGATGCATTTTTGTAATTAGTTTTCTTTCATATTCTATATCCATCAGTGCATTTTTTTTCACTCAATGAGCCACCTAAAATCCTGGCTAATTATTTTTTATGGGAATATACTTTACTTATATACATTTATTGAGTAAGCCAAGAAAGCAAAGAAATTGCCATATTATTTTAAGGGTGAGTGAGTGAGTGTATGTGTGTGTGTGTGTGTGTGTGTGTGTGTGTGTGTGTGGTGTGAATGATGTGGTGGTCTATTTGTGAAGGCAAGAGCTGTAGCATGAGTGAAAAGCTGTAAGGAAAAGTTTAGACTATGCATATAGTTAAGACTTTACTATATCTTCCAACTCTTTGATGATTGCTACATTATATGAAAGCATTGTCTTCTTGAAAATGAACAGCTTTTGAGCCAGTTTATAAATTGCATAATTTCAAGCCAACACCAATTACAAAGAAAACAGACTACCCTGTCTTTTCTCCCTTGTGCTGTTTTTACTTAAACAGTCTTTCAGGTGGAAATATGCCAGTTTTCCTGCCCTGGAGCTTGTTGAATTCACTCACAGATGTCTGGCTCAGATTACAAACATATACAATGGCACTGATGCCAGGCTATGCCTGGGAATTTCCTTGAAATCATAGTGAAGTATAAAAGTTTGAATGATCACCTGAAGCAGGTCTGGGGTGGCCTTTGCTAGTTTTAAATTAGATCTTCTTACCTTTCTTGAAAGGAACCTTCCTTGAAAGACATATTCATCCTGTAGCATATTTTGGTATGGGACAAATGCCAAAAAGTGGCAGAAGAATGACTGGTAATGGCAAGCGGCAGAACACTCTATTACTCTGACATTGATGGGGAACAATATGTACACATATGTTAATTTTACAGATAACTGAAGCTTAACTTTTCTAGTAATAAAAAGTAGCCATTTGAATAGAAATTTTTCTGAAACTTATTACACACATTTATACATTCTAAAGCAGAATGGGTTTAATATGATTTTACCTTCCCATTAAAGCTCAAAGTATCCATGCGAATGTCAATCTATTCTGTAAAATGATAATACCAGATGGGATCAGTGTGGCTTAGAGAGCTGTAGAATAGGTCACATTCAAGTGTTTTTTAGCTCCTCTCTGTCCTCAATCTGTCATCTCTAACTTTTACTATTGTCTTTGTGTCTAACCGGCAACCTTCGAGCTCAATTTTAATTTATTTTTCCATTTTGCTGAATCATTTGAAACTAGATAACTAGAGTTATTAGAAAAAATAAGTAATAGTTACAAAGATATCTTAACAAAAGTCCAATATTTTTCTGAGGAATATTCACTGATTCCTTATTCATGCACAGATTCACATGACTATTATTCAGTTCTTCATACATTTCAGGTGTACAAGATGCAAAGAGAAAAATAACATGTGTTCTCATGAAAGGGAAACCTGGACCCATAAAGTTAAAGAAAATTAAATATAAAATTCCAATTATTGAGATTATATTATGGGTCTGTAACTTCATATGAAATCACCAAAACCTTTAAATAAACATTAAGCAAGGAATGCTTTTTCTATTTAACAGATGAAGTAAATAAAACTCAAGTTTTAAAAAAACTTGTCCAAAGTCATAAGTGGTACAGCTGAGATTTGACTTTGCCTCTCCTAACCTTAAAACCTATGAACTTGTCTTTATACTGTGCTCCCTCCACAAGTGCCATTTTTCTTCCTATGCCTCCTCACCTCCTTTCTAATACACACAAAGAGTGCAAAGAGAAGTGCCAAAGAGATGATGTCATTTGCAAAAAACAGCAATGCACTGAGAGCCTACCTTTCCTTCTTTCTCTTATGGTACTATGCTGATTTCGCCCACGTGCAAAACTAAGCTCTCATTCACCAGCTTTCCTCCCATCCCGTGCACATCTGAGGTTGTTCGTAGCTAAATATTTTATAGAATTTAGACAACCAGAAAACTCAGATATGGATAAGTGAGAGGGCATTGACTTCTGTGGAACAATCTTCTTCCCAATTGGTTATTTATTAACTTTAGAAAGGCAGGAAAAAACACACACAAACATACAGAGGCAATGCAGTGAACAGAAGGAGAGCAGCAAGGTCAATAAATACTGGGTACAACATGCATGCAATCAAGCTTGTAAAGGACGTGGATTGAGCCATACAGACGTTGAGGATTAGAGCTAAGCATCGTGTTCTGTGGAGCTTCCTGTGGTGAGCTTCTCAGCCCAGGGGATACGGGGTAGGCCTCTAAGAGAGTACAGGACCCCGATGTCAAAGGCAACTCCTAAATTGTAAAAATAGCTGTTGAATCCAGGGACTACAGACAAATCTAGCAACTAAAGTTGATGTTTTCAGATGTAAAACATGTTTCCATGTGCATTGTGTTTCCATTAGTTTCCAAGCTCAATTTTCTTACCTTCTTTTTTATAGTAAATGTGATTTTTCTCTTTAAAACATTAACTAATAATAATGTTCAGAAATTCAGTTTTATGACATTTCTACATGAAACACATCCAAATCAGAGGCTTTTTCTAAATCAGTTCAAAACCTGCTCTATAATAATTTATGATTCAAAAATCAAAGCAAATTATCTGGCATATAAACCATTAAGATTTATCTAATGGTTTTGCCTTCAAGATCAGAGCAAGAAATATATGCAGTATTGAGCTCAATATTTGGAGCATTAAGAGTCTTCTAAACTTTCCTTCATCTCTCTTTATGTTTAGTAGAATAAATGAAAGAAATTCTTGATCTGACATTCAAACCAATGGATAGGATCCCAGGATAATAGACTCCAAGTGAGAGAACAGTGAAGTATCCAGGAAATCTTGAGAGGTTGCTAAGATTTGCTTTAAGTCAAGTGATCTTTAGAGGCTCTTCATCTCTTGTCAGATTTGGATAAGACACCAGATATCACCATCCTCCTAGCCAAAGGCTGAACTAGGTGTGATAGCCACGGCTGTTAGGAATCACTGTGCATTCACAGAAACACACCAGCATTTGATAATTATCTATTGTTTTCTTCTCATTTACTTGAAGGGAAACAAATGTTCTCTAGAGCAGAGCCAATGAACATTGCTCACAAGAATAATAGAAATGAGATATTAATCAAACATATTCTAATGCCTCTAGTGAAAGAATGATCTGAATAATAAAGTGATTAATAGGAGACAACAAACCTCTGAATCCCTGTCAGCTTTTGTATGCAGCATGCTTGAATAATTTAATGAATGAATCCTTCATGAAAGCCTGGAAGCCAGAATTATCTTCAGTAGAGTCACACCTCATTTCCAGGAGTTTCCAAGCTCTGTGCTAATTCCTTGAATTGGTATGCAAGCCAGAGTTGTTGATCTAATGTTCATTTCAGAAGTGAAGATTAGAAATTAAAATATATACCAACATAGTGCACTTTTAGTAAAGCACTTGACAGACAATGTCAGTTCTGATTGAGTTCTTCTTATATATGTGAGCCAGATATGTTGATTTAAATGTTCATTGCAGAACTGAAGTTTAAAAACTAAAACATATCACAACCTTTTAGTGAAGCACTAGACAATGTCAGTTTTGACTGAGTTCTTCTTCTATCAAAGGTAATTTAGCACATGCCAACATATTTAAACAACAACAACAACAACAAAATCCTTGTCACCCAAACTGTAATGAAATCTTGGAAGAAAAGCTCTACAAAGAAAACAGGAGATAAAACAAAATAAGTTTATCAGAGAAATGTCAAGGAGGTAACCATGATTGTTAAAGGACATTATTCTTATTCCACATAATCTTTTAATCAGGCAGAACTTACTGCCAAAAATAAGATAACTTAATAATAATGAATCAGGTTGTTTCCTTGCAAGAGATATGTCAGTATTAAAATACTTTCTGGCAGCCAAGTACCAAAAACTGACCATAAAACCAGTAAGTCATCCTAGAAAGACTGTTAAGGAGACAAGCAACCAAATCTAAATTGCCATATGTTAAAACAAGTATTCCAGTGGGGATGTCAAGGGAGTCTAATTGTCTCCTGTGAAGGCAACCTGCTTTGAATGGTACCTAAGAGAAGGAGCTAGATATAAAGGAAAGCTGGAATTTAATAATCCTAGTTCTCTTTGCTTCTTCAGCGATTCCTATTTTAAAACTTTTCATTACTACCCTGCATTCTGCTGTTAAGTTTCTGTAACTGTCGTTGTTCAGAAAAGTATAGGAAAGTAGGTTTGAATTGTGGCCTAATCCTTTACTACTGTACCCTGATCCTTCAGAAAAATAAATTTTCTCTCCAGTCACACAGCTTACAGGTTACGATTTTACAGTGATACAGAAAAACACCCTCTATAGATGAGTGCTGCGAAAAGGAAATGAGACAAAACAAAACAAAGAGAAAACCTTCCCCCATAGATTTCACATCCTGACTGTTTCTGAGACCTTTGATAGCTTTCAACTGCTTTGGAAGTTGAAGGACAGTCTTGGCCAACTTGTAAGAATCTCTGCCAGCTTTGGGAGAAGGGGACAATATTGAGAATATTGAAGGCATCCTTATTTCTCATGCTTTCTTTGCACTAACAGAAAGCTGCCCTCTCCCCCTTTACAACAACAACAACAAAAAAAAAAGATTCACAACAGTGTCTTACAGATCTGTAAAAGAGTCTCTTCTTCATGAAACACCATCTCTCAAGCTGCAGGTGCATGTCTCCACTCCCCATACAGATCATCAATCTCCCGCTCTCTCCTACCAAATAAACTAGCGAACCAACAACAACAACAACAATAAAAGTCTTCCTCCATTACAGGTTTTATGATTTGGTAGCACTATCCAAACTCCTTCTTGTGACTGTAAACTTTAGGGATGCACTCAAATTCTTAACACTTGGCTGTGGTCATACAATGTCCCCTGAAAATCCAACTTTTTTCACCGTCTAAGATACAATCTCTATTGTTGTGAGAGCCGGGTTTCACCCTTCTTTCCTTTGGCCATCATCTTTTATGATTTCCACCTGGACCACCCATAGTCTGAGACGTATGAAAGTTAAAGTTACCCAATGCAGAACTAGAGAAGTCAAATTGTGGAAGAAAGGACAAAAGTGAAGAAAGGAATTGTAGGTTAGAGTTAATTTGATAGTGTGGACTCTGGCAGGAGGAGTGACAGTGATGAACCACGTGCTCGCTGGGTGAAGTGTCAGATTAGTATAGGTTGTTAGAAAATGAGGAGTAAGGGACTGCAAATATTGAAGAAGTGAAGACTGGAGGTAGGAGGAACAAGTATATGTGAAGAACAGAAAAGGCAGGTAGTTGTGGTCAGAGATTCAGAGGGAAAAGCAAAATTACAAACAGGAGAAAATAATTCTGATTTGTCTCTTAAATTTAATTGCATCTGTTTTTCAGTGTATTTGCTACACTCATAAGAAATGACATAGTCTTCATCCTACTTTAAAATAGTTTTTATTCTACTCTATATATTTTTCAGAAACAGTCAAGCTCTTCTTTTTTATTATTTCTTCAACGTGTTCCTCTTTTGCTGGGATCTCTACCCCAGTCTATAACTTGCTCAAGTTTTCCTATCATACTTATCATTAGAAAAAAAAGAAGAAGAAAGAAAGCAGCTATGTCTTTTTTCCTTTAGCCAAACTCATAAAAAGAGTATGTTCCACATTAGCCTAATATTTATTTTACCCTAACAACCACAAAGAATGTTCTTCCTGAAAGTAACCAATGACCTCCTGTATTATTTTAGTTTATCATTATTTTAGTTTTATCATCCCTAAGCTATCTTTTTCAACTCTTCTGAGCATTTCTACTCAGTTTCCTTCGCTGGTTGACATCACAACTCTAACAATGCCCTCATATAAAGTAGAATTTACCACACAGCAGTGTAATTTTTTTCTTTCTCCTATTCTTTTCTAAACTATGTATACTTTCAAATAATGTCACATTCATTATTTTAAACCTTTTCAAATTACCCAAGTTGCCTTAAAGCTTAGTAAACCATAGTTGCTTGGCAAACATTTCATTAACTTCTGATTACTTTTAACTCTGTTATTTACATATATTTTCAGACATTTTACTTTGATATAAGTGCATGACCTGATCCTTTTATTCAGTAGAAATCAATCATGCACGTTCTAAAGAGAAGTTTTCATATTCTAGATCTGACATTAATAACATTTATGAACTAAAAATGTTGAAAATACACAAATCAGAAGTTTAAAAGCAAATAAAACATCAAAAATGAACATTTCTTGAATAACTATACCCAAGACAAGAAATAATGCAAGTAGCATTCTCTCTGTACTCCTTTCAAGTCACAGCCCAGTGATTACAAGCCAGCAACATCCTGCAGTTCCTTCCAACCACAACTCACTTCCTCCTGTGCAAAGGTAATTACTAATCTGACTTCAAATCTAATATATTAATTTGGTTGCATAAAAACTTAGGTAGATCATATAGATACATATTGAATTTTATATCATGGAAATAGAAAATAAATCCTATTTTACAATACTCTAAAGCATTCACAACTGATCCCTTATTAACTTGCAGCAAAGTAGAATTTTTCATACAAAAATATGACATTACTATGCAATGAAAACTGAAACTATTTTATAGAATAAAAAATAAATATCCATCCACTTAGAACTTTAAATATATTAATATATCTTATACTTAAATATGCTCATACATTTATGTATTATAAGTTCTATAATGATAGGACCGATTTCTTTCCAATATAAATAAAAAGAAAGAAAAATCTCTTCTAAATATAACATTAAATTGTCATCAGTAGAGAACAGGTGGGGTGGAAAGTTGAGGAGGAACAGATACCTAGAGTGTTTAAAAGTATGTTTCCATAAATATCTTATTTATGAGGGAATATAGTACTCATATATGTAAATGAATGCATGGATATTTAATAAAGTGATCAAAGACTTTATTATCAATATTGGGTCATAACAACATCAGAGGCTTTCTGAATAAAATACTGCAAGAAGGTAAAAATGCAACTGTGGTATTCCTGAAAAAAAATATTATATAGATCAGATCATGAGGAAACATCAGAAAAAGAGACATCCTATAAAATAATTGTCCTATACTGTTCAAAATCAGTACTTGAAAAATTCAAAATAATATCCAATTTTTTAAAACCAAAAAGTGACTAAAGGTAGATATGTAATATTTTCCTTATAGATCATAAGTTAATATTTTTTATCTCTAGATTTCATAAATCTTAACTACATACTCCTCACTGAATCCAGGGTGTACAAAAGTGAGTGTAAAGAAAAGCACCACTTCTACTAAAGACATTAGATTGTGACTACTTAGGGAATAAATTAAATTATAGTTGAAGAACATGTGGTATAACTGCTACCATAGGTAGCAGCTAGGAATGAGTGGCCCGAGGGGAAATATAGCAGGGCCCCTCACCATTGCAATCTAACAAAGAACTTAATACCAGAGGCTGGAAACAAAAGACAGACTTGTCTCACTCATTGACCAAGCAGTCTTGAGCTTGGTCTGAGAAGATTGCCATGCATTGGGAACATCACAAGCAAAATATGATAGTGCGAGAGGAGGGGGACTCTTGAAAGTCTGTGAGCATTATCTCCAATAGCTGGGGGAGGCAGGGGGAAGGCCTTTGTGAGTGTGTATTAATTCCAAGGTCTGGAGCGAGAGAAGGAGGGGGAACCTAAAAGCCAAGTGTATAACCTCTGAACCCCAATCGTCATCACACTCGTTAACTGAGGGCCCACTGGTGGCCTTGGCTCAAGTGTACAGAAAAAACTTACTAACAACCCTGTTTCCCCTATGCATGGGGCATTCAGACTAGTGCAGGGCCTGCTTGCAGCTTTGTGTTCATATATGTTTCATAAATAAACTTGCTATCTCATTTCCATTATGCATGTCTCTTGTTTGAATTAATCTATCGCGAGTGAGGCAAAAACTGAGGAACAAGCTTGGGAGGTCCCCTTGCTCAGGTTTCTCCCTGGTAACATAACAAATAATATTTTGAATTGTGCAGAAATGGTTAGAGGCTGGGGCCAGGGTGAACATTCATGTACAGTGGAAGGGACTTGCATAGTTTTAATTTCGTACATACACTAAAGGAAAGACAACCACAATTTTTTTTTTATCAGCTTGTCTGGATATGGATCAGAGGGAAAAAAGGAGGAGTGAGGCTTAAAAGCTGTCATAGTCAGACATCATAAAGGGAGTCAGACCCCTTTACAATCTTGCATCATGCAACTTTGATATGTTTACTAATTAGTTCTGTTTTTTTTATTTTGTGTGTTATTTTACACATACAAGCATATTATCTGCAAATAGAGTTTTATTTACTCCTTTCCATTTTATATACCTTTATTTCTTTTTCTTGATTTATTGTAGTGGCTACATCTTTCAGTGCTATATTGAAAAAGCCTTGCTTCCAATCCTAGGAGGGAAACATTTACTATGTATGATATTAGCTGAGTATTTCAATGTCCTAGAGTAAATGTTTTGTCAAGTATTTTTTTCTGTGTCAGTTAATATAATCATATGATTTTCTTCTTTAGCTTGTCAATAATAAATGCTTTATAAATGTCAACAATAAAATAATTTATTAATAATATTTGTTTTCAATCAACTGTCTCAAAATCACTTTGATTTGCTTTTGCAAAGATAGGGTAAAATGAATTTTTTATGTTATTACAGTATATGATTTTGTTTTTGCCCAATAATATTACCTTCTTCACTTGAACATAATTATGAAATTGTTCTATATATGCCTTTAATATTCTTGTAGAAGGCAGTATAACCTGTTGTATATAGTAAAGGACAGTATCTCTTTGAATTGTTTTATTTTAGCACACTGCAGCAAAATACGTTTTGCATTTAGTCTCCTAATAAAATTTGTATTCATAATAATGATAATAGTGATGTTTCCTCAAACTTAAAAATTGACCATACAAAACTAGTCACAAATTTGTAAGTAAATCCAATGATGGCTTTTCCTGATTCTCTTTCATGGTATTTTAAGTTCATAGGATAGATTTTGTTTTATAGTTCTCTATATTTTACTACTTGGAAGTTCAGTGAGTAATGGCTTACCTAGCTCTTTCACTAGTTACCAGCTGTGTTCCCTCTTCATGAAGAGGAAATAAACACTTATTCATGAAGATTAAAAAAATAACATCAACAAACTTTCCTTGGCAACTTCTCTCCCAGCCTTTTCTCCCAGTTAAGTCTAAGCTGTTCAAGGCACTTGGTTTTTCATGGTGGTCTTTTTTTTTTTTTTTTCCATAAAAAGAGAGCCCATTTTTTATTCCAGTATTCTTCTTGGAGGCAGGCAGAAAAAAAAATATTGCTAGTGGACAAAGTATTTTCTGACTTGGCTCACTTATGACAAAGGCTAAATCTTTAAGGGACATGATGTACATGCTAGTGGTGGCATTTAGGGGCAGTGACCTACTGTGTGCTAGAGACAGAAAAGATAAACTTCTACTTACTCTGAGGAAAAAGAAGGAAACTAAAATATTGTTCTGTGTCTTCATTCCCCATTTCATTCATATTTGCAGATGGTTATATATTGTAAATTTTTTCACAGAAATGTCATGGACAATGCCATGAGGTGACAAGTAGTCTCCTAAGTATGAACTAAAAATCCTGGAGTATGTCCATGCTAAACAAAACTTTGTATCAATGACAGCTGTTCAAATGTACTTAAATCTTTCCAGAAAGCAGGGAGATGATAATGTGAAATCATGTAAGTGCTTGGGGATCTCCCACAGTCATAAATCATAACGGGAAAACAAAGCACACCCTGGGCAAAATTGCAAAATAGAAGAAACTGTGTCTCCCCATGCTTTCTCAGTGTGTCTCCCTTCCATCTCTGTGTAGAACCCAATGATCTAATTGCTCTTTCTAACAGACAGGGACGCAGCTCCAGGACCTCATGAGTACAGTGCTACTGACCAACAAGGCCCTCCTCCTGTTCTATAAAACAATAGTAATTTTCATAACTTTAGTCATTTTCTTTGGGGAATATATAGTTAAAATGAAAATTTGCATACACAGCAATCACTAAATAAATATTATATACCTAGCCATACCAATGTACATCTAAGACTGGTGATGAATAACTTAATATATTTAAAAAATAAAATAACCATCTACAAATTTCCAGGAACTATAAGTATTATTACCAATTAAATAGGTATGTGTTGAATCTATTTTGAAAAGGTGCTGTTAAGATAACTGAACCATGTCTATCTATGCATCATGTTATATCTAATCTACCTATCTATGATTTATCATCTATTTCAGCCTTCTCTTTATCTATTAAAACAGGTAGGAATGTTTCCTTAAGTTGCAACAGAGTACCTGTATCATTTCTCTTGATACACCCTGACAATGAATGCAGAAACACTGCTGTTAATGAAAAAAGAAAAACAAAAATGTTGATTCTGACAAACAACAGACCTCAGTAATTCTTTAAAAAATAATGTAATCATTTCTTCTTCTGAGCCTTTGCTTAATTTTCTAAAGTTTAACATTTTATAAAAATTTAAATAGCTGAACTTTGGGTAAAATTTAAGAAAATGTGGGTAAGTTCTAAATTTACATAAAGGATGTAAATTTATGGAAGTAGTGGATGTACATTCACTACTCAGATGTACAGAAAAGTAACATTAATTTTCCATAACAAACTGAACTAAGCAAAGAAGTACCTATTTCTGCTGATATCTGAAAACCCTTAGCCCTGTACTCTCTCTAGAAGTTCTATGAGAGTAGGCATATTGCTTTGTTTCTGCATAATATCATATATGTTCAATAAATACATGCATAATAAAATACTAAATTGTGTCATTTTATAATAATCTTTACTAGTAGATATGGACTTATTTCTGTTTTAAAACTTAAACTGAAATCCTAGCTGGTGTAGCCCAGTGGAATGAGCACAGGCTGTGAACCAAAGGGTCACCGGTTTGATTCCCAGTCAGGGCACATGCCTGGGTTGAGGGCCAGGTCCCCATGGGGGCCATGTGAGAGGCAACCACACATTGATGTTTCTCTCCCTCTCTTTCTCCCTCCTTTCCTCTCTCTCTAAAAATAAATAAATAAAATCTTTAAAAAAAACTTAGACTGGATTTAGTATTATTAAAATAATTCAGTCTGTGATTGAATTCATTTTGATTGATGTAAGATGATCTTCTGCCAGGCCTCTAAATTGCAAGAAGGAAACAAGCCATGTGATACTGAGTTTTCCGTCAACATGTCTAGGATTTGTGTTGCCATAGTCTTCATGCACCTGGACTCTAGATACATAGAACCTGGATAAATTTTCCAAATTGAGCCTTTGGATATTTAATATATCTACATTTATTTGAAGTGTTCATCTCAAAAGTGTTTATTTCAAATCAAAGTATCTACTATAAGCTAAAACATTTCTTCGTCACTCTAATTGACTTTCTTTATCCTATGTTCTATCTATTACATCCTCAAGGAGATGAGGGGGATATAATTTACTGAATGGGAAGAAACTTTAGAGAAATAAAAATATGTTCACTTAAAATATCCAAATATTCTTTCACAATAAAATTTAATAGACTATTGTGATAGAGATCAAAAAGTGTCTGAGACATAAATTTGCTAACAACGGAGACACAGGCTATTTCAGAAAGAAGAAAAAGACTGAAAATTTTAGCAAAGGGAAACACTGTGGGACTCTTCAAATACAAGTATGTGATGCAAATGATCAATGAGGTATAAAACATTTGAAAGAATACAGTTTTGCAAATAAGGATCAGAACAATTAACCCCTGGATATTGTTCTTATACTTTTGTCTTTCTATTCCATCTGAAACAAATAGGCCTCTCACATTAAAAAAAAAATATTCTCCATGTCTGATGTGGCTCAGTGGATTGAGTGCTGGTCTGAGAACCAAAGGGTCATGGATTCGATTCCCAGTCAGGGCACGTGCCTCCATTGTGGGCCAGGCGCCCAGTGGGGGGTGCATGAGAGGCAACCACACATCGCTGTTTCTCTCCCTCTCTTTCTCCTTCCTTTTCCCTTTCTCTAAAAATAAACAAATAAAATATTTTTTTTCAGGTTTGTCAACATTTTTTAATAAAAATAACTGTTGGTTAGTATCAATAAATGGAAATGAAACAATATTTTTAGAGGACTAATTGATAATATAGATTAAAGTATTCATATACTTCCACCATTCTGAAAATTAGTACCCGCATCATATATGTTATACATGTTATGCATAATAAAAATGAACACATGTGATAAAATGCATATATATGCATGTATGTGCATACACATACATGCACCAGCAATTAACTAAAATTTTACTAGGGCATTGATCTATACTACTATTATAGATGAGTTTTTTATTTTCCTTTTTGTAATTTCTACACTTCTTCAATGGATATTTTTTTTTTTCAATTACATTTGACATTCAACATTATTTCAAGTGTACAGCATGGTGGTTAGACAATCATATACACTAAAAAGTGATCCCCCAATATTTCAAGTACCAACCTAGCACTATCTGTAGTTACTACAATATTATTGATTAAATTCCCTATGCTGTGCTTTTTATCCCCATGACTGTTGTGCCCATCAGTAAATGAATGGATCAAGAAACTATGGTACATTTACACAATGGAATTCTATACAACAGAAAGAAAGAAGGAGCTCCTACCCTTCGCGACAGCATGGATGGAACTGGAGAGCATTATGCTAAGCAAAATAAGCCAGGAGGTGAGAGACAAATACCATATGATCTCACCTCTAACAGGAACCTAATCAAAAAAACAAACAAACAAGCGTAATATAACCAAAGACACTGAAATTGAGAACAAGAGAGGAGAGGGATAGGAATATCCAGGGAAAAGGGGAAGGGATTAGAGCAACAAGTATGAAAGACATATGGACAAAAGCTGGGCGGGGGGAGGGTGGAAATGGAAGGGAGCTGGGGAGGGCTGGGGCGGAGGGACGGGATGGGAGTAGAAAACAGAAAACTGTATAAGAACAACAATTAAAATTTAATTAAAAATAAAATATTTTTAAAAATTCTTCTAAGATTAACTTTTCCAATAATTGTCTTCAAGTCACTGAGACAGAATTTTGAGAGAATTGGATTTTATCTTCTGAAACATTGACTTTCTCATGGATAGTTGCAAGATTTTCCCCCTTTTAAAAGTAAACCCACATTTTTTTATATCTTATAGAAAACAATGCTTATATTATAATATGTTCCTGGTTTTTGAAGATGAAATATTTACTGACCCACCCTTAACGAAGACCTATTAACAGAGATATCTGGATACTATAATACATTAGCATTTTGCTCATACTCCTCCCAAGCTTATAATTCCTTCCTAAAAAGGAAAAATAAGTAAAACTTTCAACAAAAGTGCCCTTCAACTTGCAAATGACCAAGTAATAGTCCATTGAAATGACTAAAACAAAGTTATATAGAAGGAATAAAACAGTATAAGAAATAGCAAATCATGAAAATTCAGTTATTTCCTTGATGTCTATTGACTATTCTACTTTGAATTATTCCCTCACAGAGAAAATGTCAAAACCTAAACTATTACTGACTCTTGAAACTATCACAACTCCATAAAAAGTGATTTCTTAAAACAAATTCTGAAGTAGCAGTAGTAAATAGATGTGACAAGAATATATTTTGATTGAAGTTCCCTTTTATCTACTTTATAATTTTTCTGATTGCTGGGTATGACCAGAAATTTTAAGAATATTAAGTCACAGAAATAAAGAGAGACAACCAAACGAATGCAAGGAGAAGGCAAATACAATAAATGAAAATGTGTCATTTTCTTCTACATGAATTGTCTACTAACTATAAAATTTCCCTAAGATTTTCAGACCCAAAAGAATCAATTTTCTCATTTTTGAGGACTTCGTTCATTTAGCAACACTGATTTGCTCTCTGTTATAGGGCGTACCTCATTACTTTTCAAATTTGCATAATCACAAAATGCTTGATTAAGGAATGGCAGCTTTGAGTATAATAGATGTGCATGCATGATTAGCAGTGGGAGGGGATCTGCAATTATGTGATATATAAATATACATGTATATACTTTAAAGCTTCATGATAAACACAATAAAAATCTTGACATTTATTTAAAAATTCTCCCAGCCATAACTTTAAAAATGGAAAACAAAGATATGTTTAAAGAACAACAAAATTCTTGATCCATGGCTCCAGAAGGAAAGTTTACTTGATATAAAATTATATTCACTATCAAAAAATTGATGATTTTTGGAAAGATAGATGGAGCCTTTGGTTTCCAGTTTTGGTTTTTGTGGGGTTTTTTTTGTGTGTGTGCTGTGAGAACTAATTATTCCAATGGCTTAGGCATGCAGACAGTACTGTAAGGATGTGGGTCCTCCATCTTTGTACTTTACATCCATTAAAATAAATTCACAATTGGAATATCCTTATACACTTTCCCCTGTGTGTCTCCCCACCCTCTTGTATACATGCCCATAAATGCACAGCACACCATAACTGCTTCCAAATATCAATGTGAACTCCAAACTCACAAATTAATAAGTAATAATTTGCTAATATGCATGCATGTACAAAATGATAACAATAGTTTGTATAAAATGATAAGGTTAATGATAAGCTATCAATTTTATTTCCATAAGTTTAAAAAGCAAATTAACTACATTCAAACATCAACTAAACTTTAAATACCTTAAGAATCATATTATTACAAAATCAAAAATTTATTTTTATGAATCAAACTTTTTCCATGTCTAAGATAGCTAATATTTTTTCTACTTAAATGGATTCAGCCCATAAAGATATTTTATCTTTATAAAATATTTTCCACAAAATGGGTGGAAGCATACTTTTTTATTACATATGCTGAAAAGAAAAAATGACAACTGAAGATAATGAAAGTCCTTCTTTTCCTACATGATCTGAGGCATTTCATCTGTGATTATTTAAAAAAATACATTTAAAAATTTATTGTGTTAAGGGCCATGTAAAAGTATATTTAACAAATTACTTCCCATATGTCTTTATATAGATTTTGTTTTGAAGAAAGATGTTACTTTACACATTTAATTACTGACGTGCTGCCTTCTCTATTATCATGGACCACATATTAGTTTTCAACAGTCCAATATTTTACTGAAGAAGATCTCATAGGAAGTCAGCCTGAAATGTCATCTTCATTTCCCACCTAACTAAAGTGCTCTTGTAATTTACAAAAGTGATAGTGAATTTCTTGAGAGGTCATTAATGTGATTTTCTGGATTGAACTACTGCCTATAGTTTATGAAAAGCTTTATGTGCAAGATCTACGAGTATAATGAAGGCGGGAAGGACAAAATGTCACTTGTTTCCAAATGCATTGCTATCTAGACCTTTAATTTTATACATTATTTTAATGCTTGTCTATTTGAAAAAAAGTTATAAAATAATAAGCAATAAATTAACTTAGTTTTATTACATCCATAGTATTCACATTTTCTAATATTAATATTCAAACCCAGATAAAGAAAAGTTGGAAGAAGAAAATGAAGAAAAAAGTAAATGTGAAGCTTACCATCACTCATAAAATGAATAAATTCCAATGCAAAAGCTTTGGTTAACTTAGTATACATTATTTTCTAATCTTTTTTTTTTTTTGGTCAGGAGGTAAGTAAAATCTCTTTTATACATGAAGTCATTTAATCCTCATGTCATCTACATACAGAACCACTGGGATTCCTGATTGCAGGTAAGAAAACTTGACTTTGAAAACTTACAGTTAGTTATTCAGCTCATTTTACTGAAGAGGTTGAACTAGTACCTATCTCTGACAGATTCTAATGTTTGTATTCTTGAACTGTATTTTTTGTGTATTCATGGATGTTGTTGGTTCATAAATTTATTTTTTTTAACTTTTTAAAAAACATTTTATTTATTTATCCTTAGAGGGGAAGGGAAGGAGAGAGGGAGAGAGGGAGAGAAATACCAGTGTACGGTTGCCTCTCATGCATCCCCTGCTGGGAACTGGCCTGCAACCCAGGCATGTGCCCTGGCTGGGAATCGAACCACGATCCTTTGGTTCACAGGCCCGTGCTCAATCCACTGAGCTATACCAACCAGGTTTATGACCTCAGAAACTTATTTTAATAAAAAAATCATGAATTGTTTATAATATAAATATCTGTCCATTTCATTATCAAATGAAATATGAGAACAACAATTATGAATTAAGCCATGCTTTTCTTTTTCAAATATCAAGCAGGTATAAAAACAAATTAGAGAAAGTTCAAAGTAATTAAAATATTAGTGAAAATGTTTTATTGAATATTGTTTTATATAATGTTATTTTGTTTTAAAATATATATATCAGCATTAGAAAATTGTATTCTATCTAAATTAATGTTTTTTTTTTAAATTTCTTACAAAGTTTTACTAATAAACCTCAGACCCCTTAAGAGAATGATAGATGAAGCAAAAAGCAAAATTGTACTTTAAGAGGCTCTATTGTTTGGGAGTTAAAATAAAATAATTATTCCAAATAAAATTTTTTACCTATTATGACCATATGCTGCACACAATATTCCTGTTGATGCCAACAGGAGTTCCAGTGAGGATGTGGGCAACATATGGCCCTGGCATTTTGTTAATTAAAAACAATGTTTACTACATTGATGTGTGTTCTGAAGAGAGATTCCTGGAGCAGAACACAAGTTGCTGAGTCCACTGTTTTAGGCGATCAGCAGTTACACATACAGTTCGATGTTAGATTTGAAACACGGAGATATAACTTCAATATTGCTCACCCTTTGACACTGGCATACATTCTACTTTAATAATAATTATAAAGGACTTCAGTTGCAATTTTGAGATAACTGGAATTAATTTCAAGTAATTTCCCATATACTGAAAATTGAATACTGAGCTATAAAATTAGAAATGAAGACTGAATATTTCTAGAAGATGTTTTTCATATCTTTTAAAGTATATGTAGAATTTAAGGAGTAGGTTTATTGAACAAATATCCCATTTCTCCATGTTTCTATTCACAGTTGAATGGACTCACAAGAGTCTGTTTCTCTGCACAGTAACTCTGCGATAAACTCGACTTGTATTTGTCAATGGGTGTGATGACAGTGGCAATGTGCCAGTATCAAAGAGGACGTAATTGAGAAGATCTAAGTCAGTCTAGTTGGCTTAGGTGAAACCCCCAGAACAGGAAAGAGCCTAAAGAAAATTAGAAAATCTTCACTAGTAACCTACAGATGTGTGAGTGAGAAACAACTAGATACACAATCCAGCAAGCCTATGAGCTCATGAACAAAATTATAAATGCTTATTGTTTAAGCCAGTGAATTTTTAGGTTTTATTGTTATTCAGCACTATTGTGGCAATATATCTTACAATATTGCTTTCTCTCCATCACATAAATGGCATGTTACTACTTGAATTAGTATCAGTAGAAAACAAAACAAACAAACAAAAACAGTGAATGACAACACACAAAGAAGATTAGTTGTACAGAATCCAAAACAAATAAGTAAGTCCCATAGTGCTTATATATGTGTTACTATGAGGCAGCAAAATCAGTTGTTTATAACTTTGGAGGGCCCCCAACCTCCAAGCCACAGACCTTTACTAGTCCAGGTCTGTTAGGAACGAGGCCTCACAGCAGAAGGTGAGCTTGAATGTAATACACTTGAAGCATCTGGAAACCATCCCCCACCCCCTCAGTCCATGGAAAAATTGTCATCCACAAAACTGGTCCTTGGTGCCAAAAAGGTTGGGGACCGCTGGTTTATAGTATAGGGGTTTTTTGTTTGTTTGTTTGTTTGTTTTTTACTCAGATCTAGGTTCCAATCTTAGCATCATCATTTACACACTGCTTCTATAGTCCAGGCCAAGTGACCTTTCTTCTACCTCCTCACATAAACCCTGATCACAGTTTTTGCTGCTGCGGCTGCTACCGCTGACTTAGTTAGACATAGGTTATTTGTGCTAAGTTTTTTAAAGAGACATTGTTGTTTAACTAAATGATTTGGGATTTTGTCAGGATAAAGCATTGACCCTGAAGCCAAAGCCCCTCCTGCTGGGTACCATTGCAAACAGAAAAGGTATGAGTGAAAAAGACATAAGGCTTGTGATGTATTTGACAAAAACAAGTGTAGAAAATATGTTTCGAGAAAGCCTTGTGCTACAAATGAATGTGGAATGTCATTAACTGTTAACCTAATTTAAAAAATATCTGTATCTTATCCAGCTAAAATAGATACAACACACAAACCAAAAGAAATTGCTTTTACTCTTATAGTAATCCCAACCAATCAATAACACTTTGCCTTCTTTGTAGATACATATCATTTCTTTGTATTGAAGTAGCAAGAGGTACCTTAGAAGACTGCATGAGTTAAGTATATACTACATTGTTTAGGTATTTCATATGTAAAATGCATGTGAATTACTTTACTTTCAATAAGAAAAGTTTCAACTATTAAATGTGAAATGTGACTTTTACTGAAATTCACTGACAGCTGTACAGATAGGTGATTTGTACAGGAATGTGAACACGTGCATCCAACTGCCTGACACCATATAGAAAAGAATGTTAGCATTTTTTTCTTCAAACTTCTAGTTTCATGGTGCATGATTCACACTGCACCAAAACTTAGAATAAGAATCTGAGACAAAATCATATTAGAATCATATGTGCCTATAAAATAAGTCCACAGAGAAAGAGCATTAAAGAAGGACAAAAGGTATCATAATAGATGAAAATTATTTGGAAGTTAACAGTACAAAAGATTTGTTCGACTGCTGCTAGAAATCAATGTTTAGCAATTTTGTCAAACCACAAATTTTCCAGTAATTCTGGACTGAATAAATGACCTATGTGTGTGATTATTCATTCCTTCCTCCCTTCCTTCCTTCTTCTTAATTTCACTTTTAATTTTTTAACACAAAATTCACACAAGGTGGCTCATTTGCCCATTTTCTGAAGTTTAAATAGGAAGGACCCATTTTCATCTACACCATCTATACCATGGAGCTATAACACAAAATTTAGACAAGGTGGCTAATTTGCCCAATAGGAAGGACCCATTTTCATCTATACCATGGACCCAAAAGTTGCTTACATAAAAAAAAAAAAAAAAACAAACTGAAGAATGAAAAACAAAAAAGATTCTTCCAGAACATTTGTTAAAATGCATTCAACCCCAACTGACTCAGTCTTCAGTGGATTACAGCACTTTCTTGGTGTGATGAGTTTCCAGATTTCATGCCCTCATAACATTTCAGCACACAGAAAGAAACCACACATCTGGCATATGTCACAAAAAATAGGTCTTCTGGGGGCACCCAGATATAGTCTTGAAAAAATTGGACAAGAACTATTTCTTAGGAAACTGCAACTTAAAATTGCATTTTTGGTGTATTTTTTTTTTATTGTGACTTTGTTAAGAACTAGATGTTCTGAACAAATGCAAAATCTGGCTATTGTTACCTTGTTCTGATGAAAAGTGTGTTTGTTCAAGGGCGTAGAATTCATTACTTTCTATGTGTTAATATACAAAACATACATATACCTAATATTATTTGATAAATAAAATCTAACAAAATTTTAATGGTATCTTTATAATAATTGTAATTATATATCCTGTCAGATAACTGAATTTAAGTGAAATGTGAAATCTGTATTAATGTCAAAGTCTGTCTTTTCTAAATGCAGGTTATATATATTGAATCATAACTCTCAAGCAGAAGAATATAATTCCCATTGAAAGTCAAATAAATGAGTTAAGGTGTTCATTTTGTACGTTATACCTACTCCTCATGTTTTGTAAGAGAAAATTAAGTGTGTGTGTATATATATATATAGTTAACAATTTATAAAAATCTACCAAAATAATTTGCCATAGAACCCAAACTTCCATTAGTCACTTTTATAGACTCAGTAAGGCAGAGCCACCTATCTCTCCTTTCGTGAATCTGCATTTCTCTTCAACAAATGCATTTTGACCTCACCAAAAAGGAAGGGTTCAAACTGTAAAGTAAGTCCAACACTATCAAGAAAATGTTTGTATGGAACAGTCCATTCAGTGATGTGAAATTCAGTTGCATGTATTCAGCACACTAGTGTTTACTTGAAAAAGCTGACATATCTATTAGAAATAGCACATGTTTATGTTGAAATACTGGCTTCAATCCTCAAATTTCTGACTTTTTAGCAAGTTTTTCAATTGTTCTGAGTTTCAGCTACTTAGGAGAAAATCTCAATCTCATGATATAAATTTATATAAAGATGAGTGTGCATGTTGTTTAGCTAACATAATTAAATAATCCATACAAGTAGATTGACACTCAACAAGTAATCATTAAATGTCAGTTCCCCTTCTTTCCTAATTGGAAAATCCTAAATAGAAATCATAAGAAATCTATCTTTAACAATCCCATTATCTAGAAACACATGGAAATCGTGGAAATCCAAGACTAAATTTGATGGCAAAGAAATTAGAGAAATGAGATGCAAATAAGTAACACTATTTGCACACCAGTTTAGTAAACCAAGTGGCTTCTATTTGTTAGAAGAACCATAAAGAAGCGCTACTTCAGAATAGAAGTGTGCATATAATAGGGTAGGGCGGACCTGAGATCCTGAAAAGCAGGGGAGACTCAAGATCTAGTGGAAAACCCAAGTGGGCACTGGAGGCTTCTCCCCCTTCTGGCAGGAAAAGGTGGGGGCCGGACAGGGAGAGCTGAGGAGGCTGCAGATTAAATGCACCCTGCCTTGTCTAGAGCCAGGAGGAGTGACAGAACAAAAGGAAGCTTGCTTAAGGCACATTGCAAAACAAAAGCAGCTATCAATAGTAAAAACATGCCAGCAAGCAAAACTGTGACAATCCTAGGGAGGGTGGCAATAGGAGGGAGGTGGTGAGGGCTGGAGCAGTGGGCTGGGGTGGGAGTAAAAAACAGAAAACTGTACAAGAACAACAATTAAAATAAATTTTAAAATCACAACAACCACAACAACAACAACAAATAACCTGTGGCAACCAGGCAGCCTGTGCCTTCCCAGCAGGGAGGAGCTGCGGGAGGGGACTTTGCCCCTTGCTTGGCTAGAAGTGGGGCAAAGTCAAATGTGGCCCAAAATAGCCCTCTTGGTTGGAAAACTGGACACTCCCACTGGCTTCTGGAGGGCATGGGATTCTGGGAGAGAGGGCTTTTAAACAGGAGGTGGGGAGAAGCTCTCTGTCTTGGCTTTTGGCTCTTGTCTCTTGGCCCTTGGCTCCTGGTGCTCTGGCTTGGGACTCTTGGTTGCAGATGTCCATTGGTTGCTCTGTGCCTCCGGCCCTTGCACCTTGCATGGGTGGGAGCCCTTGTGGAAACTGAAGGCGCTCGGCACACCCGTGATCCTGAGTGAGAGGCCTGCTGCAAGAAGACAGTGATTCTGAAGCCCACGAGTGCACATCCCAGAGTGTGGAGATATGTTTGCATGGCCAGTTTAAGCTCCAAAAGGACATACAAGGAAATAGGGAACTTCTGCACATAGTTTGGTTTGCAGTCCTTTGGGGAACAAGAGAAGTTCTCTGTCTCATGAGACAGAAGGGCTTAAAGCAGGAGTGCTCTCAGCCTCCCCCAAATTGAAATAAATACCTGTTTCCTTCAATACAAATCTTTGGGTCACATGTACATGGTCCCAAATGGCCTAACCCTATGCTGCACAGTTACGTGAACTTGGCAGTGTCTTGAAATTAGCACCTCACAAAATTTTGTCTTTTTCTCATTATAATTTATTTTATTACATATATATATAAATTTCAGGTCTATATATTAAAAACAAAAATATATGTGAATATTCTTTATATGTCACTCACATAGTTGCAACAATATAGAACTTAGAACAAATTCATTTATTCTGGAATTTGCAATTAAATTAAAAATGCCTTTTTGCCTGCCTTTTATTTTTTAACCTTATTATTTTTTCAATATTAAAAGTTAAATTCATGAATCATTCAGTTTACACTGAAGTAAAATATTTTTTTCTTTCCAACTTTCTTAATATTCTTTTTGAGATGATAGTGGACATCAAGAGGTATGATAAGATATGAAGATGTTAAATGACATTATCTATAAAATAATTTGGTTTTCACATTATTGTGGATCAGAATAGATGAAAGCATCCTGGACTAATCAGTCACATCCATGATAGAAATATCATATTTTATGAATCTTTATTGTTCTGCATTAACCATGTGCTTAGAAATTCCAGAGCTGCTGGTGATGCTTGCAAAAGGGATTAGAACTGGGAATCTTCCTTAAATTCTTAGCCAAGACAGTCAGTATGAACCCAAAATAGCAGCAGTGATGGAAACAATAAACAGGTATGTTGCAGTATGACCCAGTCAGGAAAAGGAGAATTCAGGACAGCAGATCCAAGTGGCAGAAGAAAAAAAAAAGAAAAGAAAATGAAAAAGGAAAATAAAAATATAATGGATCACAAAGTGTCAGCCTCTTACCTGCCTATTTCCACAGAAACCTGTTCAGTATATGAAATAAAACCAGTGGTGCAAGTGCCACTCTTCAGTGCGTGTGTGTTAAGTGAACCCTTATTCTAAAAAATCAAATGATTTTCTTTCACTAAGATTCTTAATAGCATAGATGTCTTCCTTTCCTAGGTTATGTAAAAAAAGTAGGTGATAGAAAATTAGTTTCTTATATAGTACCTCTCCCTAATTGTGAATACAAGAGACAGAATAAAAATTGATCATAAAGAATTTGTTTTATGTTTTAATTGTAGAGTTCAAATGGTCTCAGAGTAGAATTCTCAGCATACCATTAGCATAACTTTCATTCCCCTGTGGGCTTCCAGCTAAAAATAAACCCCAGTCAGTTCCCTTATCTCTGTTCCCAGTATAAAGAAAAGACAGCTAATCTTTCAGTACAATTAAGTATAGAGAAAAGATCAAGGCTTTTTCTAAAAGAACCAGATACCTTCTGCCAGAAAAAAAACTATCTTTTAGGGTTATCAGGAATTGACTTAGAGTCCAGCCCCAAATATAAGAATTAGAGAATTTTCTAGGCTGTCTTTGAGTAGACAAATTGAATGGCCTGACAACAGGATAAAGTTGTAAAAAACAGCACTGGTCTTCCCACAATTGTCCAAAATTAAGAAAAAGATAAATACAATTTGCAAATCGGCATTAAATAGCATGTGCTTCTGAAGATCAACTACGATCAATGTGGGATTGTCCCAAGGGCTAAATTGAATCATCCTGCAACCCTTTTGGCCCAATTATTGTGGGAGCACTGCCTCCCAGGGTGCACCTCCAGATTGTCTGATTGTAACAAGTTCCCAGGTGGTGAAGATGATGATGTTGGCTGTGAGTCTACATTTTCAGGGCAAACATCTCAAAGCCAAGATGCTATTGAATAAGTTCAAATATTTTTTAAAAAAGTAATTTTCAAGTTCATAGTATGTGTTACTTCCCTCATATGAGAAAGCCAAATGACAATATTAAGAACAATAATAATGACAATGGAGTAAAGATACTCTTTATTTGGCTAGAAATCAAAGTGAGGTGTGTTGTTTTTGCACTAAGGATGATAATGTCCTGTTATTGGGTTGGCCAAAAAGTTTTTTTTTAGTTTTCTTTCCATATGATAGCTCTAGTAGAGCTTAGTTGTCTTGAACTTCATTGGAAACAATTTTGTTAGATTACATTGTGACAGCTGTCATATCAACATGCATTTAAGAAAAACGTCAGAAATAGTGAATTTTAGTGTAGCCATTTTAGTATTGAAGATGGAAGAATACACCATTTTTGTTGTATTATGCTTTATTATTTCAAGAAAGGTAAAAACACAACTAAAATGCAAAAAATAAGAAAAGATTTGTATAATGTATGGAGAAGGTTCTATGATTGATTGAGTGTGTCAGAAGTGGTTTAAAAAGTTTCTTGGTACTGTTGATATTTTGGCCAAATAAGTCTTTGCTCAGGGGCTGTCTTATGCATTGGAGGATTTTTAGCAGCACCCTAATAGCGGACATATTCAAAATATCCAAATCAATAAAAACTAAATGGACTTTTTTGGCCAATCCAATATTTTAGTAGGTACTACTTTTGGAAGAAAAACAAGAGCTCTAAAAGCAGAGATATAACATTTTTATCATATAAAAATACAAGTAATGTATAGAACTATTAAAGTGCATAATATATTATTTCTTAGAAATTATATTGCAAACCACAATTTAAATTAGCTAGGATGCTTGCTAAAAATAGGGTTTTTTGGTGTGCACATCTAGATGCTAATTTCAATAGTCATCTCTGGGCTCCAGAAAATATCAGTTTAATAGGCAGCTAAATGACTCCTGTGTAGGAAACTAGCAGACTATATTCTGAGATATGTTATCCCCAAATAACACTGTGAGTTATATGGAAAGAGTCAGGTTATCCTATTTTGATGTGAAATTATGGTCAGAGAAATAATACATTTTTTTTAATTTCCCCAAAATGGTAAGTGTTAATTTCAGAAATCAAACTGATGTCTTTTGACTTTGAGTTCTATGCTTCTATTTACAGTATCACACTGTCTTAAAAGTATGTGTGTGACTGTAGTCATCGTAATAATCAAGGATATCTATAAATCCAGCCAATATTAATACAGTGTTATTTATTTGTTGATATTTTACCAACACTATTTATTATTTTGGAATTTGAGATGTCACTGGTCTTCCCACATAGTTTACAATTAAAGGAGAGAGCATTTTAACTGCATGAAGAGTATAACTGACTCTGTTTATACATGTTGAATAAAACCTCACAGGGGAACATATGGTGAGGCAGAATCTTAAGGTTAAAAGAGCTCATACTAAACTGGCATGAAATGTGAACTATTTTCTATCTACCCTTCTTAGAAAACATTTTAACTTATATCAAATAGATCTGGTAAAATGCAAGTGGAGAGTCCTGAATGTACTTAATCAATACATAGCATTTACATTAAACTCTTTTTAAAGCTTAAAAAAATTTTAGAGTCTTCATCATTTCTGTATTTATAATTTGAAATATATTTCACCATATAAAATATTTGGAAGATATAGTCATTTTATTTAAATATAGCATATTATTTCACATAAAATTAGTTCCAAATTTTAGTTCATTTGATACCTTGACTCTTAGGAAAGAGGTTGATCTACATTTAATATCAGTGAGAAACAAACTTTCTACTTTCTTTTCAGCAGCTCAGAGTTTACTATCATGCATATTCACTCACATACTAAGACTTTGTCAAAAATTGAAACTATGAGTGCAAGAGGAACACTTTCCAGCCCTCATGAAGGATATGGGGTGGATCAAAAAAGAGCTGGTAAATAATGACTAAACTCTTATATCCCTGCAAGCTCCCTCTGACTGGCTAATGAAAAAAAGCTGTTGAAAAAGATTTTTCTCTGTTGTCAAGCCAGCACTATACATTGTGAACACTGTTTCAACTGAACTTCTTAGCAGTTTCATAAAAAAAAGGCCATTAGGAATTTTTTTCTGTATGCCTTAGTTTATGTGCTGCTTAATTGCAATGGACCATTGAGCGTTTCCTTCTGGCTTGCTCAGTGATCTCTCTCTCTTCTTAAATTTCTATTTTCCATGTGTGTTTAATATTTCAAATAATCATAGGTATTCACCACATGTAAAAATACATTATGTGCAGCCTCCAATCAATATCCCTGGTTTGCACACTGTATGTGGATTTTGTGCTTCACAACTCTAACTCAACAAACTAAATATGCATTAATCAATTTTGTTTTAACAAACTTTAGATCCCCTTTTAAAAATTAACATAATAAACAGATAATTTCTTTCATCTCATCCTTGTCTCTGAGAAGAGTTTATTAAATTGGTTGCTTTTATCTTGTTAAAGAGGAATGTTCATTCCACCCTAACCCTGGTTTAGTGTTATAAAGTTTCACACTTAAGAAAGTGCAAATATTTAAAAAGCATAGTTTTTTAACTTTTCAGTTTAAATCCTTTTGTGAGCTAACAGAATTTTCCTTAGTAAGCAATGCAGTGAATCTGTATAAAAACCTCTATGGAATGAAATGTCAGTTGATAAATCCTCTGGTTTTCTAGTTTATGTGAAAGCTCTTAGTCATCAGTTTCCGTTTAGCAGTAAGGTTGTTATCTCTTGACGTAGGATAAATGGTATAAATTACTAGAAAATATTTTCTAGAATAAAGTCATAATTTTGTATTGTTATCACCATTAGACACATGGTGTTGAAAACCTGTCATTCCTACTCTTTATTAGCATTACTTGAACACCTTCTTGCTTTTACGGTCAACATTGAACATCCATGATCCCCAGTGAAAGCACATCCTTGTTCATATTATCTGCTACAGTCATACGATTCCTAGAATCTTATACTGACTTTACTGTTATTTCTAACTTAAAATCACTTTAATAGCAACTGGCATTTTAACTTGAATTAGGAAAAAAAAATATAACTACTTTAGCATTGTGGCCTAATTCAACTTTTTAATTTGGTATAATTCACAGAGCTATTTTATACAGCAAGTGAATTATCAGAACATGTTGATTCTTTTCTCCCTCTCCTGTTAGAAATAAAGGGTTATTAATTAATTAAATACCTGTAATGAAACAAATTCAGAATTTTAAGGACCATCCCTAATTATATTGTTCTAAAATTAATTCTTACAAGTTATTTTTGTCAATGTAGTAATATATACAGTTTATTCATATACGTCTATCAACTAAAGTGAAGGTTAAGGGGTAATAATTGTTTGTATGTAATTTTTTCCATCTAAGAGTTTTTTTCCTTAGTCATGATGTAACAGGGTGCATCCAAGAGGGGGGGCCCAAAAAGGGAGTTGGAATGGGGCCCAGAACTCAGGGTGTCCAGGAAATATTAAAAAGACATAAGATGTCCTCACCCCTTTCCCCTCAGGTGTGAGTTGGGGGAAGGGACAAATGGAGCAGGGCCATTGAGTTGTTTTGCATAGCAACGGTTTTGCAGATAAGCTCCAGAATGGTCATTTAACATATCTATAACCTTTAACTGGTCTCATAGATATGTTAAACAGCTGTGGCCATGCTCTGAGCCAGGGGGATGGAAAGGACTTCCCCCAGGACGTGACTGGGGGTGGAACCCCAAGTTAAAGTGCCTGCGTGAGAGCTTGGAGAAGATTGGCTCCAGAAAATGAGGACACGCCTGCCCAGACTCATGATGGCATCCCAATAATCTTGGAAATATACAGGAATGCTGGCAGGTGTAACCAATTGTAGAATGAGTGGGAAATAGGGCTGCAGAGGAGGATTGACGTGGGGATTTAAACCCAGGCGTGGCAGCCATTAGAGAGATCCATGCGGTTTCACCAGAGTGCAGGACCCACAGCTCTATGAGGGAAAATCACCATGTGGCTTTAGCAGAGAATTTCCACTCGGTTTTGCCCGAGTGGAGATCCTCTCGCAGCTTTGCCATAGGGAGAGATTCACGTGGTTTCACCAGAGTGCAGACCCCTGCAGCTTTGGTGAAGAGGGAGAGCCACGAGGCTCTGCCAGAGTGGGGACCCCTTCCCCACAGCTTTGGTAGAAGAAGGACCACGCGGCTTTGGGGTGCTCCCTTTGGCTGCGTGGCCTGGAAACAGGAGAGACTTTGCCTGGAAGAAGGGTAAAAGAACTCTTGCCAGTAGGCCATGAGAAGGTGCCACATGGCTTTGGATTAACCAGAGATCCTGTCTGGACACCGACACAGCTGAACAGTGTCAAGAGCCTGGATCCCGGACGTGATCTTCCTTGCTTCTCTTCCTTGCGATTATGGTACCCTGACTTAGGGCAGAGGGAGATAGGAAGCACTGTGGGCATCTGTGGGTATCCTAAAGGACTTTGATATTTTAATGAAGATGTTAGGTCACTACTTTAACTCTGTATAGCATTAAATAAACATTTCCTTTCCTTTTCACAAATCTCTGGCTTTGAGAGACATCTTTCCATAAGGCAGCGGACAATAACGGGCCTTCTGTTGCTCTGTAACAATGATACATATTTAAACATAATTTTGCAAGTTCCTACAGTTTTGTGTGAGTTCATTATAACATGAGAAATAGATTATCTTCTTAGTTTAATAAATTTTATTTGCTTGGGGTTTGAAAATAAAATAATATCATCCATGCTAGCGGACCTTCAGTTTATGTAATCAATTCAACTTAATAAACAATTATGTTAGATCATGATACTAAATGATGTAGGAACTTTCGAGGTGCAAAGAGTATGATGATAATTTTAAGGAGTTTATAATCTTGAAAATAATTAGAAATGCCTCACTGTAATGGTAATAATAGTGCACAATGGTAAAGATTTCTATTTTGAACAACCTAACAATAGCTTGACACATAATTATCCATCCCATGGCCAATATTCAGGAAGTCACTCTGAAAAGCTCCCTCACTGAGTGGTATGTAACTAATATAGGCTCACACATTTTATTCACTTTATTATGGGACATGGGCATAGGAAGAGTTTATTGCCCTATCTTGCTTGAGTGTGTTCCCACTCATCTTGTTCCATACCACATTTTATATTCCCTGTAACAATTCTTTTAAACCTAGGAATCTTTGAAGAATAGTATACATTATAATATGGAATAGTTATAATTTTGAAAGCTAATGTGCTTTATTCTCTTTTTGTGGGGTTGGAGGGAGAATAAATTATTAGAATTAAATTTATTTTTTAAAAAGGTTTAAATCATATTAGCCCGCAGCAGTGGTTTTAAAATGTGACCCACATACAGTCACTAAGACTTTGCCAGGAAGTCTTTGAAATCAAACTATGTTTTCAACACTGCTATGTTATCATTTGTCTGTTTTGGATTTTGCATTGATGTTATAAAAGTAACACAGTTTAATAGGGTAGAGATTACTGTAAGTTAAGTGATACACTACTTGGTGGCAAAATATAAGGGAACATCAAAACTCAGTAATCAAGACAATATTTTAGTACATTATCTTAAAATTCACAATTTATGCAAAAATCCATATAGAAAAAAATAAAATTTAAATAAAGACCAATGCTATGTCAAGCCTCATTGAGGCCTGAGAAAAATGTTTCAATATTTTAATATTTTAAACTACATTAATCAAGGCAAATATTAATTATTAAAAATGTATATAATATTGTATATGTGTACAAAACATTAAAATATATAAAAATATACATGAAATACATAAGCATACACATCTTTTTCATTTTGCTTTAGGCTTCAATATGGCTAAAACAGCACTGGTGATGAAGTTGTGTTAGTGCTACTGGTCTTACCCTGATTCAAGGCACTGGTATAAAATTGCATTAATACAGAGAATAAGTAGCATTGATGGTGGGTAGAAAATAGCAGGTGGAGGGCAAGAATAGTGTGAGAAAAGTAGAAGCTAAAGAACTTATGACATGAACTAAAGGGGGGAATGTGAAGGGTGGAGGGGAATGATGGGGAAAAATGGGACAGCTGTAATAGCATAATCAATAAATTATGAAAAATAATTGCATTAGTAATCATTGTATGCTTCACTACCAGGTACTTGTGGAAAAAAAATACTTTTATTTAAAAGTGAATAACTTCTGCCCTGGCTGGTGTAGCTCAGTGGATTGAACATGGGCTGCGAACCCAAAGATTGCCAGTTCAATTCCCAGTCAGGGCACACGCCTGGGTTGCTGGCCAGGTCCCCAGTGGGGGCCATGTGAGAGGCAACCACGCATTGATGTTTCTCTCCTCTCTTTCTCCCTCCTTTCCCCCTCTCTAAAAATAAATAAATGAAATCTTTAAAAATAAAAAAACAGTGGATAACTTCAATGAGGCAGATGAAATATGGATTCCTTAATATGCATGTTTTAATATTGTGTGTGAAAACCTAGAAAGTGTGAACAAAGCACTGCATATGGAAGCATGACTATTACTCCCAGGGGAAAAAATTGCATGACTGAGTTGTAGGCTGAACCAGGAACTTTTCTTATTAAATATTTTTTTTAAATCAAAAGAGTTGCTTATCACAATACCTGAAATATTCAGAGTTGGGTTTTGTTGTTGTTGTTGTTGTTGTGTATGCTATTACAATTCCCCCTTTATCTCCCTTTCCCCACCTCCATGCAGCCCCTCCCTCTCCTCACCCCAAGCCAATCCCCATATTGTTGTCCCTGTCCATGGGTTATACATAAATGTCCTTTGGTTAATCCCTTCACCATGTTTCATCCTGTCCCCTCTGCCCTCCTTTCTGGCAACTAGTGGGTATTTGGCAGAGGATTTCGTAAAGCTGCGTGAAGAAATCTGCCATGTCAAAGGGACAAACAAATGACATTATTTGTTCACAATGATACAATTTGAGCACCCATACAAATATCAAAATTTTTGGAAAGATATTATCTGCCACTCCATTTTGTAATAAATTATATCAAAATTTTGAAAATTGATGAGCCAATATCCTCTGAAGGACAAGTGGATCATTTGGAATTAAATATCGATTCAAAATTTAAGATAGGCTGATGAATTTTAATGTAGCTGAGCATGGAAAGTTCATTTAGATAGTTTTAGATTCCATATTGTAACTAGCCTTTAAGAAACTACTACTTGGAAAATCCAGGTGTAATATCAAAGAAGAATTTCCATGATTATCCTGAAAGATTATTAAACACTCTTCCCTTTTTCAGTTATATACTTGTGTGAGGCTACATTTTTATCATACACTTCAGTCCAAAGAAAATATCTCAATGGATTGAATATAAAACCAAATAGAAGAATATAGTTGTTCTCTTAAAACGAGGCATGGAAGAGATCCATAAAATCTGTTGCCTTTTCTCATAATTTTTTCAAATATTACTTCTTGTAAAATATGTAACATGTTTATATTAACCTGTAATGGTTTATTATTATATTTAAAGTAATCAATTAAATTTTTAAAAAATCTTTAGTTCTAATTTTAGTTTCTATTAAATATTATACCTACCCATGGCAGTTAGCAAGATAGAATAACATAAACAGAGCACTTGATATGTTGAAAGAAACACGATACAAGATGTAAGTAGAAAACTTGATATGACAGCCTTGGCACGTGTGACTCAGTGCTGGCCTGCAAACCAGAGAATCCCCAGTTTGATTCCCAGTCAGGGTACATGCCGGGGTTTCTGGCCAGACCCCCAGAAGGTGGTATGCCAGAGGCAACCACACATTGATGTTTTTCTCCCTCTCTTTCTCCATGCCTTCCTTTCTCTTTAAAAATAAATAAAAACCTTTTAAAAAGACAGAAAATGTTATTTAAAAAAGAAAACTCGGTAGAATAAAGTTTATAGAGAGACTGTTACAATGTACTAAAAAATTGATTTCTTAAATAAAGAAGTGACATAGTTAGAAGTTACAGAAATGCAACTCATACTTTGGCCACTTGAGAAACTGAGAAGAAGAAACTGGAAGCAGGAAAACAGGTAAATGGTGGCAAGAATATAGGTGAGAGATGACTGAGGCCTGGACTGAGTCATATCAGCAAAGAAAGATGGAAGTACTGTATCCAAGGAATATTCATGAGATAAAGTCTTCAGGAATGATATAAATAACACTAAATTGATGGAGAAGAAGGGGGTTTGGTAAAGAGCTTGAACAATTAACAAGATGAAGATATTATCTGAAACAAAATACATGATGTGACCATAAACTTGAAAAGACTATGGGTAAATCAGGCAAATAAAATAAAATAGCTCTATTTTACACTTCTTAATTTCCTTTTCTGCTTCAGCACTAAAAACACATAAATAGACTTCACTTATATTGATATGAGTAGCTCTTCTCAGAAGCACGTTAATACATATTCTCCAACTAGACTCTTCCACGTTCCTTGGTAAAACACAGATTTCCGGGCGCCTTCTCAAATCAGCTGAATTTGTTATAAGTTTCCAACATGTTTCTTTTGTTTAATGAAATTCCAGAACCACTGCTCCAGATTGTCACTTTTGTGTTTTTTACTTACAGAGATCCTATTTACATTTTTTGTGGAATTTAAATTTATTTATTTTTTCTTATTGAGTTTACTGGGTTGACACTGTTAACAAAATTATACAGGTTTCAGGTGAGCAATTCTATGACACATCATCAGTGTGCTGTATTTTGTGTTCACCATCCCAAGTCAATTTCTCAACCATCGCCCTTTACCCTCTCCCCCATCTCCCTCTACTCACATCCCGTCCCCTCAAAATGACCGCACTGTTGTGAATGCCCATTACCTACTTACATTTTAATACTTTGTAAGTAGGATGGATATAGATTTTTAAATTAAATTTATATGTCACTGGTGTACAATTTCATAATATATCATCTGTATAATCCATTGTGACCAGTTTACATTCTTCTCTTCTGTGACTTCTACCATATTTTTAAACTTATATCAATGTATATGTCTTTTGAAATTCTCTGTAATAAATGATCCCGGTCTAACATATTTTACTCATTCTAAGAAGTTGTTTTCCCCTAGAAAATAGAATCTGAGATGTATACTATATATACAGTTATGAGGTTTATCGGAGAGTACTTTCAGGAACTACTCCTGAGTGAGAAGGCGAAAACAGGTTTGAGGAGAGGAGGAATTGGAATGCAAAGGGTAAAGCAAGGAACAGGTATAAAGAACCCATGAGCAAAGAGAATGGGGCGCTGGGGATTGAATATGGGAGATGGCGTTGGGTAGAGCAGGGGGGAGTAATGAGGAAAAATGGGGACAACTGTAATTGAACAACAATAAAAAAAGTTACAACAAAGACCTTAGCTTGCCCCATTAAACATAAAGGAACTGGGAGGGACTTGGCAATTGTTTCAAATGGAAGCAATGAAACTGGTCATTTGGGACAGGTGATAGTATCAGGGAATATGCTGTGAAATATTATTATTACTATTATTAATAATTATTATTGTTAATTATTAAAAATACTAGAAGTAGCTAAAAATGAGTGCCTGGGCCCTAAAGGAGTCTGAATGGAGAACCACATAATGTACTATAGCATTAATAGAAAAAAGTCCATTGTAAACTGTTCATCTTCATGGGCATACCCATTTATTTCATATAAAAGTATTGCTCAATGAATTCCTTCCTGAAATTCTGGTTTATAAAAGAAAAAAAAAATAGGATAGAAAGAGGAAAAAGTTCAGAGCATAAAGGATATTTTATAGTAAAGAGAAAAAAAAGAACATGTAAAAGGAAAAAATTCCCAGAAGTTGTAAAACATATCCGGGCTCTTCATTTACCCGTCTTGAAGGCAGAGAATATTATTTTTTGTCAAAATGTTTAACATTCCCTAATGTATAACAATTTCTGATGAAAGACTGGCAAATCAAAAAAATACAGATTATAACTTTTCAAGGAAAAGAGGTGTTTCAAGCAATTAGCAAAATCTGCCTGGCTGATGTGGTTCAGTGGATAGAGCACCAACCTGGGAACCAAAGGGTTCCCAGTTCGATTCCCAGTCAAGGCACATGCCTGGGTTAAGGCCAGGTGCCCAGTGTGGGGTGCTCAAGAGACAACCACACATGGATGTTTCTCTTCCTTTTTCCCTCCCTTCCCCTCTCTAAAAATAAATAAATAAAATAAAATAAAATAAAATTTAAAAAGAAATTAGCAAAATCTGATTTTATTCAGTATGAATATTTTGAAAGTAGTCTTTGCAGCTGAGGAAATTGTTAGCTTTTCCAAATACAGAGAATGTTGTGCTTTAGAATAATTCTTGCCTTTCAAGATTCAACAATCTGCTTCATTTAAGCATTAGTTACCAAATATAATAAGATTTATAGCTGGTTATATTCATTAGTATTTTCATGTATTCAATAAATCACTGAACTTACAGTAAATGCTGTGAATAAAGCTCTGCATTGGGGTTTGATGCTGTAATAGTGCAGTGGACAGACATGGACTCCAAAGTTTTTGCCCCAGTAGCAGTGGTACCCAAACATTGAATAATGTTTTTGTGTGACACAATGATAATTAATTATCAGAGAAGTGAAATAGACATACCTGGCAAAATTTTTCATTATAAAATGTTTAAACATAAGATTTCTTTGCCAAAATGCTTTTTAAAAGTGTCTAAATACTCACTTTTATTTATTTTTGTTATTTCATCTCAAATTAGTAAAAATTTGTGGTCCGTCAACAGGCTATGGGTCCATTTAGAGTAAGACTATTCTGTGAATCATGCCTGATTTGAACAAAGATTGGGATCCTGACAATAAACTTCTAATTATTGTACAATTGAATATGTTCAATGTTCTGAATTGATGCCTAACCCAGACATTCACAACCAGGAGAATGTGCCTGAAAGAAATTATAGCTGCATGAATGCTAAAAATTACATAGAATTAGAAAGAAGAGGTGTATTGTCTGAGGGGTAAATGAAGGTGGAATTTTCCAAGCAGAGAAAAAAGCTTGTGCATATATCTAGATGAGAAAATTGAAGGAATTTGTAAGATCAGATTCATAAATGATGTCACTAGTCTTGTTTTGATGTTTGTATTTATCATTAGGTCAAAGAAGAAACTTGAAGATAGAGTTGCATAATATATGGATATTTATTGAAAATATTCTGGGTAGTAAGTAGTATTTTTAGGAAAGACATGTTTCTGTTTTGATCAATCAGATGAATGACAGTACTAGTGACTGGAATAAAAAAAATTAAAAGGAACTTGTCATAGAAAGAAAATGATGAGTATATTTTTTAACAAATTGAGTCAGAATCACCTCTGGGGTATCCAAGTTGAGCTATATAAAATTAAGTTTAAGGTATATTTCTAAAACATAGGAGATATTTAACCTACAGTTCCAGCTATAAACTTTATCAACCTCAATGCACTAAGGGAATAGATGAGATTACCCAAGAAGACTACATACAGTGAAAAGAGAAAGGGGTCTGAGAAGACGTAAAGTTGGACAAAGACAATTCAAAGTATTAGTACTTCCCACTGGAGAGGAATGCAATCAGGAACTAAACACAAGGTTTCTAGTATACAGACAAGAAGCATCTGAAAAGTTTATAAAAATGCATTTTGAGTATTTTAGCATAAAATCCATAATCTGGAGGAGCATTGTTTCTGAAATAAACAGCAAAATAAAAATATCTTTAGCTTTGATTAAATTAAGAAGAGTAGTCTAAAAGAGTATGTTTGGATTGCTTATTTTGACATGATCTCAAAATAAAACATCCGCTTTTAAATCAATGGTTTTCAAGAAAAGAAGTTTTAATAAGTGAGAACTTGTTACTTCAGAACTCTCAAACATAGCATGCTTACTTCTTATTTCCGGTAATTCCCCATGACCTTCCAGCCATTCAGATCCTGATATGGTAACTCCAGATGCATATAGTAGTCTATTCATTCTCTTTTATTCTGTAGTGGTATCTTAAAATAGCAATTTAATTCAATGTAAATATTTATTAATTAATTAATGTAACTTTCTCTGCCATCAGCACCAGGGATAGGAATAAAGTAAGAAGCACTTCTTGTTTAACTCATATAACTCAATAGGAAAATAAATTATTAAAAGTGGGCAAAAGACCCACAAATGGACAGCAGGTCGAAGAAAAGATTTTCAACATCACTAATTATCAAACCCACAATTAGATGTTACCCCACACCTGACTGCTATCAAGAAACATGAGATAACAAAGAGGTGGTGAAGATATGGAGAAAGGGTACCCTTGTGCACTTTGGTGTGGTTATAAATTGAAGCAGCCACTACAGATAAAGATAACTGGGTGAAGGTTCCCCCAAAAATTAAAAATGGAAACAGCATATGATCAGAAATCTCACTTCTGGTTCTATATCCAAAAGAAATGAAATCAATGTTTTAAAGAGATATACGCACCACTACACTCATTGAATCATATGCAATAGCCAAGTTTGGGAAACAACCCAAGTGTCCATTGGTAGATAAAGAAAATGTGATGTATATATACAATGGAATGTTATTCAACCATAAGAAGAAGGGAATCCCGTAATGTTTGATAAGATGAATAAAATTGGAAGGCATTGTGGTAAATGAAATAAATAAAAAAACAATGCTATATGATCTAACATACATATATAATCTTAAAAAGTTTAACTCGTAGAAACAGAAAGTGCATTGGTGGTTGCCAGGGACTGGGGTTGGGGGAAATGATGATCAAAGGGTGCAAACTTCCAGTTATAAGATGAACAAGTTCCAGTGACATTATGTACAGTCTGATAATCATAGCTAACAATATTGTGTTGTTTATGTGAAGTTTGCTAAGAGAGTAGATCTTAAATGTTCACACTCCCCATACACACACATATATATACAAACTGGTAACTATATGAGGTGATGGATGTGTTGTTAGGTGAACTTACTGTGGTAATCATTTTGAAATATATACATGTATTAACATTCCTTGTCTTCAAAGAACTATTTTTTCTTTGCAATGAACTTGTTTTATAAATAGAAAGATGCATATATTGGAACATAATATAAATATTAAGTAGAAAAATATAATAATAATAATACATTTTATGGGAGTGGTAGAATAAAATTATGAATTATAATATCTAGTGTTTCTATGTGATATTCTGTTCTTCAATAGTTTTATGAACTTGAACAAGTTACTGAGTATCTTTGGGTTCCAGGTTTCCTATTTCTTAGGAAGAGTAGCTGGACTTCTTACTTTTTTTTAGAAGGACCTGGTTGGAGTAAAATACATGGATTTCTAGGTTCCACTTTAGCACTATTAAGTATTTTCCATGATTGATGCTCCCTAATCTTTTTTTGAGGTGATACCTATACAGCCAATCCCGTAGGAGTCCATCATTTGACCTTCATTTGGAAACATCTAGAGTAGGTGATCATTGATATTTTGTCTAGTTAGAAGTCATTTGAATTATCCTTAAGTTAGAAAAGAAATGCAACTTCTTAGAATTTAAAGGAGGTTATGTAATTATATAAAATCCATCCTATGTTTTATAATTGTATTCCTTATTTTCTATATTGTTTTTTTAATTATATTATTTTTATTTAGGAATACAGTGAGTAAACTAAATGGCTCATGAGGGCTGAATATAAACAAAATACAACCAAATAAATTGTTTTCTATTCTAATAATAAAAGGATATTGTGGGAAAATAACCATTAATTGAAAACCTTAATAATAATATAGCTTCTATGCCAAGTCTCTATGGTTATCTCTCTCTAAAGAAAGATGGTTTCCTCTCACAAGTATTTTTATAAATTTTTATACATACTCTTCTAGACACCCGAATTATTACATCTTTCTTTGATGTATAAAAACCCTATTATATACCAAGCATTGTGCTAACAACTTTATTATCACTGATTCTTCCACGGAGAATACAAAGTTTTCCCCAAACTCAATGTTAACAGTGAATTTGAAAAACATGTTATTTACAGACTACAGAAAAATGTGTGCCAGTAAATACAAGAGCAGGCAAAAGTAAGTTTGTAGTTGTTTCTATAGAAAGTACTGTAATATTAATTAATAATAATACAAAAGTAAACTGTGTTTCACATACTCCCAACTGTTACCTACTTTTTCCCATCCCTTTATATTGCCTGGGCAGAGCAGTATTCTAAACACAAACTTCTGGGCATTTAATTTCTTTCCAGGAGAAATTAACTCATTTGAGATTATTATAGGATTAGATTTGTTACTTTTATTTCTTGGACTTGATATGGACTTTTATCAAAATATATAAGGACATGTAGGTGTGTTTGAATGTGAATGAATGAAAATGAGAAAAAGATTTTATATCTAGATGGCATGTGTGTGCTCTAAATCTTGCTCATAGACCACCTCAAGCCATGGAAAATGCTTTTGGAATATTCAATAATCCTATGAATAATTAACATATTTTTCTCATTGAAGAAAGACAATAACTAATAACTTCTTTATGACCTCTAATTCAAAGCAAGGGTAGAATCAAACCAATTTATACAATATATCAATTCTCAAATGTAGTGTGATGTTATAAAAATAAAAGATTTTGGAGTGAGCAGGAAGATGCATTCAATATTCTAATGTAGACACTTTAGACAACTTTTCAATGACTTTTTCACACAATATATGAAATATTTACAGTACCATTTTCAATAATAATAATGATAGTGAAAAGCTTAAATCTGTACCATGTGCCATATATCATGTGAACAGTATTCATATGTTGTCCCATTTCATCTTCACAGCAAATCTGGAGACAGAAGCTACTGTTATTTGCCAAAGAGGAGGAAACAGAGACCTAGAAAAATAAGGTAACCATTAGTATTAGAGAAAATGACATTTGAACCAAAGCAACCCAGATCATTTAACCATTATGCTAATTAATTTCCACAGACAGAAATGTATATTTACTAGTAAAGGGTTATCATGGATCCTCTAATGTCTACATTTTGCCACTGAAAATTATGTGATTGCCATCTAGTAAACAGGCATCTGCTATAATCCCATTTCTCTCTTTAGGAAGAAAAATGCTCAATCAATGGCAGTGATAAGTAGAATGAAATTGAAAGTGTCAAGGTATACTGACAACAGGACTTTGAAGGAAATTGTTTTGCTTTGTTATCTGGTTTGTTTACATTGTCTTTCAGTGATTTTTATGCTATGATCCTAGTTGGGATAACAAGAGCTCTTTCAGTGGGGATTACTAACTGAGCAGAATTTTTAAGTTTTTTTCTTTATTTTTTGTAGAGAATATTACAGAAAATGCAATTATGTTTTTATGAACAACTAGTAAATTATTAAATAAATGATTTACCAACATTCAGAAAGAATATGAGTGTTTTTTTATGGTTTATCTTGGATTCAACTAAGAAACTGCTTGTGGCTGACTATGGTTTTCTGTTGCTTCTATTATTGATTATAATTATGGATTAGTGTTATTTTACCTTCACAATCAGCACTTTAATTTGTTGTAGTTTTGATTAATTATAAAGTAATGCATATTTCCATTAACAATCTTTTTAGATGCTTATTTTTTAAAGAAAAGTGCTTTTAAGTATATGCATTGTGGTTCAGATATGAATGATTCACATCTCTATTTCTAAAAATGCAATAATAACTTTAAAATGTCATATTTGTATGGTGATATCCCATTGGAAAGAAGCAGCAGATATGGCAGAAGGTCCTCTTAAGAAGCCTTCATTAAAAACTGCTTGAGAATAACCTAAAAGCAAAAACTGTTTTTTCAGAACCTAATTGTTTTTAAAAGATTAAAGACAAACTGTTTCAAACTTATTCTAATTTAATTTATATGTTTAAATGTAGGCCGCATTTCTTTCCAAACAGGTGTCAGATAACAGACTATACATGCACGATAATAGTATAACACAATTTAAACATAATACTAGAATCACAGAAAAAAATTCTAACTATGCTTAATATAATTATCATAATTAATGTCAAATCAAGCTTGAAAATGCAACTTCATTTTGAAAATGATACTAAGAACCATATTTTTCCAGAAACAGATTTGTTTCAATTAGTTTATTTATGCAATCTATAGATCTTACAAAACAGTAATATTTTACATAATGATTTGTATGGTATAACATTGATTTGCATAACTATGCAACAATTAGATATATTAAAGAACTTCTTTAAAAACTACAAATATCTTTGAGTGTCGTTGCCAAGAGACATCAAATAGCTATGGGTTGAGTATATCACTGAACTTGTAAGAAAAACAGCTGAGATATTTCAAGTAGGAGGATTTCACATCTTAAAAGATGGAATACGCTAACTTCTTAGTTGAAAATGATAGGCTGTGTGAATAATTTTTATTTCCTTTATTTTTATTGTTGCTCATTTACAGTTGTCCTGCCTTTTTCCCCATTGCTGCCCCCTGCCCCATCATGATCCACTCCCTCACTCAATCCCTCCCATTGTCCGTGCACAGGAGTCCTCTCTTCATGTTCCTTGAGTTGCCCCTTCCCTTTCTTTCCCCCTTATCTCCCTCCCTGATCCCCCTAGTCACTGTCAGTTTGTTCTTTATTTCCATGTCTTTGGTTCCATTTCGCTCATTTGTTTGTTTTGTTGATTAGGTTCCACTTACAGGTGAGATCATATGGTATTTTTCTTTCACCACTTGGCTTATTTCACTTAGCATAATGCTCTCCAGATCCATCCATGTGGTCCTGAAGGGTAAGAGTTCCTTCTTTCTTTATGCTGTGTAGTATTTCACTGTGTAAATGTACCACAGTTTTTTGACCCATTCATTTACTGATGGGCACTTATGTTGCTTCCAGCACTTAGCTATTGTAAGTAACACTGCTATGAATATTGGGTTGCATGGTAGTGTTATTTACAATTGGTGTTTCAGGATTATTAGGATATAATCCCAGAAGTGAAATCACTGGATCAAAAGACAGTTCCATCTTTAATTTTTTAAGAAAATTCCATACGGTTTTCCACAGTGGCTGTACCAGTCTGCATTTCCACCAACAGTGTACTTAGGTTCCCTTTTCTCCACAACACCACCAGCACTTGTTGTTTGTTGATTTGTTAATGATGGCCATCCTGACTTACGTAAAGTGGCATCTCATTGTGGTTTTAACTTGCATCTCTCCAATGGCTAGTTATGCTGAGCATTTTTTCATGTGTCTATGCGCCCTCTGTATGTTATTCTTGGGAAAGTGTTCAGGCCTTTGCCTATATTTTAATTGGATTTTTTGTCTTCCTGGCATAGACTTTGTGAGTTCTTTGTGTATTTTGGAGATCAAACCCTTGTCCTAGGTATCATTAGCAATTATATTTTCTCATATGTTGACTTAATTGCAAAGTTATATTATAATTTTTCTATTTATTTGTGTTTTTCATTAACCTGTCATATGTTTTTCCAATTCTCTTACACTTATTTGGATGTTCAATTATTTTTGTACTTAAAGCTATAAAATGTACATATTAATATTTTCTACATTTGTTCATATATTTTTCAATGCAATTAAAATTTTAATTTTTTACCTAAGTCTTTATGTAGAGCTATTACTGAACAACAAATGGTATTCTACTGCCTGCCACCCATTTGGCAAACTCTGGAGGCCGAGGTATGGTTAAAAAGGAAAGGGGTCATTTATTCAAAAGTTACACAATTTGGGAAGAATGATAGGCTTCTGACTCAGAGCCCAATCCCTGTAAAATACCCAAAGACAATAACCCTGCCACTCTGTGCCAGGCCAGATCAGTCTTAGGCTGTGCCCAGAGTCCCTTCTCCCATTTAAAGCACTCTGCTTAGAAAATGCAAGCACATCAGCATGACCATCCATGAAGATTTAGCTGCTTCCTGACTGAAGTTCAGCTTTAGATGTCTTTTGGACTCTGTGCATGTGCCAATGTCTTACCCACTGATTACTGCCCTTTCTTCCTCTCCTGCCCACCAGCCCTGCACTTGCACCCTGTCCCTCCAGCCATCGGTATACCAGTGCATCCATGTGCCTGCCCAAGGAGGACCAGGCAGCACAGCACCAGTACCTCTGCTGCCAATGCTTTTCACAATGGGAGGGTCCCAGGGTTGCTGCTAGACCATGCGTTCTCCAGGGCTCCATGCCCCAACAGGGTGGGCAAGAGGAAAGAAAAAAGGGAGAGTCTCTGTTGTCCTCTGTTTAAAAACCTGGCCCCAAAATTTCCCTGCACAATGGAAACATCCTGCTTTTCTAGCCAATCCCACCTAGACTGGCAGGTCTGCTCCTCCTCTCACCACCAGGTGACCTCCATGGTTCACGTGTTCTGTGACTTTTTCAGCCCACACATATTCTGTGCAAGCTTCCTCTGCTGTGTCACAAGCTGTGGTAGTTTGTTTACCCTTACCCAGGGGTATTGAAATCGATCACATGCCCGCTGTTGTTTCTGTCCTGCCACCCCAGGCACTTCCTGAGCACTCCCTTCTCCAGAGCCTGGGCAGGCTCTCACCGCTCTGAGCTTCCCTTCCCACTCCCCAGCATTCTTATTAGATCCCCTTGTAACTGAACTTGTTTAAAAGGTTATGAAAGCTATTGACCTTTATCTGTGGGTAATAGACTTATTAGGGTGATCATTTCGTAAGTTATATAAATGTCCAATTGCTATGCACTACACCTGAATATAATATAATATTGTGTATCAACTTTAACTGAAAATATTTTTTAATTATAAAAAAGTTTCTTTTATTGCCTTTGTGCTTAAATAACCTAATTTTACCAATCATCAGTTAAGTATTTCCTTTAATTTTTTTATTTTTATTTTTGATTTTAGGGTTATGGGAAGGGAGGAAGAAAGAGGGGGAGAGAAACATCACTGTGAGAGAGAAACATCAATCAGCTTCCTCCTGCACATGCACCAACTAGGGGCCAAACCCTCACCTCAGGCTTGTGCCCTGACTGGTAATCGAATCAGCAGCCTTTTGGTTTGTGGAACAACACCAAACCAACAGAGCCACACTGGCTGGGCTATTTCCTTATATTTTCATGTAACTACTTATTTCCCCTGAAATAACATGATCCACACAGACACCAGCAAGGACTTTTCATTCACATGACTATCAGTGTACCTGGGAAGGATCAGTCAGAACAGACATGGCATAGGCACTAACAGGTCCTGAAGAAGCCTACTCCTGCCATATGTTCCCAAGTCTTTTAGTTGCTAGTTAGGAAAAGGGCCAGGAGAGAAGGTTGCAGGCAGAATCCAGCCTCAGGGAACTCAGGACAGAATCTACACATGCCAGGACTGCTGTGCACTAGCAGATTATTAGTCTTGGCTGAGAGTGTAGGTTCTAAGTGGATTTCTGCTTTGATCAATAATCCATTTATCCACTTTTAAAAAATGTTTCAATTATAGTTGACATTCAATATTATATTAGTTTCAAGTCTACAGCATAGTGGTTAGACATTTATACAACTCACCAAGTGATCCCCCTTAGTACTGCACCCACATGACCCAATGCATTGTTATTACAATACCATTAACTGTATTTCCTATGCTGTATTTTATATCCCCACCTTTCTTTTTAGTTAAAAAAGGAAAAAGACTCAGTTCATTTTTCCTGCAGTTGCCAAGGGTTTTGTTGTTGTTTTGCATATGTGCATTCTTTTCTTTTTTCTTTTTGTTTGCGCATTTGTTTTCTCTATGCTCAGGCACACTTTTATATTTTTGGAGATATTAATATTACAGAAAACATCCTGTTACAGCAAGATGATGAACTGTTTCCCACAGTTGTAGACTATTGTGTCTTACACTCCTTTTAAGAAAAATAAAATTAGAAAAATAACAGATAACTCTAAAATGCGTAAATTGCCTTGGTCCTAAAGTTTGGCCCAACCCTGAATATATCACTGAGGGAAGAAAGTTTGGGTAATGGGTTAAGTAGGGTTTTACTAATCTGTGTCTACCACTTAAAAGGGCCATGGTTTTGTGTAAGATACTTAATTTCCTAAGTTTTAGCTTTTACAACTGGAAAATGAGGATAATAATCATTTAAGAGTGTTGTAAATATGTATATATACATACACACTTACATTATATGTATTGTATATATAAAATACAATGTATATATACTATGTGTATTATGTGGTTTAAAACTTAGACTAAATAAAGGGCAATTATTACTTTCAATGATAAAGTTTACCTTTTCTAGGGTTAGGATTTAGATTAGACCTTTAAATTTCATTATGGGCCAAAAGATGGCATGGTGACATTTAGATAACACTTTTTCATAGGAAATGTAATATTGTACCCAGGAGCACCTTAATTTAGCCAAAACTCTAACATCAATGTCTGACATGATAGATAAAAAAAGAATAAAATGCCACTATATTCAAAGAGGCCTTTCATTTAATGTTCTCCATGGACTTCCCTTAGAATCCTCAAAGTAAGGTCTTACTGGAAGAGATTATAGCTTCCCTGAATAAACCCAATTAAAGTGAAGAGGGATGGCTATCAAAAGCTTTATAGAAATCAATGAGCATTAGGATACTGGTTGCTTCAAAATTCCAGAGCATTTTCCATAATTCCTTTTGAAAAGAAAGCTCAGTCACAGCATGACTCACTTTCCTAAAAACAGCATATAGTCATGGATCATTTTATTTAGAATATCTTTTAGACATTTTAAGCACTAGAATTGAGAACACCTGGTGCGTTAGTTCCCAATACCAGCTGCAGCATAAATACCTCTGTTTGCAATATGACTGCACTGAAAATCCAGATATTTAGTCATTTAATGCTATGCATTAGGTGAAATTCTACTAAAATCATTGTTACCTATGTCCCCTACTCATTAAGAAAGTTCTATTAGGATTTGATTTACATTCTTCAAAGTTTGCGTTATAACAGCACCTTTATACCATGATACTAAAGTTTGAATATTTAACTACATATACCCTTGGAGGAGATTCTACTTTTTGGGTAAAGGACGTATGGAGCCAACTTCCTCATTCTGTTTGGGAACTACAGATGAGGTATGAGACGGCACAGTTGCCCCAGGTGAGATGTGTCAAAGCAAAAACAAGAGGAACAAGTGGAACACTAGAGTATATGCTTAGGAAAGATTGGGACTTATTAATTTTCTACACTTCCCTGGACACTTTCCAAAACTTGTATTTTAAAAAATCTGTTTTATGTTGGCTCTCATATTCAAACTATATGGTATAGGTTTGCTTTTTTTCTATTTTAGCTTGTTGTATTTGCTTATGATACTCATGTAAACAAACTTTTGTCTTTTAAATTTTTAAATTCTTCATTTTCACTCTGGGATTGTTTCGGGAAACAAGCTGCTTTGCATTAATTTCCCTATGTTATAAAATTTTTATTTTCTTCCTCTATTCCATGGTGTTGAATTGCTGGGGTTTTTCTCAAATTTATAGATGCACATGATTACTAAGGTTTTAGCATATAGCAATTGCTCATTCATTTTTATCTCAATGAAATTAATGCAGTGTGAACACAATAAATCCAAAAATCAAATCTAAATCATAGTCCTCCTTGTTTAGTAGATAGCTATGGTGCACACATGAGTATTTCTCCTACATTCCAACCTAATTGCACAGAACATGATCATGGCACATCTGCCTGTTGGAACGGTCCAAGCACCTTGGTGATTTTATGTTCTGCTAGGATCACATAGTCAAGTTCAGGAAGAGCATGTTTTCAATATGGAGCTGAGTTATTTAGGGCATTATCAATTTTCATGGGAAGATCATTTTGAAACTTGAATGAATAACCTACTTGTTATTTAAAAAATTCTGATTAAGAATCACAGGATAGGTAATATAATACCTCAAATTTGCTTAACTATCATGTCATATGAGGTGAACAGTAGAGAAAAATATAAGTGTATGCTGATTGATAATTGTTGATTTTAATGATGGAAGATGGATATTTGAGGTTTTTAAATAACCTTTCTTATGTTTGAATGCTGTTGTGATGAAATAAAGAACAAAGCAAATATATCAGAGTAAAATGACATTTAAAAAATAACATAAAGAAAATACACATAAAACATATTAAGAGCAATGAAAATATTTATAAACTTTAAATGCATTAGAGGACTCTACATGCTAAATCTATGGGTTGTATTATAAATATTTGAAGTAAGCCTATTTTAACAAAAACGTTGCAAAAATTAACACATTTAACTTATGTAATAATCTATTTATTACACCATTCAGTTGGCAAAATACATATGCCATAAAATATAGTAAGTCTCTACATTTGTGTGTCTTGTGAGAAAGGGAGAAGATGGGGGAGTTGATATGAATTAAAATTAGAAGGACAATGCCACGACTTTGAAAAGTAAAACAAGAGTTAAGATTTACTGATTTTGAAGTTTGGGAATTTGCATGACATGTTGGGCACACAGATGATTTTAGCTTTGGGTCTCAGAATAATTCATTACTAACTAGAATTCAATGTAAATATGAAATTCTTAAGTATGATTTTAGGCTTCAAGCTTTTATAAATGGCAATTATATATTATTTGTCTGTGTTGATGTTATTTTAAATACTTTACCTGATTCAGTTAAGTATTTTTCTGCTCTGATGTATCCTACGTGGAAAAGGGCTTTATTTAAATAAAGAATGAGTAATATTTTCTTCTTTTTTCCCCCAAATCTTGCCAACCTGAAACACCAGCACCATGATAACCATTGCATTATTTTTCTCACAAGCATTAGATTGTGGTTCTCTCCTAATAAATGAATAAACCATTTTAGAAATAACATTATTTAAGCTATTTTTATTTAAATATGCTAATAATTTGGTGGTCTTGCTTTTTCTTTCTTCCTTCCTTCCTTCCTTTCTTTTTCAAATTTAAATTATGTGGTTTCCTCCTAGTTGAATACTTTAAAGTAATCTCTAGAGTACGATCAAATATCCCCTTGAAGGGGGGCTGATTTGTTTTAGAAGCTTATTGTTTAATTCTTCTTAAGGAACCTCAAGGCTACAGAAAACCATATGGATGTAAACCATTTTAAATAGCCACCAGAAAAGGATTCATGGTTGTGAAGGAGGCTGGAGATGGTCTTCCCTGGGGGTGTCTCAACAAACAGCACTGATTCTCATCTGCCTCAGTGAGTATTTCTGCCTCAAGGCAGAGGGCTGAACCTGATGACTTTGCAAGGCACACATCAGCTCCATGGTTGTAAAAATACAGAAAATAGTCCTGATCAAATAGCCTTGATGAGATACATCCAGCATCTCCTCTTTCTTTCCTGTTTGATTTTCTAATAAAAAACACTAGATTCATATTTGAAATATAATATCCTTTGGTTCCACGCATTTGTACTTTCTGTGGTATAACTTGTAGATTTCTGTGCTTTTAAAACATAAGGATCTAGATTCCTTGACTCAATAATTGAAAGATTTTAAAAGGCATACATGTGATGGTACTGATGGGGGACTCAAATATTGGAATATATTAGTTTCAGGTAATAGCTAATAAGATTAGCAATCAATGCATGTAAAAAGCTCTTGTTCCAGGAACTGAAGGTATGACCCACCTTGACTCCAGGGGACCATAAGCAGTTCCGCCTTTGTGCCTCAGGAGGACTGCAAGCAATGAGGATGTATCTGAGCCATTGCACTCCAGGGTGAGATGCCCACCACCCAAGACACAGATAAAGACCACCACCCAGGGCACAAAAGAAAGAATGCAGCTGATCTGATTAATTTTTCCCTGAATCCAAACCCCTTACCTATATTTTTCTTCTTATAAAAAGGGTCAGTTTAATATGAATGTAAGATGGTCTGTTAGGGTACAAATCCATTATCTTCTCAGATCAAAGACTATCTGAATAAAGTGCCCATAAAGACTCAATCCCTGCCTCTGCTTATTGGGTCTGCTAGGTGACTGGCAGCACAAATTCCGGCTTTTCCGGTTTCACTACAATAGTTTCAAACTACATTCAGATTTAAAACACTTTACTCAAATGTTTATAATCTTAGGAGCAAAACTTTTTAATGTTATTCTTGCTTTGAATGGAAAATTAAAATATAATTCTAACAAATTAATTCAGCATTTTTTCTCTTTTTTCTTTATTGTTGTTCAAGTATAGTTGTCTCCATTTTCTCCCTACAACTCCTCACTACCCTAGCCATCCCCACCTGCTACCCTCAATCCTATATCCCTTTGGCTTTGTCCATGTGTCCTTTATACATATTCCTTGACCACCCTCCTCTTTTTACCTTCCCATTATCCCTTCCAATCTCCTGTCTGATTATTGTCAGTTTGTTCTTAATGTCTCTGATCATATTGTGCTTGCTTGTTTGTTTTGTTAATACATTCCACTTATAGGTAAGATTATATGGTATTTGTCTTTCACCACCTGGCCTGTTTTAGCATAATGCTCTCCAGATCCATCCATGCTGTCACAAAGGGTAGGAGCTCCTTCTTTCTTTCTGCTGCATAGTATTTTATTATGTAAATGTACTATAGTTTTTTGATCCACTCATTTAGTGATGGGCACTTAGGTTACTTCTAACACTTGGCTATTATAAAGTGAATGAACATTAGGGTGCATAGGTTCTTTTGAATTGGTGTTTCTGGATTCTAAGGGTATAATCCCAGTAGTGGAATGGCTGGGTCAAAAGGCAGTTCCACCTTTAATTTTCTGAGGATATTCCATACTGTTTTCCATAGTGGTTGCACCAGTCTGCATTCCCACCAACAGTGTACTAGGGTTCCCTTTTCTCCACAACCTTGCCAGTACTTGTTTGTTGATTTGGTTATGATGGCCATTCTGACCTAAGTGAAGTGGTATCTCATTGTGGTTTTAATTTGCATCTCTCTGGTAACTATGTAACAGGGTGCAGCCAAGAGGGGGGCCCCAAAAAGGGATTTGGAATGGGGCCCAGAACTCAGGGTATCCAGGAAATATTAGAAAGACATATGTCCTCACCCCTTTCCCCTCAGGTGTGAGTTGGGGGAAGAGACAAATGGAGCAGGGCCATTGAGTTGTTTTGCATAGCAACGGTTTTGCAGATAAGCTCCAGAATGGTCATTTAACATATCTATAACCTTTAACTGGTTTCATAGATATGTTAAACAGCTGTGGCCATACTCTGAGCCAGGGGGATGGAAAGGACTTCCCCCAAGACTTGACTGGGGGAGGAGCCCCAGGTTACAGCGCCTGCGTGGGAGCTTGGAGAAGATTGGCTCCAGAAAATGAGACCTGCCCAGACTCATGATGGCATCCCAATAACCTTGGAAATACACAGGAATGCTGGCAGGTGTAACCGAATGTAGGAGGAGTCAGAAATGCAGCTGCAGAGGAGATTTGGTGCCGAGATTTAAGTGGGGACGCGGCAGCCATTGAGGGAGAATCCATGCGCTTTCATGAGAGTTAGGAGCCTCATAGCTCTATGAGGGAAAATCACCATGTGGCCTTAGCAGAGAATTGCCACTCGGCTTTGCCTGAGTGGAGACCCTCTCACAGCTTTGGTGAAGAGGGAGAGCCACGTGGTTTTGCCAGAGTGGGGACCCCTTCCCCATAGCTTTGGTAGAAGAAGGACCATGTGGCTTTGGGGTGCTCCCTTTGGCTCTGTGGCCTGGAAACAAGAGAGACTTTGCCTAGAAGAAGGGTGAAAGAACTCTTGGCAGTAGGCCATGAGAAGGTGCCACATGGCTTTGGATTAATTACAGATCCTGCCTGGACGACGATACAACTGAATGGTGTCAAGAGCCTGAATACCGGACATGTGCTTCTCTTCCTTGTAATTACGGTACCCTGAATTGGGGCAGAGGGAGATAGGAAGCACTGTGGGCATCTGTGGGTATCCTAAAGGACTTTAATATTTTAATGAAGATGTTAAGTTGCTACTTTAACTCTGTATAGCATTAAATAAACATTTCCTTTCCTTTTCACAAATCTCTGGCTTTGAGAGACATCTTTCCATAAGGTGGCGGACAATAATGGACCTTCTGTTGCTCTGTAACAACTAGTGATGCTGAGCATCCTTTCATATGTCTCTTGGCCTTCTGTATGTCCTTCTTGGGGAAGTGCCTGTTTAGGTCCTTTGCCCATTTTTTAATTGGCTTTTTTGTCTTCCTGGAGTGGAGTTGTGTGAGTTCTTAATATATTTTGGAGATTAAACCCTTTTCTGAGGTATCATTTCCAAATATATTTTCCCATATGGTTGGTACCCTTTTCAGTTTGCTGATGTTTTCTTGAGCTGTGCAGAAGCTTATTTTCATTAGGTCCCATTTGTTTATTCTTTCCTTTATGTCCCTTGCTCTAGGGGACATATTGGTGAAAATACTGCTGTGTGGAATATCTGAGATTAACCAGTCTGTGTTTTCCTGTAGGACTTCTATGGTATCACGGCTTATATTTAAGACTTTCATCCATCTTGAGGTTATTTTTGTGTATGGTGTATGTTGGTAGTCAAGTTTCATTTTCTCACATGTAGCTATCTAGATCTCCAACAACATTTGTTGAAGAGGTTGTTTTTACTCATTTTATGTTTCTGCTCTTTTGTCAAACATTATTTGACCATAGAGACTTGGGGGTATTTCTGGGCTCTCTATTCTATTTGATTGATCTATATATCAGTTCTTATGCCAGTACCAGACTTTTTATTACTTTGGTCTTGTATTATAGTTTGATACCAGGTGTTGTGATCCCTCTTACTTTGTTCTTCTTTCTCAAAATTGCTGCAGCTAGTCAGGGTTGTTCATGGTTCCATATAAATTTTTGTAATGTTTGGATAGTACAATATTTGTAAATCAATAAATGTACTATATTATATAAACCAAAGGAAAGACAAAAATCACATGCATATCAATAGATGCAGAAAAAGCATTTGATAAGTCACAGCATGGATTTATGAAAAAAACACTCAGCAAAGGGAGAGTAGAGGGAGCATACCTCAGCATAATAAAGGCCATGTACAAGAAGCCTATAGCCAACATCACACTCAATGGGAAAAAACTAAAAGCTTTCCCACTAAGATCAGTAACAAGACATGGATGTCCTCTTTCACCACTTCTATTCAATGTAGTATTGGAAGTCCTAGCCACAGTGATCAGACAAGGCAAAGAAATAAAAGGCATCCAAATTGGAAAGGAGGAAGTAAAACTGTCATTGTTTGCACATGATATGATAGTGTACACAGAAAATCCTACAGACTCCACCAAAAAACTACTCGAGCTAATGAGTGAATTTGGCAAAACAGCAGGATACAATGTCCATATTTAGAAATCAAAGGTATTTTTGTACACCAACAATGTAATATCAAAAACAGAAACCAGGAAAAAAATCCCATTTGATATAGCAACTAGAAAAATAAGTACCTAGGAATAAACCTAACCAAGGAGGTAGAAGACCCATACTCAGAAAACTACACAACATTAAAGAAAGAAATTAAGGAGGACACAAACAAATGGAAGCATGCACCATGCTCATGGATTAGGATAATTAACATCATCAAAATGCCCATACTACCCAAAGCAATTTGTAGATTCAATGCAATCCCTATTAAAATACCAATGATATATTTCACAGATATAGAACAAACAATTCAGCATTAATCTCAAGCTCATTCAACCAACACTCCAAACACTTTTATTTTGTCTTTTATTGTATCAAGCTACTCAACAATTGTTTTATCTTTTTTCTCCCCCCCCCTTTTTTTACTTTATTGGTGAATAAAAATAATATATCCATTGAATTATTTTCATAAATAGGTATTATCAAGGCAGTTATTGTGAAATTTGATAGGGGACTTAAGAGTTGGGAAATTTTAGTTTAAGGTATATAGTTATAAGGCTAGCAAGTAATATATATGTTAAAGCTTTTGTTTCAGAAAGTACAACTAAGGCCTACCCTGGCTCCTGGGAAAACAGCTGACCTCCTAGGGCACCCCTGAAGATTACCACCTGGGGACAAGTGGAGGCAGCCGCCATTATGTTTCAGGGAGGGGCAGACAACCACCTGCCCCTGGGAACAGCTAGCTGCCCAGGGCAGGAATGTTGCAGTTTCTTCTACCTGACCCTCCTTGAATTTCAAAACCCCTCATCACACCTTTTTTATTCCCTGCTATAAAAACCCTGGCTTGGAAAGAAAAGACAAAATGGTCTGTTAGGGTATGAACCCACCATCTTTTCAGATTGCAGGCCATCTGAATAAAACACCCATAAAGATTCAATCACTGTCACTGCCTATTGGGTTTGGTAGTGACAGGCAGCCCGAACGCCGGTGTCTTTTCCGGTTTTAAATCCACTTTGAGCCCTTCCTTCATTCCACACAAACTTTCCTTTCCAAATTCTTATAAGTCAACTGGTATGATTTTCATTTTTTATGCTAAAGAGTACTTCTTGACACATTTTTGAAAGTTTAAAATACAATGCTTCTTAAATCTCAAAAGGTGAAAACCAGAAGAATTTTGAGTCTATTCCACTAAGAGAAATGAAAGTGGTGAGGTGGATTTTGTGGTCTGCTCAACTGGGAAGTGAAAATCAAAACAAAACAAAATTTTATAAGAAGCCACTTACTGCTCCTTATCTTATTACTGGTATCAATTAGCTATGGAGGTTGGATAAAGCATTTGTCATTTAATGCAGAGGCCTTAACTACCTTTAATGCCTAATTACTGGAATAGGTAGATTATATATAAATACTTAGTGAAAGAAGCTCAAAACTTGCAGTAGATGGTCAAATTTAATGTTTCTGTCACTTACTAGTTGATGCCTTTAACTAACTCTGCTTTTTATATTTAGACCTCAGTCATAAATACATGTTATTTGCCACATCTTATCCTAACCCCATCAAGACCAAGTCAAATACCTCAAGGCACTCACAGGATGAGATAGTTAACTATACACACTATTCTATCATGATATGATAAAAATAATAACACAAAGTGGATGAACGTTAGATCAGAGAGCACTTGAGTTAGGCTATATTCATTTTTTCCCTTGAAAATAAAAATAATCAGTGGTTCTAGAAAAAAATTTCAATGAAAATGTGATTGTATGTAAAAGCCCACTTCTAACTAAAAAGTACTGCCCAGGTATTAGAAGTTTTTAGTAACTCTTTTAGAGTCTAGACTATTTACTTTTAAGATAAAAGGATGAATTTGGTTCACCTTACCAGAGCCTTCACTTATGTTTCCACAAAATAAAAGTTAAATGGAAGGAGAATCAAACTATCACATTGTAATGCTTCTGACCAAAAATCTGGAACTAACAAGCAAGAAAAGACTTGAAGAAGAAAATTGCAATAAAAATATATATTACATAAATAAGTTAATTCTCAAAAGGATAAATATATTAAAGAATTACAGAAATTCTTGTAGAAATTGTCTTTTCTAGATCTGAGAACATCTGGTTCAGAAAATGCCACTTCTGCTAGCTTTAGGCAAGACTAACTAGTCTTGTGTTTTCTTAGGTGATGCCATATTGACATGTTGGATTGAATGTCCCAACTCTGAATTGCACATGTTTTATTCTTCTGGATGGTGAGTACTGCCTCCAGGTGAAGGGAGAGAGCAGAAGCTAAGCTTCCATTTCTCATTTTCAGTCCACTGTAGGCTCTAGCATGGTGGTCACAGCAACTTTAGGGAGACAGAGGAAGGGGACTAAAAACATCTAGCAGAAGGGCCAATAAATGTTCGTTTCTTTTCACTGACATGTAATGGTGAAATTTTAATGTAGACTAAAATAAAAAACAACTTAGGAAAGAAAATAATGTGCACTTTTCAGTGAAATTTTGTGAGAGTTTTAAAGGATAAAATGTAGCTGAATGTTCACAACGTCCAACTACTTTCAAAGTAGAATTTAACTCACTGGTATAAAGATGTTTTTCCAAAAAAAAAGTGCATCATACAGCTCGTAAATCTTCAGTGGAAATGATCAACCCTCAGGTGAAGGTGGGAGTGGTGATAATAAAGTACTAAAGATGTTGGCACTAGGATTCTCTGGTCTGTGTTATTTAGGCTGTTGTGTCAGTACATTAACCTCTCAGGTCACCTGGCTGTCATCAGGAATTAATCAAAGATTGAAGAGAGTATGAATGCTTAAGTCCAAAGATGGAGCTAACATATTTCTGTTACATCTGGAAAAAGAGCAATTCCCCCAAATTCAGCAGACCCAAACTAGGAGGGTGGTAGTAGTCGGGTTGGGAAGGAGCACTGGGGCCAGTCAAGTCTTCCAAACTCTGAAGTTACTGAGTAATGATGCAAACTGTTCCTCTCTGGTAACTAATGTATTTTCCTATTGTGCATTAATATAGGTGAGAATATTCCCTCATTTAAAGGGAATTCTCTCATTTCAATGTTTGAAACATTATAAAATCTAAATATGAAAAAAATTAGAAATTGATGTAGTAGGTATGCTTGTAACCTTCTCCATGCCCCACTTGAATAATTGCATTCTTTTTTGAAAATCTGAATATTTAGCAATTCAAAGCATACATAAGTATTTTCAGAATAATTGGAACAGAAAACTGTCAAAAATCATTTGCTGATGTTGGGCAATGCTCTTCCAAGGGCTTCCTGAGCTCAGCCTTTGTTTCACAGTAGCGAACATTTCTTGTGTGAAGAAGAACAAACAAAACCCAGGAGCCATATTAAAACTGATGATCTAATCTAGAAAACTCCTTTGAGTAATTTCAAGTTTGACATTCAACCAGTATTTTTTAATTTATTTTACATATATGAGGCTCTCACCATTTGTCGACTTTCAGTAAAAATGTCAACTGAACTTCAATATAGAAAGGAACCTTAGGAGAAGAATCTTTTGTTTAGGAGCTTCCCTTCTTCCAATTGGAAATGCTCTGTCTGGGTCAAACTTTCTACATTGTATCATTATGATATTTGGAGAATTTGGGTATAAAAATATAGTCAAACACATGGAGTAAGAAGAAATAATAGGAAGGAACAATAAAAAAGCAATCTCAAGAGGTTTTTTATAAGTCTCATACTTTATTGATAATGGAAATTGATTTAAGGATTATAAATATATTTTAAAACTTTATAGTGAAGTAAAATGTATGTGGAATAAAATATTTGCAAGTATAAATCCTGATCAAATTTTTGTCAAATCAAATTTGCTTGTAACCAGCACATACATTAAGAGCCCACCTTAGATTCCCTTACCTTCTTCCCGTTCCAGCACCACTAGCCTTGATTTCTAGCACCATAAATTGATTGTGCTTGCTTTTGTACTTTGTTTCAATGGAATAATCAATCTTCTTTTGTGTTTGACTTCTTTTGTGAAATGCATTCATATTATTAGTTGTGGTTTTAGATTATGTATTCTCATTGCTGGGCATTATTCCATTCTACTTTAGATTATTTATATTTGTGGTTTCCAGATTTTGCCATTGTGATGAATATTGTTATAAAGATTCTGATCAATATTTTTTGGTGAACAGTTGGGCACATGTCTGTTAGAAATATACATGGAAGTTGAATCGCAGTGTAATACAGTAGGTATAAGTTTACATTTTTAAGAAACTTCAAAGAAATTTTCCTGAGTGACATGACCAAGTTGCACCCCTTACATGGTGTAACTTGTCCAACCCTTACCAATTAATGCTTGATGATTTCTGACTTTATAACTTTAAGTATTCTGGTAAGCGTGCAGTGGTATCTGCATTGTATTTTTGATGAGCACTTTTATAATTCATATGAAAGTTGAGCAACTTTTCATAAGTTTATTAGCCATTTTAATCATACTTCTATAATTGTCAGGTCAAGATTTTTGCTTAGTTTTATTCTGTTGTCTTTTTCTTAATGATTTGTATGATGTCTTTTCATAAATGAGATTTATATCCTTTGTCAGTTATATATATTGTGAAAACTCCTTACTCCTGAGTTGCTTTTTCACTCCTATAATGGAGCACATTGAAGAACAGAAGTTCTTTTCTTTATTAAAGTCCAATTTATATACCTTTTGTTTTATAAGTAGAATTTTGTGACTTATTCAAGAACTATTTTCCTGTTCCAAGGACATGAAACTGATTTCCTCTAAGTGTTTTATTATTCAAATTTTCATACTTAGATCTAAAATTTCTTTGAAATACAATTTTTAAAAAGGAAAATCCCCCTTCCATTATTATCTACTTAATACACATATTTATATACGCAAACATTCACTCCCTTAACAAAACCTTTACATTGGGTATACATTTAATTCATTTTTTAATAAAACACACCTCTTCCTTTGGCATAGGTGTTCTTTTAATAACTGCAATTAACTTGAATCTAGCATAGAAAAGAAAAATAAGCATACCCGACCACAGGAATATTTTAAGAAGTATCAATAAAATATTCAACATCTTCCTACTAAAGAGCATGTGACATGAAAAACAACAAAACATAATTGCTTAAAGGTTTTTATGTAATTTAAAATTAGTTAAAACTATTTGTTTTATGACATTAATACACTGTGCCATATCGAAAAGTTCATAAAATACTTTAATAAAGGGGTTGTTTGCAATTCTTCAAATCAACAGACATTTTCCTATTACAAAGTAAAAGCATGTTAATCCCACACTCAACACCTTAACAAAATTTGTAGTTTTAAATAATTTAATGTTTTCTGTCAATTCAGATATTAGGATAATTACTAAAGATTAAAAATAAAGAAGGAGGTGAGTTTGGGTTAATATAGCAACAACTTTTTCCCTGAAATAAATTTTAAATAATTGTGCATGTGTATGTCTATATATGTATGTACATATGTGTAACATACATACAGAAGCACATACAAACATATATACATATACATGAATGTCTTTGCTACATATTTTCTTAATAAAATATTTTTAAATCACCAAATCAACTTTTACAATTACTGCCCTGTGGGAAGTGAAAAATCAGATAAAACAATCATAACAAGAACTTATTCAAATGTATTACTGCACTTCCCATAAGAGAGAAATTAAGAACTAATTTTAGAAACATCATTCTCCTTTAGTGTCATTAACTTTAAAATTTTTCCTTTCTTCTTTATTTCAAGAAAAGGTCAAGTAATCCTCATTTTAAGGTAAAATGGAAATTCTAAACAGTGACCACTAGAAATTGTGGTATTGTGCAAAACTTTTATAAAGTGTCTTATTTTTACATTTCCCTATAGAGTAACAGAGGGACATAAAAAAAGGAAATGAGAAATGAAGAGCTATAGAATGAAAGAGTGATTGGGATACAATATGATATATCTTTCAGTATGTTTTTTTAGAAAGGATATCTTGATAAAAAATGCATAGTAAGAGGGTAAGAAATAAAATGTTGCTCTTTTCTCAGAAATAATTATATTTTTATATCTTCCTCTGCTGTAAAATCCCTTGTTAATTTTGAATTTCACATTTGAAAGAATTCACATCATTTTATAAAAATTATATCCCTAAATTTATCTGATATCCTATATGTAATAGAATGGTATAAATATTTACTAATATGATATTTACTTTTTTATAACCCTGTACTTTCTGGAGTCTAAAAATAACAAAGAAACATTTAGTGAGATCACAGAAGGTAGAATGGTAATTACTTCTAATCTAATTTCTTCATTTTCATAATTAAGAAAATCAATGTTAAAAGTTATGTAGTTTTCCCAAGGTCATATAGGGCTATCAAAGGTCATAACCATCTACTCACCAGATCACCTTGTGGCCCTAGTATCCTCTGCAAGACCTAACACACTGGACATTCAATCTAAGTTATGACTGTGTTACTCCCTATCATGACCAGAATAGTACTTAACACTGAAAAGACTTGTATTTACATTAAGGACCTCATTTGTGACATTAATGAATATAAATGGTTGGATATCCTTGAACTGGATCTAGCTTTTATGAGATCAGAAACTTAATTTGCAAAGCTATCTCTAAGGAAAAAATACACATAATTATTGATGTATACTTGGAACAAATGTGTTTATTTTGAAAGAGAAAATTTAATCACAAGACATCAAATTTTTAAAAGGCATGTGTTTGCTTTCTATTACTGCTTTGACAAATTATCACAAATATAGTATCATAAAACAATGCAAATTCATTTTCTTGCAGTTCTGGAGGCCAGAAGAGTTGGCAAGGCCTTGATCCCACTGAAAGCTCTAGAGAAAAATCTGTTTCTTTAACTTCTTCAGCTTCTTGAATTGCGTTCCTCAATTCCTTTGTATGGCCCTTCTTTTTATCCTCAAAGCCAACAGCAGACTGACTTGTCTGAGTCATCACATTGCCTTCTGTTTCCATTTCAGACCTCACCTGCCTCTCTCATCTGAGTCCTCTCATGACTGCATTTGTCTCACCCAGTAATCCAGGCTTGTGTCCTGATCAGAGATCGTTAATTTACAATCTACAAAGACTCTTTTAACATATAAGGTGAAAGTCACAGGTCCCAGGAATTTGGACCCAGATATTTTACAGGCCCATTATTCAGTCTACCACAAGGAGACAAATTAAATTCATCACAAAATACTAATAAATGCCATAATATTTACATGAATTATCTTACTTTTACACTACTGAAATATAATCCCCTGAATTTTTGATATTACGTTTTTTGTTTAATTCTTTATATAACAACTCAATTTTTCCTCTTGCACAGTTACTCAAAACATAATTTTATTATTGTTATTATAAACCATTGGGCTGCCTGAAACGTGATATCACACACAGACATATGCACTGTTTCTAAGTACAGATCCAGGTTTGTGCCTTAGGAATGCCTGTTGTTCCTTCAAAAATCATGGAGCATTTATACATATATACCGTGCAGAAAGGAACTTCTGTATTGACTAAGTATTGATAAGAACCAAATTTTACATAATTAATGTGGGGAACTATTTTGCACAGTCAAGTTCCGGCTCCGTTCATTTCTCCTCTACTCCTCCCACACTTCCTCTGCCAGGGACCACAGGTCATATCCATACCACAATTCTGCCCATCCCTTTGTGACTCAATGCAATGCTATGTTGTCAAAGTATGGGTAGTGGTATTTCTTGTTCCTACATTAGGCCATTAACAGTAACTTAGCCATATATATTTTTTAAAATGTGATCCACATAATTATATCCTTTTAAACACAAAGTAAATAAATTTTAAAATCAACTTTCCTTTGGCTGCATCCAAAAAAAATTCATAGTGCAATCAACACCACCATGACAAAGGGGAAGTGAAAATGAGGGGTAAGTCAGAGTGGAAAGAGACAGTGGTTTTAAATGGTTGTGGTTAAAATATCTTACTTCGCCGACATTAACAAAAACACATGGCCTTGCCAGGGTTCCTTCCGGGGCCTTGGATAAGGCCATGTAATCAGAAGCCCAAAAGCCCAAACTTTTTGGTGATATAGAAATTCTGCCTCCATTACCTTGTGGGAATGTCTTTCCGCATATTATTAACAGTTGATTATAAATACAGCTTAAGGAATCTACATGAAAACACTCTTAAATGGTATGTTTTAAAGTCCTCATTAGTTTCTTTCAAACTCTGTGAACATCTGTGATCTTACTTATCATTAACATATGTGTGAACTTCACCAATCTCAACTGCTCTCTACCTTTTGATTATTTTATGATCCACACAATGCATTTACCTAGCCTCATTAACTTAAAATGACTAGGAAGAAAGGTCTTCTTGAATTAGAGAGTTATATGAACTATAGAATCTTTCTTAAAGAAATACAAATTTAGTCATTTTAAGTAGCTGCTGTAGCAAAAAAAAAAAAAAGCTTAACAAAACACTCTTGCACAGAGCTCTTATTGGAATATTTTATACCAAAAAGGTTAGAATATTTAGAAAGAACATAGTCTTGTTCCGTATTTTAGGCACTTAGAAGTAAATTAAATTACAGATCATCCTACATTCATTAGATACATTCATTCCTTTCCCTTGAAATACTTTATATCACTATTGAAATTTGACCAATCTGGACAAAAAAATCCATGAACTTGAAAAATTTTATCTGAAATTCTATCCTTCCCAAAGACCCCTGATTTTGTTTTACACTTGAACTAATGCAAGTACTGAAACACACAGAGATCCCCTTAATAACTTCATCTGAGAATCTGTTGCCAGCAAAGAAAATCATTCCCTGTTCCGTAACTTAATGACACCACTAGCTTACCCCACTCCACTCACAACCAGTTTTACTAGCTGTGTTGTACTGTTTAAATTTTGTAGTTGGAATATTCTCCTTATTGCAACAGTGTTTTAAAATAAAGTCTCTTCTTTCCTGCCTGTATTCACTCAATATTTGATGGCTTGTTAACTTTTTAACTTTTTGAAATCCAAGTTATCTGTAGTCCATAAGAGCTCAGATTAAACATTCATTTTCAAATTAATAACATTTTATTTTCCTTATATCTTGAAACCCTTGTTTACTTATTTGATTGAAGTATAGTCACCACAACACAAAATTTTCTATTTCACTATTTTAGATGATATAATACATTGGTTTTTAGAATATTCACAATATTGTGCACCTGCCAACACCATCTAATTCCACAGTATTTTTATCTGTCACAAAATAGACCCCATACTCATTACCCAATCATTCTACATGATCTCCCAGTACCTGGATCCATTAATCTACTTTCTGTCTATATGTATTTGACTATTCTAAATATTTTATATAAATGGAATCATTTAATATGCAGCCATTTGGGGCTTCTTTTATTTAGCATAGTGTTTTCAAGATTTATCATGTTATAACATGTATCAGTATCAGTTCTTGTGGCTGAATAATATTCAGTTTTTTACATATGTCACATATTATTTATCCATCCATTAGTTGGTAGACATTGAGTTGTTTATACATTTTAGGTACTGTGGATACAACTGATAAGAACATTAATGCATAATTTTCAATTCTCTTGGGTTAACACATGGGAGTGAAAATGCTGAGTCGCATGAGAACTCTATGTTTAACTTTTTAAAAACAGCCAAACTGTTTCAGACAGCCATTGAACCATCTTCCATTTCTACTGCCAATATATGAGGATTAAAATTTCTCCACATCTTTGCTAACACATGACATTTTGTTTTGCATTTGTCTTATTTTGTTTATTAAAATATTATAGCCATCCTAGTGGCAATGAAATAAAACCTCATCATGACTTTCATTTTCATTCTCTTCATGAGTAATTGATGTTGAACGTAATGTTTTTGCATTTGTTGGCCACTGCTATATCGTCTTCAGAAAAATGTCTACTTAAGTCCTTTGCCTATTTTTAATTGTGTTGCCTATCTTTTTATTATTCAGTAGAAAGTGTTTTTCTATATATTCTGGTTATTAGACTTTATTAGATATATAAATTCCAAACATTTTTCCCATTTTATAGTTTTTTAAATAAGAAATAGCTTTCTTTTAATTTTTGAAAGATTTTATTTACTTATTTTTTGAGAAATGGGAAAGGAAGAAGAGAGAGAGAGAGAAATATCAATATATGGTTGCCTCTCACTTGTCCACAACAGGATATCTGGCTGGCAAACCAGGTATATACTCTGACTGGGAATCAAACTGGAGACCGTTTGGTTTGTAGGCCAGCACTCAATCCACAGAGCCACACCAGCCAGGGCTATATTTTGATTTTAACTTTGTTAATAGTGTACATTAATGCATAGTTTAAAAAAATAAAGTCCAATTTATCTTTTTTGTTATTGTTGTTGCTTATGCTCTTGGTGTTGTATCTAAAATCCCACTACTAAATCCAAAGTTATGAAGATTTACCATATCCAACTTCATACATTTGTATGTGTAACCACGTTTATTTGCAGTTTTCCTAACATTCTATGAATGGCCATGGTACCCTTGCCGAAAATCTATGCACCAAAAATATATACATTTATTTCTAGGCTCTCAAGTATATTCTATTAGTGTATATAACTATGCTTGTGCCAGTACCACATTATTTTGGATGATGCAGATTTGCACAAGTTTTGAAATTAAAAAGAGTGAGTCCTCTAACTTAGCTGTTTTACAAGTTTTCTTTAACTGTCCTAAGTCTCCTGCAATGCCATATAATTTTAAGATTCATTTATTCATTTCTTCAAAAGAAGACAGATGGAATTTTGGTAGGGGTTACACTGCAGAGTATTATATTCTTAAAAATATTAAATCTTTGTACATGAACATGGTAGATATTTCTGGGGTTGTTTTTTAGCTCACTTTTAATTTCTGTCAATTGCTAGTAGTTTTTAGTGTACTAATTTTACACCTCCTTGGTTAAATGTATTTCAAATTAGTTTACTTTTTACGTTTGTGTGTGTGTGTACCCTGAGTGGGGATCGATCCCACAACCCAGGCATATCAGGATGAATCTCCAACCAACTGAGATATTCAGCTAGGGAAAGTTTACTTTTTTTGATAGTATTGTAAGTGGAATTATATTCTTAATTTTATTTCCAGTGGCTTTTTGCTAGTACATATAAAAAAAACCAAAAAAAACATTTTTGTATGTTGATCTTAGACATAAAACTTTGCTGAATTTGTTTATTTGCTGTAATAGGTATATAGACTTGGAAGAAAGGAAAAATGTCTTTGTTCACAGGTGACATGATTATCTATGGAGAATATTTAATAAAATTGACAAAAAAACTTCTGCAAATAAGTGATTATAGCAAGGTAGCAGGATATAAAGTAAATATCCAAAATCCAATTTGTTTTCTTATATACTAGCAATTAAAAAGTGGAATTTGAAATAAAAAATACAACCATTTACATTAACACTCACTAATATAAAATACTGATGTATGAACATAATAAATTATTCACAGGATCTATATGAGGAAAACTAAAAGCTAAATAAATAGTGAAATATTTCTTTTTTATGAATAGGATGATTCCATACTATCAAGATGTTGGTTTTTCCCAATTTGATCTACAGATTCAATACAGACCTCCAAGTAGCAAAATTTTATCTTGTAGATATTTTTAAATTGATTCTACAATTTACATGAAGAGTCAAAAGACCAGAAGAACTAATACAATATTAAAAGAGAAAAAAACATGTTGGAAGACTGACTCTACTGCAACTCAAGACTTATACATCTACAGTAACCAAGACAGTGTGGTATTGGCAAAATAATAGACAAATAGACTAATGGACTAGAATTGGCAGCCAAAATATAGGCTTTCATAAATATAGCAAACTGGTGTTTTTAATTTTTTCTTTTTAAATATTTTATTTATTTATTTATTTATTTATTTATTTATTTATTTATTTATTTATTTTTAGAGAGGTGGGAAGGGAGGAAGAAAGGGAGAGAAACATCAATGTGTGGTTTCCTCTCATGTACCCCTACTGGGGCCCTTGCCTGAAACTCAGGCATGTGCCCAGACTGGGAATCGAACCAGAGACCACTTGGTTCATAGAATGGTACTCAAGCCACTGAGCCACACCAGCCAGGGCACAAAATGGTCTTTGACAAAGGAACAAAGGCAATACAATGAAGTAAGAACAGTGTTCTCAAAAAATGGTACTGCAACAATTGGATATTCAAATGCAAAAACTATATCTAGACACAGACTTTACAAACTTCACAAAAATGTATCTCAAAATGGATCATGAACCTAAAAGGAAAATGTAAAACTTTAAAACTTCAAAAAGTTAACATACTCGAAAGTCTGAATGGCCTTGGGTATGGCCATGCCTTTTTAGAGATAATGAATGCTAAATTCATGAAAGAAATAATTGATAATCTGGACTTTATTAAGATTAAAAACTTTTGTCATTTAAAAGATAATGTCAAAGAAACAGAAGATAAGACATATACTGAGACCAAACATTTTCAAAAGATGCATCTCATAAAGTAGTATTATCCAAAATATACGGAGAATCCTTAAAACCCAACAGTATTTCTATTTAAGGTATAAGCCAACATCCTTAACAGACACTTCACTGAGGAACACATACAGATGGTAAAGAAGCATATAAAAAGATGCTCCACATTGTATGTCATTATGAGAATACAAATTAAAATGACAGTAAAATACCACTACACATATATTAAAATGGCCAAAATCAGGAATTCTGATGACACCAAATGTTGGTGTGGGTGTGGAACAACAGAAGTCCCTTCATTTCTAGGTGAATCTTGTAGGCCTTTGGAAGATAGTTTGGCATTTTCTTACAAACTAAACATACTTCTACTATATTATCCAACAATTACGCTCCTTGGCATTTACCAAAATAAGTTGAACAGTTATGCCCATACAAGAATCTGTGCATGGTTGTTCATAGAAGTTCTATTCATAACTGCCAAAACTTGGGAAAAATCTCAAGATGTCCCTCGACAGATGAATAGATAAATAAACTGCAGTACATACAGATAATGGAATATTATTCATTCATTGTCAAAAAGAATTAAGGTATCAATCGAGCCATGAAAAGATATAGGGGAATTAAATGTATGTTACGAAGTAAAGGAAGCTAACCTAGAAAGGCTGTGTACTACATAATGTTATCTATATGACTTTATGAACAAAGCAAAATTATAGAGACAGGAGATGGATCAGTGGTTTCCTGGGTTTGAGGTCAAGTGGAAGAGATAAATAAGCAGAGCATAGAGGATTTTAAGGGCAGTGTAATTAGTATGTATGATATTATAATGACTATATATCATTATAAATTTTTTCCAACCCATGGAATGTACAACACCAGAATCTTAAGGTAAACTATGGGCTTTGGGTAATTATGGCATGTCAACATGGGTTTAATGTTTGCAAAAAATATACCATTCTGGTATGTGATGATGTCAATGGAAGAAGGTGTACATAGGTGGAAGGAGTAACAGGTTTCTGGTACAGCAAATATGGCTGTACTTCTCATTCAATTTTATTGTAATTTAAAACTGCTATAAGAAATGAACTCACCTGGCTGGTGTAGCTCAGTGGAATAATGGCCGGCCTGTGAACCAAAGGGTTGCCAGGTCACTTCCCAGTCAGGGCACATGCCTGGGTTTCAGGCCAGGGCCCCAGTAGGGGGTGTGCAAGAGGCAACAACACACTGATGTTTCTCTCCCTCCTTTACCCTCTTTCTAAAAATAAAAAATATATATCTTTAAAAAATTAAAGTTAAACAAGTAAAACAAACAAATGAAAGACAGAATATACAAGAAATCTTCAACAACTACAAAAAATATAATAAACATGCAATTAAAATGTAAAAATAAGAAAAAAATGAGCAAGGCAATATTTGAAACCATTGTGATTCAGAATTTCTACAACTCAATTATCAAGACACTAAGCATTTTTGACAGAATAGAATGTTTTATCATTGATAGTGAATTTTAAAATGCATTGCAAATAAGTAAAAATCATGATAGGCAATGTGATGGTAGGTTTTAGAAAATTTACCCTATTTAATTTATTTTATAAGGCTGCATAAAAGAGTTACATAATTTAAACATATTATGGGAAAATAACTTGAATAAAATAACTGGGAGGCAAAATAATTATTCTACCAGATGAATAGACTATGAATTGTGAAAATTTTCAAAAGATCAAGAACTTCACTTTTTCCACTGTCTTTTTTGAAATTGCAAGATGGTAAGCTGAAGTGATAGCAGTGTGCTTGTACAACCACAGCTGTTCACCGAGCTCTTTTTTTCTCTCTATTAATTATTTCAAGTCATAATTATCCAGTAATAACAAAGATAGCTATGGCAATAATTTATTAGGTGAACTAAGTATAATTTAGTGTTATACATTAAAAATTTCTCAGTTCACTTCATTTCCTAATGAAGAAATCTGAGCATCTATTGACATAATGGATTTATAAAGTGTTTAACACTGTTATCTAATATACAGGGGTCTGGCAGAAGTAACACTTGCTTGTGTGTGGTTGGTAGGGTGATATGGGTGTAATAATTTATCGTTTCAATTTGAATATTTCACCTAAAATGTCATATGGTGTGTTTGAGTGTGATATTGTTACATTACAGAATTACATGCTTATGATTTTGTAATAAAAAGGGGCTTTATTTGTGTCAGACCCTGTATAGTCTATTATCCATGAAAGTTAACTGATTTGGGGGGCAGTAAAATTTGATGTATGTTTCACAATGTCTTGTTAGATATGCTTGCCTTAATTGTACCCATATTCAAATAGAATTCAGAAATGCTGATGATGTGTCAGAGGAATGGCAGCATGAAATATTCCCTTGGTCTCTCCCATTGAAATTTGGTAATTAGAGCAACTATACATCAACAAAAATTCCCTGCTCAATGCAAAAACATGCCAAAGAGATCTGTGCATTGAAACATCTACAGTGGGAGCAAACTGGGGAGGCAAGAAGGGAGAAAAGCTGAGACAAGCCAGGGATGCAGCTTTTAGCTGGGAGATTATGGCAGGGCTCAGCCTGGAGAGGGTAGAAATCAGATTGTCTGGCACTCCCTTCAGCCTGGAGAAGCAAAGAGATTTGGTGGACATTCCTGCAGGAGTAGGCAATAGGGACTGCATCTGAGCCCAGCGACCTAGGCAAGAACACAGTACCTTGGGGCCACAGTTGTTGAGTAGTCTGCATTCCAGACAAAGAAAGCCATGGATCCCGGCCTCCACATAACCTCCAAGAGCTCACGTCTCTTTACACTTTATGTCTGGCAGCAGAGCACATTATCTGCAAACCTGAAAAATGATACTACAGAAACATTTTTCCCCTTAGTTAAGGGTGCACTCTGCAACTGGTCCTAAGGTTGTTTTGCAGTAAGAACCCCATGGACGTCTAGGGTACCATTACAGGAAGGACAAAAGATCAAAGAAGCCAGCCAGGTTCCCCAGCCCACCCAACTCCCACACATTGCCACTACATTGATGGCAGTGTTTGGCTACAAAGGACAGCATTTGGATTCCACGGATTTGGAGCCCCATCATCCACTGCATTCTCCTGTGTAGTTGGCCCCCTAGAACTGAGGTGAGCAGAATAAAGGAGAGGAAACCACCTACCTAGGGAGCACTACCCTATGGAGTAACACAAAAAAAATTGCAAGAGAGCTAAAAACTTGTGATTTAATGTCACCTACTGGGAAATACTAGAAAGACCTCTTTGTATTAATCCGCTAGAGAAGTGCCATTCATACATGGATACCTAGTCAGAAAAGAAATCCATCAAATACCATAAGTAACCAAGGAAGCAAGGCAGCTCAGAAAACACAATTCCAGAAAACAAACTTAAAAACATGGAAATATGTGCCATAAACAGAGAATGCAAGATTCCATTGCTGAAAAGAACTCAACGAGATACAAGAAAATACAGACAGGCAATTTAATGGGCTAAGGAAACAAATCAATGAACAAAATGAGTACTTTACCAAAGAGATTGAGACTTAAAAAAAAAAAAAAAAACACAAAAGAAATTCTAGAGCTGAAGAACCAGTAAAAGAGAACAAGAATGAATTAATGAACATGGGAAATAGAGCTGATCGGATGGACAAAAGAATTAGTGATATCAAAGATAGAAATCTATGCCCTGGCTGATGTAGCTCAGTGGATTGAGCACATACTGTGCACCAGGTCACTGGTTCAATTCCTAGTCAGGGCATATGCCTTGGTTGTGGGCCACATCCCCAGTGGGGGCCACATGAGAGTCAACCACACATTGACATTTTTCTCCATCTCTTTCTCCCTCCATTCCCATCTCTCTAAAAATAAATAAAGTCTTTAAAAAAGATAGAAATCTAGAAATGATGCAGAGGGAAGAAGAGAGAAACTTGAGTGTAAAAAAATGAAAGAACTGTATGAGAGCCATCTGACTCCCTCAGAAAGAGCAGTAAAAGCATAAGAGGCATACCAGAAGAAGAGAGGGAGAAGGAATGGAGAGCCTATTTAAACAAATAGTTGATGAGAACTTCCCAAATTGATGAAAACACCTAGGTCCTCAAATCTGAGAAGAAACTGAACACCTGATTATGTGAATCCAAAAATGGCCTTTCCAAGGCACATTATATTAAAGCTGTCAAAAATTAATGACAATAAATTCTCAAGGCAACCAGGGAAAAGAAGAAGGTAACCTATAAAGAAAAGCCCATAATGTTCTGGGTTTTTCTTTAGATACTCTATGTACTAGAACACAAATATTCAAACTACTAAAAGAGAACAATTACCAACTAAGAAAAAAATATACCCAGGAAAGTTATCCTTTAGATATGAAAGAGAAATAAAAACTTTTCCAGATATGTAAGAGCTGGAGGAATTCATCACCAGAAGACCTCCATTGTAGGAAATGCTAACAGGAGTTATTCTACCTGAAATAAAGAACAAAAGGTCACAAAACCTATGAGTAAGATCACCAACAAACTTGCAGCTTAAATAGGAATAGAAATATAAAAAATGGTGGGGATAAAGGTCTGAATTTGCAAAGAAGAATGGAGATCAAATTCTTATATACATATCTATGAAACATATTTTCCCATAAACTTAATGGTAACCACACACACACACACACACACACAAACAAATACAACATTGAGACACACACAGCCACAGCTTTAAAAAAGAGGAAATGGAGAAAAGATTTATGAAGTAGCACCAAAGAAAACAACAGATGGGAACACAAAAAAAGAGAATCAATGGAGGCATGGAGCTACCAGAAACCAAGGGATAATGTGGCTATAGGAGATCCTCATACATCAATAATTACCCTAAATCTAGATGGACTGAATTCAACAATAAAGAGGCTCAGAGTAGCAGATTGGATCAAAACACAAAACCAAACAATATGCTGCCTTCAGGAAACATGTTTAAGATGCAAAGACAAACAGACTCAAATTGAAAAGGTAGAAAATGATTCTACAAGCAAATAGCATCTGCAGAAAAGCAGGTGTAGCCAAACAAAATATCTATTTGTATCTGACAAAGTAGTTTTCAAAATAACAAAGGTAGTAACAGACAAAGATGGACATTTTATAATAATAAAGGAGTCACTACATCAAAAGGACATAACAATTCTTAATATGTATGTCCCTAATCAAGGAACACAAAAATGTATAAAACAAATACTAACAGAACTAAAGAGAGAAACAGACAAAAACACAATCATATTTAGGGGCCTTAATACTCCATTGACAGCTCTAGATAGATTATCCAAACAGAATATTGATGAAGACATATTGGCTTTAAATGACACATTAAAGCAAACATACGTAATTGACATTTACAGAGCCTTTCATTCCAGAACATCAGATTATGCATCCTTCTCCAGTGCATGTGGGGCATTGTCAAGGAACACATTCAAGAAGATTGAAATCATAAGAAGCATATTTTGTGACTACAATTCTTTTAAATTAGAGATCAGCTACAAGAAGGATGTAAAGAAGCCCATAAACATGTGGATATCAATAACATACTACTAAGAAATGGCTGGGTCAAAGAAGAAATAATAGGTGAGATCAAAATATGTAGAGGCAAATGAGCATGGCAACATGACATATCAATGCTGGGATGTGTGAAAGCATTAGTAAGGGGGAAGTTTATATCACTGCAAGCCTGTATCAGAAAACAAGAGAAACTCCAAGTAAACATTCTAACATTACATTAAAAAAAAAAAAGAAGAATAAAAGCAACCCAAAGTCAGGAGAAAAATAAAGAAATAAAAACTAGAGAACTATTAAATGAAATATGGAACAAAAGAACTATACAAAAAATTATAAAACAAAGAGCTAGTTCTTTCAAAAGATTAATAAAATTGACAAACCCGTGACTGAACTCACTGAAGAAAAAAGAGAAAAAACTCATCTACACAAAATTAGAAATGAAAGAGAGCAGTTAACATAGACATCACAAGTATACAAAGATTATACTGGAATACTATGAAAGACTATATGCCACCAAAATCAATAACCTAGAAGAAATGGATAAGTTCCAATAAATACATAGCCTTTTTAGACTAAATCCTTAAGCACTGGAAAATCTAAATAGACTAATCAGCAGTGAAGAAATTGAAACAACCATCAAAAACCTCCCCCAAAATAAAAATCCAGGGCTACTTGGCTTCCTTAGTGAATTCTATCAAACATTCTAAGAGTTTTGATACCTATCCTTCTCAAACTCTTTCAAAAAATTAAAGAGGGAATACTTCCTAGTGCATTTTAAGAGTCCAACATAACCCTGATACCAAAACCTGGAAAGGATGACATACACACAAAAACTACAGACCAATATCTCTGATGAATACAGATGCAAAAATCCTAAATAAAATAGTAGCAAACTGACCACAATAATACATTAAGAAATAACACATCATAATCAAATAGGGTTAATTCTAAGGGCACAAAGATGGTTCACAATATGCACATTGATCAATGTATAAAACAAAGGATAACAATCATATGATCTTATAAATAGATGCAAAAAAAAAAAAAAAAAAACCTGACAAGATGCAAATCACCCATCATGAAACAGGCAAATGCTTTGAAAGAGATTTCAGAAAAAAATTCACTGAAGCCAAATGCAGGCTCTCACAACAGTGCCAGCTGGTGCACTATACAGATGGGTCCTAGAACACTCACCTAACAGGGGAAGCTTGTACTACAAGGGGCCCACCATCCAGAAAATTATTGCACTTTAAGGATCCCTCCTGCCTTGTTGGAAACCCTGAAGACTCCACCAAAAACCTATTAGAAACAATAAACAAATATAGTAAAGTTGCAGGATAATAAAATCAATTCACAAAAGTCTACTGCTTTCCTATATACTGACAATGAAACTTCAGGAAATTAAATGAAATAATTCCTTTTTGTAATTGCAACTAAAAGAATAAAATACCGAGGAATAAACTTAACAAATGATGTGAAGGACCTATATACTGAAAACTGCAAAGCATTGTTAAATGCAATTAAAAAAGATACAATGAAATGGAAAGATATTTGAGATATTTGGTGTTCACAGACTGGAAGAATCCACATAGTTAAAATAGTCATATTGCCCACAGCAAAATACAGGTTTAATGCATTCCCCATCAAAATCCCAATGGCATTTTTAAAAAGTAGGACAAAATTATCAGGTTTATTTGGAACCACAAAAGACCCCAAATACCCAAACCAATTCTGAGGAAAGAGAATTAAGTCAGAAGTATCATTCTACCTGATTTCAAATTATACTACAGAGCCATCATCATCAAAACAGCATACTATTGACAGAAAAACAAACACACAGAAAAAGGAACAAAATTGAGAGCCCAGAAATAAAACTGCATGTATATGGGTACATACATATACATATACATACATATATATATATATATATATATATATATATATATATATATGTTTTTGGACAAAGCACCAAACACACACAATGGAGAAAACAAACCCTCTTCAATAAATGGTGTTGAGAACGTTGGAAATTCATTCCAAAGAATGAAACTAAGTTACATTTTGCCCGATGTGCAAAAATTAATTCAAAATATTATAAAAAACTAATAAGGAATACAAAACCTAAATATAAGATCTAAAACAATAAATTACATAGAAGTTAACATAGGTACTAAACTTATGGACCTTGGTCCTAAAGAACACTTTGTGAATTTGACCCCAAAGGCAAGGGAAATAAAGGCAAAAATAAAGGAATGAGTTTATATCAAATTTTAAAAAATAACCTTTTGTACAGCAAAGAAATCACCATCAATACAAAAAGGGAACTGACCAAGTGAGATGCATTTGCAAACAACAGCTTTGACAAAGGGTTGTCAAATCCAAAATATATAAAAAACTCATACAACTGAACACCAAACAAATGATACAATGAAGAATTGGGCAGAAGCCCTGGCTGCCATGGCTCAGTTGGTGGTGCATCGTCTTGCAAACCTAAAGGTTGACTGGTTTGATTCCCAGTCAGGGCATAAGCTTGGGTTGTGTGTTTGGTACCCAGTAGGTTGTGTGCAAGAGGCAACAGGTCAATGCCTTTCCCTCTCATCAATGTTTCTGTCTCTCTCTTTCTCCCTCCCTTCCTCTCTCTCTAGAAACTATAATGGAAAATTATTTTCAAAAAATTGGACAGAGGGCATAAACAGATGCACAAATGACCAACAGATATATGAAAAGATGTTTAACTTCACTAGCTATTAAGGAAATGCAAATCAAAACTCCAGTGGGATACCACATCACAGCTTTTAGAAAGGCTATTATCAACAAAATAGGTAATAACAAGTGTTGGAGAGGTTATAGAGAAAAAAGAACTATCATTCACAGCATCGCTATTGCATCATTTCTTCAAGTGGAAAACAATGAATACTTTCTGACTAAATCCATTCCTCTACATTTGTTCAAATGTATCTGAAGTGAATCATGTATTGACACTGTGGTGAAGGTTTTATAGTAGAACATTAATTTCCTTGTTGTGATTCTAGATTTCCTTGTTGTGAATCCAGTAAAATTGAACTCAGTGTTTATCCCCATGAGAATGCAATCATGCTTTCTTGTTGCTGTATTCAATGTTTCATATTATTTCACAAACCATTTGTAAACGAGTGTATTTCTTACACTTAGCTACACAATGCAATTTGAAAGGTGAAATACTTAGATTGTTTCAGACTTAACCATTGATTTTAAGTATATCAAATGTAATCTACCTTTCAAATGAAAATGTAAATTTAAGTAACTGGGTATTGCTTTTTAAGTTTATTTAATGGTCTTAGTAGCATTTTTAAGAATGGCTTACCTGGGTCACAGGTAACTTACACACACTCTCCACCTTGTACTCTTTTGTTTTGCTAGGATAGATGTATACAGCTTTAAACAACTGATTTGATTAGACAAAAAAAACTATCATTGCTACCATAGGACTTCATTACTACAGTTGAATATTCTTTTAGATTTAGGCAGACCTACTGTTCCTTTGGTTAAGATTGAATCACTTCATGACATGGGAGATCTGATAGATTACTCCTCATGTTGAATCCTCAGTAATGACATTCAATATAGGTGGGAACCTCTTGGTAGAGAGACAACTGTCTGAATTACTAGCAAAGTAATCTCAGATACTGAGTGTATCTCAGGCCCTTCAATGTGTCTGTTCAAAATATGACTGATTTAATGAAAAGCTCTTCATGTACTTTGGAAACCTTAGTCCCAGTAGTTTGGTTTCTTTGGCTGTGGATTAAATGCTATCAATTTTATTTTGCAAATATGGATTGTAAGTGTTTACCATAATCAATTTACTATAAATTGACCAAAAAGACAAAATCTGAGATCAGTTATTGCATTGTGATTATTTTTCTTTTTCTATGTATAAGAAATTCCCTTCAGATTGACTGTCACTGGCCATTAATATCAAGCTGTGTATACTCTCTGTTGCTGTTCAAGTTGTGTTTATGTGTCCATTTCCAGAGGCAATTGTTAACCTCAACAGATCCGTTATTTGCTTCCAAAAATACTACCTTCAAACAGAAATAATTACTAAGTTTCATATCTCAAATGAAAACCAAAACAATCTCTTAAATGAAATCAGAACTTTAGGAAACATTGATTTTCAATGTTAAATGGAAACCTACAATCCCATAGTAAATTAACTGAAAAATACTTTCATCAAATTTATGTGTCACATATTGACAGAAAGTTTTGCTTCAAATAGTTCACCTGATGAGATGGAAGCATTGCAAAGTTGGTATTTTCAATGTAACAGTGTGTTCTCATACTCATGAGGCTACAACAAATAAAAAAGGAGTAACTAATGATATGCATCAATGGTGAGAATTATAATGATAGTTTTAAATGTCAAATGTAAACTTGAAGATTGAAAGCAAATTTTCTGCAGAGAAATTTACTGAGCATTTGTCAACCATTAAAGCAATGTTAAATGTGTAAATCTGATAGAAAATACCAAGGCAATTGGTATGTTATTTTGTTAAAAAGTGAGAGGATTATATGATCTTGTTCTTAAATGTTATTTTTCTTTTGCATTTCTATAGCTGTCAGTTTCTCAAACAAATTTTTAAGCAAACAAATGTTTGGGTTTCAAGCTTCAATGGCACTTAATATTCTTGTATGACTACAGTAACTTTGCTAAATCCTAAGAAGAAAAGTTCCTCTATTAGAATCTACACAATATTTTAAAGAAAGAAAATCATGATTAGTTATTTCTACTCCAAAAATAGATTTCATATTTATAACATACCTGGGTATTTATGTTGAGAGAATCAAGAAAACATATAATCACATAGCATAACTTGCAAAAGATAAGGTCTTAATTATCACTAATAAAGTCAAGTATTACTTTTTTATTTTATTTATTTAAGGAGAGAGTATTATTTTAAAGGTAATCAAGAAGAGAGAAAGATAGGATTATTTTTTGCATCCCAGAAAACCAATTATATTGAATTCAAATAAATATCAAAAGTAATCATTTTTTAAATGGCATTTCTGTGTCATAGTCTATGAAAAAGAAAACTACTATGATCTTATTGTTAATAGGCAATATTAATATTAGTCCTTAAACCTTCAACCAAATAAATGAAAGAACACCACACACAAATTTGTGATGTCCTCCAAGATTCACTTTGATTAAATACTTTTCTAATATTTGTTATTTACATAGATATTTGTTAGTGAGATTAAATAATTATACTATATAAACTGAGAATTTCACATATAAATTTGTTGGGGGAATAAACTATATAACTATTGTGTATAACTGGATGACTACATTTTCAATATTATTTTTACTGGATTCTAAAGTAGTTTTAAATATGGATTATGTTCAAATACTAGTTATGTAATCTTTGGCAAGTAATTTAATCATTCTTATAAATGAGTTTTCTTATCTTTATAATAGAAATAAACATAGCGCCATCTCACAAGGCTTAAGTAGATCAATACATAAATTAGTAGATTCTTTGTCATTGAACTAAGAAATTCACTTTACAAATTAATTAATATGAGAAAAATCACACATAATAATTTCCTCTAAAATTTTCTGGGGGTGATATACTAGAGAGATATGGTCAAATCTTGTCCAAAGTGAGTGCCCTGTTATGTTTTTGTTTGTATGGTGTAACACAAAGTAAGCCTGGGTAAGCTGAATGTTAACATTACCTGCAAATCTGAAACTTTTCTCAAAAATAATAAAAAGAAAATTATTTCAAATGCTTTATTATTTGTGAAGAAATTTTCTCATCAATTCCCATAGATTGAAGGCAAGATTTATCTTCAATCTCTATATGAAATCAAAATAATATTTAGGACATACAAAATAATATATAATGATGTCAAATTGATTTTGTTGCTGGACAGCTCTTTCCTGAAATTTTCCTTCACTGGTTATGTTTTATTCTTAATTCTTCAGGTTATTTTAGGGTTGTCTTTCCAGGGTAAGTGGCTTTTAGAGTCAGTGACAGCTTGCTCTAGATGGAGAGGCAAATAAATGACTGCCACCTTGTTGTTATCTCTTAATTGACCAGTAATAGGGGCTATCTCATCATGTTCTAGACACAGGGCTTCTTCTGTGACTGGAATACAGATAACAGTGGCAACAGTGCCCTGGCATTAAAAAACGTCCAATTAACATTTTCCATTCCATATTAATCATAAATCCTCTCTCCAGTCTGAACACTTTTGTTTCAGTTCCACTTGGCAATATTGGGGAGTGGGAGGTTTGGCAGGAAGAATGACAAAAATAACTGAGAAGCCAGCATCTTTACTGAGATTAAGCCAAGCACCTCAAGGCAACAGGGCTGTATGGGAAGTCTTTTACCCTGCACAATGGTTCAGGTTTCTTTCTAAATTTACAAAGCAAATAAAATTGCATTGGTTCTCTGATGCCATTGTGGGCTAAACTTGAGGAAATGAGAACCGTACTAGGACCCAGCCTTTTCTTCTGCCTTTAGGCAGTCTCTAATCAGTTTTTGAGAGTTTTTTCCTCAGGTCCACAAGAATAAGCATTTTTATTAAATTAGTTAAGAAGTCCTTCACTGAGAGCTCTAGTTATATGCTTTTAAATTTCACATTCATGAAACTTTAATCTATTTTTTTAAACCTCAATCTATTTTAACCTAATGATGGACCACTCAGGCAGAAGCTGCCAAGCCACCACACCAGAGCTGGTATTCTGAACTTGGTTTGTTGAATATTCACTTAAAATTAACACAACCAATAATATTTAAATTGACAACTACAAACTCACAGTGATTTTTTTCTCTACCTACGATGAAATTTTTAGAGTGGGGCGATAGTTGATCTGTTTAATAAGAAAGCTAACAGCTAGTTTTCCTCTGGAATATTCGATTGGAAAAACATATACACACATTATATATATATGATACTTTATGATTCATTAGGTTACTTTTTAAAAAATTAAGTATTATACAAAATTTTGAAGGAAAAAATATTCCATAAAATTTAAGGCATCCTCTCCATCATTTACTTTATTATTAAAATGTCCAACATACTTAATAAACATTTGCTTGCTAGAACATACATGGCAAAACAAAAGTAGATTTATATAGTTGTAAGTGTAACACAGAGTTTACTATTGTATTGTTATTTATTAATTATTTTATTTTTTCCATACAAACAATTGTAAAGCTATGTTGCCCCACCCTATATATTAAAATATCTTTATTATTGAGAAAGAGAATTATAACCTACCATCTTGAATAAGTTCCCACTTTTTTAAACCTTCCTTCAAATTATTTAACATGCTCTTATATAGATGTCTCATGGTTCCCCAAGGAGTGCCTTTTTATTGCAACTAATGATAAACTCAACTTGTAAAATATGTGTTCCAGTGGGTCTGGGAATCACTGATTTATTATTTGGAATTTAATATTTGTAATAGCATGTCTATGTTCCACTATTACTTTTATCAGATGAAACAAGCTTTTATCAGATCAAACCTTACTTTTATCAGATCATGGGTAAAGATACCCATGAATAAAATTATGAAAGATTAAAGTTAAAGGAAGGGTCATCAAGGAACATGTATAAAGAACCCATGGACAAAACCAAAGGGGGCTAGGATTGGGAGTGGGAGGTGGGGGAGAGTACTGGCGGGGAAATGGAGACAACTGCACTTGAACAACCAGTTTGGGGGACAAACAGTAATAAAAAGAGACCAGTTTTGAGGAGAAACAGTAATCTTGTGCAATAAATGACTGGATTAATTCAAACTGCTTTTAAAAGATGTTTTATATTGGTTCTATATTTCTTGGGTCACAATGGGTTATGATATAAATGTCATGGTCTATAGAGAACATTCATTCTCACATGTGTACATAACACTATGGCTACAGGCACACTGTGAGCACTATATGAAGAATATGTAATGGAACACCGAAACCTTTAGAGGAGAACAATGTGTAAGGTTTGCTATCAAAACCTTGGTGATTTTCACTGCCCCCATTCTCTTAGTCAAATACAAGCTGCCAAACACTAAGAAATAATGGAAAACTATAAAGTTCTAATATAGTTTTTAAATTAAGTAAACTACAGTACAAAGGCAATAAACACAGAATATGAATAAATATAATTAAGAATCAATTTCATAGAAAATTAAAAATCAATTTGATATTTTGTAACTAATGGGGAAGAAGCATGAAATAACCAAAAGATTAAAGACAATAGTTAGCTACTTTCAGTTATTTTACTAATATCAGCAATTTCTACTTTGTGGTCTAATACAGAAAAAAATATGGGAGTGTAATTAATTTTTGTGATTGTTTTCCAAATTCATGAAACCAATTTTTTAAAAAAATTCTCAACTGAAGATATGGTCATTGATTTTAGAGAGAGAGGAAGGAAAGAGAAAGAGGCAGAGAGAGAAGCGTTGATGGGAGAGAGAAACACCCACCAGCTGGTCCCCATAAGCACCCGACTGGGTCTCAAACTCTCAACCTAGGTATGTGCTCTGACTGGACATCAAACTGTACAACGTTCCAACCATCTGAGCAACCTGGCCAGGATTGGAACTAAATGTTTTAATACTTAACTCTTTTATTTTCCAGATCACATTTTGGCTTTTAATTATTCATGAAGTACACAAGAAAAATATTTGGGCAAGAAGTACTTATCACTAAATAGCACAAAGTGGCTATTTTATAAGAGAATATAAAAATCCTCAATAAGCCATCAAAGTTTTGCAAATAATACATAATTGTTGCTAAGGAAATTCAACCTACCAAATTAGTTTGAGGAAGTTGTATTTTAAAATGTGTTTCTCTGATTAGTTTCTGTTGCATTTCAACTATAAATGACTAATGAATTTACATTAGTAAAATTGAGTAGGTGATAAAGAATAAAAATTTGTCTCTCTAGGAGTGAACAAAGTAAACATTTTCATGTTTTTCTTAGTTTCAATATTTAATATGCTGTTTACAGAAAATAAAAGTAACTCACTTATACATGACATTATGTCTACCACATTGAAAAATTCCATATATATAAGATGTAAAACAAAAACAAATTGCATAAAGACAACTAATAACTTTACAGGGTGATTCACTCACTGGAGTTTATTTTTGTTGGAGGCTTTGTAAAGCCAGGTAACATTTATAGTGTTGCAAGTACTTTGCTATCATTTTTTTCTACCAACAATTTTTAAGAGTCTATTCTCACCAAGACTATCTGTTGAAAACTAGATGTTGTTTCAGAGGAAGCTGGAATTTGCAGCTTCTATTCTTATCAATGAGCAAGAGCCACTAAAAGAAAGATCTGAAAATGAAATATGAGAAGCTTCAAATAGATCAGCCGAATATACTGTATTATTGATTTTTTAGCTTTTTTATTATCATTTTGGTCAGTGTATATGGTATTATGAAACTGTTTTTGCTAATACTATAAAAAATTCACTTCAAGAGCATGATAGAAAGTCAGTAATACTTTAAGACTTTTATCACATTAGTAACTTTCCTACGATATTAGAAATTCAATAAAGGACAGAAAAGTCACTGATCCTATAGTGAAATTGCTAATATAATGCAGCACTTACCACCATGACATGAAATATGCATTTTACTCTGATGCTTTCAAGCTTTCAATTTTTCTTTTCTAGTCCTTTGAGGGACCTTTCTTTTGGTGTATTTTTAACAATATATATACAATGTGTAAAAGTTCACAAGTAGTAAAAGAGCAAGACATTGATTCTTCTAAAGAGAATAAAAAGGTCATCTAAGAACAAATTGTGTCTCTGTGCTCATATAGCAGAAAACTCATGTTACCTGAGAATACTAAAAAACAAAAACAAAAAAATACCCACAAACATTAAAATTAAAGTTGTAACAAAATCATATTTTGGGATCTCATATTTACTATTTGAAGTAGGAAGCATTAATTGAAACTCCAATGGGATGATTTGAAAAATAATTTAAAGCAATGGCACCCAACTTTTTTGCCCCAGGGACTGGTTTTGTGCAAGACAATTTTTTCCATGGACTTTGGGGAGGATGGCTTTATGACCTACCATGAGATGCAGCTTAATTGACACTTGCCACTCACTGACAGAGTTTTGAGGAGTCTGCAATTGATTTATTATGGTCCCTGTGCAGTCAAACCTCTCTGCTAATGATAATCTGTAGCTGCAGCCTCTCCACAGTGCCAGTATCACCGCCTCATCTCTACCTCAGATCATCAGTCCTTAGTTTCTCACAAGGAGTGGGCAACCTAGATCCCTCGCTCACTCAGTTCACAGTAGAGTTTGCACTCCTTTGAGAATGTAATATCACCACTGATCTGACAGAAGGCAGAGCTCAGGAAGTAATGCTAGCAAAGGGGACCAGCTGTGAATACAGAAGATGCTTCACTCTCTTGCCCACCGCTGACCTCCTGCTATGTGACCCAGTTCCTAACAGGATACCAGTCCATGGCTGGGGGTTGGGGACCCCTGATTTAAAGGGTTAGAAGCCATGACTGGGTACCTCATTTGGTAGAGCACTTTTGCAACATGCCAAGGTTGTGGGTCAATCCCCAGTCAGGGCACACACAAAAATCAACTAACGAATGCATAAATATGTAGATCAACAAATTTATATCTCTCTCCTTCTTTCTCTCCCTCGTCTTATTTCTTTCTAAAATCAATAAATAAAATTAAAAAATAAAGGATTAGTAACACATAGCTAATGCTCTGAATACATACAAAAATCTCTGATACATAGGGATTTGCTTACTAGAAAACATGGGTGTACAATACAATACAGAAAATTATATCTGCAGTGAGAATTGAATTTCCATCTCTATTAAACTAACATTTTGTTAGGTGCTTTACCTGTGCGAAGGTATGTGCATAATGTGGACTATGGCAGCAAGCTATTTTTTCATTACATCTTTTCAGTAACCCAAATTCTTAATAAATAAACTGTCATATTCATTTATACATTCCTTCATTCATCACATATCTATCACACACTGTGTTTCTTCAGACACACTTTTCAACTTGCATAGTATATAGGTGGAGCAAGATATAAAAGAAATAAAATATGTGAAATATAATAAATTATTTCAGAGAAGTTCTGGAAAACCAGTGTACAAGCACAGTACAATAGTGATAAGTGATGGGCTTGGCGACATGGTCAGGCAAGACTTCACTGAAAAGGTGAGATTTGAATGAAGGCCTGAAAAGTTAGGAAGATCCATTCTTGTTTTAAAGAAAAACAATTAAACAATAAAACTGAAACTCTGTAGTTATGTTTTTTTTTTTTTTCCTACTAAGATAGAATCTGCAATGCTGTTAATTTTTTTTCTGGTTTTAAAGTTGTTTGAATCAACAAGGCTATCAGGGCACTTTTCTCATGGATCCCTTCTCCACTCCAATGGTTAATAAAACAAAAGCCATAAAATTAGTGCCTGCAACATAACTATCTGAACAGAGAATGCCAGAGAGAAGCAAGCTGGTTAATGTGACAAAACCAGGACTGAAAGCAACAGGTATTGCTGGAGTCAAAGCAGAGTTGGACAGAGAGAAAAAAATTGGTTAAAGTGATTTTTACAAAGCTATTATGTACCAAGTTCTGGGCTATGTCCTCACCAAATCGTGTTAGACCCCACTCACTTCAGCAGAAGTTTGGAGATTTGTTCTCTGAAGATGATGAACCAAAAATGATATGTCTTTGGTGACACTTAGCAGGGCTGAGGAAGAAATATTTGGCTGTACAGAAAAGAATGACATGGAAAGAATACGTACAGAATGAACTGTAAAAAGAAAATGTTGCAAAGAAGCAACACTTTGAAAATGCTAAGGAAAAAAATGATGTTTAGTCAAAGTAGTATGCATATAAAACTATCAAAAGGAAAAGTAGAATAAAACATTAAAAAAATATTTACTCTCATGCAATGCTTCTCAAAAACAGACTAGCCAAGTGATCAAATAACCAAATAAAAATAGCAACAAGGAAAAATATCAAAAACAACACAATAAAAGATGAGATACAGACTATATGGCGTCCAAGTTATACGGGTGAGGAAGAAACTCACCAAAAGAGTTGCAAAGTACAGTACTGAGGTGTGTACAGATTAAGTTTAATAATAACCAGGCACGATTGGTGAAGAACACTAATTCCCAGCTGGATGTTTTATAGAAAGTGTTTAAAAAGTTATGTAATACATTTAATAAGCAATGAAACAAATTTAAAGTATTAGAAAATATGACAGGCTTTTTTTATTAAAAATACCAACAAGATTTTTCAAATGGGCAAAATGATAAAAATTCATATGGTACTGAGACCATAGAAGAATAACCTGAAAATAGTTTTGAAAGAATATTACAGTTAGCACTCATGACACAAATTTAGTCTTATTATAACGATACATTATATAACACAAATTAAAGCCAGTGCATGATTAGAGAGCAAATCAATGTAAAAGTAAAGAAAACCCAGAAAAATATCTAAGGACATAGACAATTGAATTTATAATGTGATATAAAGAAGTTAATATATGATAAAGAAAAATTAAATCAGTGTAGACAAAATAAAGTAAAATAAAATAGAAAAATTGAATAGTCTTCTGAAAAATATCATTACCCAAATTGAAATCCAAATAGATAAAAATAAAAATATTAAACCTATAAAATTAATGTTTTAACCAAAACAATGGGAATCACAGAACAATTGAATAGGTGTTTTGAATGTGTTGAAATCTATAAATGTATTAAATCAACATGTAGGTAAAAAGATTTTTGAAAAGCACATTCAAGCAAACAAAAATATATAGTTTCATCACTGGTAGAATACTAATTAATACAATTTTGGCTATAAAATTTATCATATGTATAAAACTTAAAAATTATATATTGTAAAATGTCCATACTACCCAAAACAATCTATAGATTTAACATAATTCCTATCCAAATATCAATGATGTATTTCACAGAAGTAAAACAAATACTTCAAAACTTTATATGGAGCCACAAAGAACTCAGAATAGCAACAGTGATCATCACACAAATATATTGAGATATCAAATCTCTCTGTTGTATACCTGAAACTAATATAATGTTCTATGTCAATTGTACCTCATCTAAAAAATAAACATATCAATGAGGTCTTATGTAAATACAGTATATGCTCCAATAAAGGGCACTAAAAACAAAAACAAAATAAAATTCAAATATATGTGTTTTGGAAAACGTAAGTAAAATATAAGCATGCAGAATGATTAACAGTGAAAGAAGGGAATGAAGATGTTATATGAACATTAAGCAAAAAATGCTTGAAGGTGACATCATACTATACAAACAGACATTCAGGTAAGAAACACCATCAATGACAGAGACATTTCAACATGATAACCATCTTCTGGAAATATGAAACAACTCTCTTAGGGTGATGTCTGGCTTATTACTTTGTGTAATAATACATGAAGCAAAAACAAATTTATGTGTAGAAAATAAATGTCTTGGATATCCAAAATCTATAATGAGAAATATTAATAAGAATCTATCAGTTTTTGTGAAGAAAATGAATTTTAGTAAACATATAAATGATTTGAAAAACACAATGATTTTGATATATGTGAAATACTACATCAAAACTGCAAGGCACATATTATCTCCAAATTCATTGGGATTATTTATTAAAAATTGGAATTACCCTGGCCAAAATAATTTGTGAGAGGCAACCACACATTGATGTTTTTCTCTGTCTCTCTCCCTACCTCTCTGTCTAAAAATAAATAAATAAAAACTTTTTAAAAAAAGCATCATTATCCTGTGTACAAAGTTTCTTGTATCTTCTTCAATACACGTCTATTTTTCATAGGACATGGCTGGGTACTTTCTGGACAGATCTCATAAAAATCTTGAAAGTGAAAGTAAAATAACTTTTTCTGGGGAATCTTCCATTCCTTTCGATTGAGTGTTCCTTCTTTATCTCCCCATTTTAGGTAACTCTTTGTTTCTGCATCTCAGGGTGCTCTGGTTTGTCTGCCTATCTTTGTGGGGTGGCCTTCTGCGGTAGGAGTTCTGTGGGTCTCAGCGGTAAAGTCTCTTTCATCCCCTGATCTGGATGCAGGTTTCCCTTACTCAGTTTGTGTGGGCTCTCTTGTTGGACTTGGACTTGGCTTGTTTGTGGCTCACTCATTGGTGGATTTTCCCCACCAGCTGGCTTACTGGTAGTCACAACTCCCACGGCATCTTGAATGTTGTTGTACAGGGGTTGATTAACAAAGCAATGTTACCAGAAAAACAAACCCATGCCAGGAAAAAAAAAAAAAAACCTGCCACATCAGCAATATCAACAGCAATTGACCAAAGATTAGTAAAGGTGGAGAGAGATTAAGAATATTATAAGATTAGAAAAAGGTAATATGAGATGACTGAAGTAGGGGAAAATGATTTTGAGTGGGAAGAGGGAGGAGAAATTATGAGTAGGGAATAGAAATAAGACAAAGAAAGGGAAAGAATACATTTTAAAACATAAGGAAAACTGGGAAGGGTAATGGCAAAAATGGAGTAAGAAAAGGGAAGAGTGCACTATGAGGTTTGAAGTAAAATTAAAAAGTTATTGAACCAATGGGAACAAAATTGCAGAAAAAGCCCAGAAAGGTCAATAACGATGCCAACTGAGTGAAGATTAAGAAAGGTGGAAAGGGAATAAAAATATTATACAAAAGGGAAAAGTGCATATGAGATGTCTACCATAAAGAAAAATGATTTTAAGAAGATAGGGGAGGAAATCCAATAAGAGTAAGGAATAGAACCCAGGCTAAGAAAGGGAAAAAGAATTAAAAAATTCCTCACTCACTGATCGAAGGCAGGGGAAAGGCAAAATGAAGTAAGTCAGAAGGAGAGTATCCTATGGGATTTGAAATACAAGCAGAATAGTGAACAAACAGGAATACAGTTGGAACACAGGAGTAACCGTGATATCCTCCCCCAATTAGCCACTATTTAGAAAGGTGGAAGGGAAATAAGACTACCGTAAGAGAGGGAAAAAGAATCCAAGCTGACTTAAGGAAGGAAGAATGCTTTGGCAAGGATAGATGGAGGAGAAATACTAGGAGTAAGGAATAGGAGCATGGCTTAGTGCTGGAGAAAATAGAGTTTACAATAACAATAAGGTCAGGAAGAAGGCAAAGTGGACTAAGGCCAGGTAAGGGGGCTACCTGGGATTTGAAATAACAATAATATGAAAAAATATAATAATCTGAATAAAAGGAATAAAAAATAAAAGACTAAGAACAGTGAGTTACTTGGTATATAACTGAAGCAAACAAAAAAATATTAAAAGGCGATGTGAAAAGAAAAAAAAGAAGACAGAAAAAACACACAAGTTCTGAGGAAGAACAAGATATAATTCATCTCAACTGTTGGTGTTCACCTTCTGACTTCTTTCCAGATCCCTGTTTTTTGTTTGTTTGTTTGTTTGTTTGTTTGTTTTTTAAATCAGTGCAAGGTCCCAGGGTAGGTGGTCCAACTTCTGGCAACACTGCCTGTATCTTGTTCATCTGCCTCTAGAGGGAGCTTCTGTTGTGATTGGAAAGATGGGACTCCTGGATCTCTCCTGAAAGGCACTGTTCAATCTTCTGGGAAAATTGTGGGTGTGTTCTCCCACCCTAAAATCTTCTGTCTTAGTTTGCCCCAGTTTATTTCCAATAAATGTATAATTTCTCATTAAATAGCTGTTTATTTCCTGGGGGGGGGGGGTGGCCAATCTGTGTAAAAATGTCAGCTCTCTCCTGTCTGTGCAGATGGCAGTTCTGTGTTGGAGCCCTGGCCGGGCAGAGCCCTGAATTTTCCCTTGTTGCATTACTTTCTGACTCCCTGCTTTGATGATCTCAGTGAAATAGGGCCCTGGGACTCAGTGTACTTTGTCTCCCTGTGAGGAGTTCACAATGGACCCTTTTAGGCATTCCTCTTGGTGTCTTTCTTTTGTGGAGGAAATTCCCCCTGCGGGGTTGTTGAGCCTGCCAAGCTGGTTTTTCAGATTTTCCCCGGCTCCTGCAGGAGGTGGGGGCTGGGTTCAACCTTTCCTTCCTGGTGGTTCCACCAAGGAAGGGGCTCAGTCTAGCTTTAAATAATTTCAGGTGCACAGATTCCAGCCCACTGCCCTCACAGCATATAGCAGCCCACACTCTACACTCTATGCAGCTTTGGGGTCCAGAAATCACCTCGTTTTGCACCTTTTTGATCAATCTGTCCAACTGTACTGAGTGGGAGCAAACTGCACCCACAATCCTTTTTTGTTGATGTTGGCAGGGCAGCTGCAGGTGCCAGGTCCCTGTCCATCATATCTCAGCTCCCCTTTTTAAAAAGTCTCTCTCAGCACTCTTACTGCAGTGTTGAGTCACTGCCCAGCTTTCTGTACACAACCCTTCCAAAAAGTCAAGATTCTATCATAGTCATGGCTAGCCACAGCCTTCCTCCTCTACCAGATCTAGGTACACTATCCCTCTCACTCTCTGTCACTCTCCCGGTTGGCATTTACTCCTGCAGCTAAGGGTGTGCCACTAACTTTGTGTGCGCTTAGCCTGGTTCTCCCTGACACTTTGTGTGTCCTAGTTGCTGCTGGCCAGGGTCTGGGCATTCCTGCCCTAGGCGGGGAGGGAGCTGCTAAGCTGCCATCTCTGACCAGGCTCTCCATGGATGCAACGGCCACAGCTGCTGGCACCAGGACTGCTGACACCATGCCTGGGGATTTTCCACCTCCACCTATAACACCTCTTTACCACCTGTTTTGAAGCATCTTCTGTACCATTTGGCTTCCAAACTTCATATCATCTAAGATTCCATTGACCATTCACTTTATTATTTGGAAGACCAGCTAAGTGTCCTAGTTGGGTGCAAGGACAAGTGGACTTAGCTACCACATACTGGGCAGCCACCTTCCAGAGCATTTGAACATTTACTTTAAATGGATAAATTCCTAAATACACACCAATTCCCCAAAAATTTAAAATAAGAATATAGAAGTGTTGGTCAATTTTATAACTACTGAATATAACTGATTCAGTATTTCCCAAAGAAAAATGAAAACCAAGATAGCTTCACCATGAATTCCTCAAAAGGAAGAAATCAACTTAGTTGATACCTTGATTTTGCACTTCTGGCCTCTTGAACTGTGAGAGTTTAAATTCCTCTTGTGTTAAGCCACCTAATTTTTTTTTAATCCAGCCCTGGAAAACAAATAAAAAATGCCTGGGTTTTGGGAACATTCTCTGTCTTTATTTAGGTTTCAATTACATAAATGTTTCCTTTGTTTTATTATCTATCTATCTATCTAATCTCTATCTCTAATTCTCTCTCTCCAGCTCTTTCCATCTCTATTTCTCACCTTCCAAGTCTTATATTTTAATAAAAACCAGGAAAAATAAAAATTTATACCATAATGATATTAATTGAAAGCATGGGAGATTATGATAATGGTAATCTCAGATAGGAGATGGTTTTTCTAAGAGAGATATAAAATTTAAAAAATAAACTGTAAATGGTTGATAACTTTCATTACACAATACTTAAAAAATTTTCCAGTTCTCAAAATATCAAGGAGTCCAAAATCATACAATGAACAGGAGGCCAGTATTATACTAATCCCAAGACTATGTAAAGACACAAGAAAGAAAGAAAATTGTAGGCCAATATCCCTGATGAACATAGGTACTAAAATCCTCAAAAAAATTAGCAGAGTACTAATATTGCTAAAATATTAGCAATATCCAGAAATACACTAAAAGAACATATACCATGATCAAGTGGGATTCATCCTGGGGATGCAAGGTTGGTACAATATTCATGAATCAATAACTGTGATATGATGCACAAACAAAGATAAAAATCACATGATCATATCAATAGATGCAAAACATTTGATATAATCCAGAACCCATTTATGATAAAAACTCTCAGCAAACTGTGAACAGAGGGATCATACTTCAATATAATAAAGTCCATAAACAAAAATCCCACAGCAAACATCATAATCAATGGACAAAACTACAAGCTTCCCCTTAAGATCGTGAGCAAGACAGGAATGTCCACTTTCACCTCTTTTATTCATTATAGTACTGGAAGTCCTAGCCACAGTGATCAGACAAGAAGAAATAAAAGGCATCTAAATTGGAAAGGAAGAAGTAAAGCTGTCATTATTTACAGATGACAAGATATTATACCTAGAAAACCCTAAATACTTCGCCAAAAAACTACTAGATCTAATAAGTGAACCAGGAAAACAAACCTACAACATGCATACATGCACACATACATGCATCACACATGCACACACAGAACACTAACTATAGACCCTTTAAAAAATGTAAAGCCTTTATATAAGTCAGTGTGTCTAAACTATCCCAACACAAAAAGTCTAGTAAATTACATAGTACACAATCTTTCAAAAAACATAGAAATATGTGGAAACATGCTCAAAACACTTACAATTAAAGCATGCACATTATGAGCATAGTAAAATATCATTTATACCTGAAGGATTAATATCTATGCTATTAAAAGGTGGAGGATTATTTTCACATATTCTGGGTTGAAATATTTAAACTTTATGCAGGATAACTTGCTAATGTCCTTCAAAATTAAAATAACATATATTCTTTGAGTTGCAATTCCACCTCTATGTATGCAGTCTTTATCTATAACTAATGACTCTGAAATCAATAATATTCTTTATTATCTTATTACTATTTTGTGTTTTCATACAATTTTTTGAAAAATCACTATATATTTTGAATGATAAAGTTTTAAAACCCAAATAAAGACCTCATATATTAACTTGATTTTAGAGTAATAATTATTTCCTACCACTTGTTAATAAATAATATATACCTATTAAATTATCCTTAATACCTCATTTATAAAGTGATGATTTTAGGGTAGTATTTCTTCAAAGGCTCTACAAAATCAAAAAGTGTTTGACAGTAAAATATATTTTTTCTCAGGAAACATGATGTATTTAAAAGAGAATAATTAGTAACAGTTAAATAAAGCTTGCAAAAAAGTTGAATTGTCTACAAGCACAAGTGAAATACAGTCTTACACAGTGCATCATAAAAACACACTCAGCCACAATTCTCAGAATCAGCCAAACCTGAAAACCAGTTCACATCTCACCTACACACAAACATTGCTATCAAGTACTTTTCTAAAAGTTTTCATATACATTCAATGTAACATACATTATTATTTTCCCAACTGTAGCAATTTACCTAAGAATTTGAAACACACTTTAAGATGTATAATGTATTTAAAATTGTTTCCATTAAGGAAATGTTTCTGTTACATTACATTAATACTGTACAATGTGCCCAATAACTCGCAATAGTGGCAGGTTTTCTTCCAAAGTTCACTAAGAAGTTGTTCATATTTTTGCCATGTAAATATTATGATTATTAATTAAGTTATAATAAAAGTATATTTAGCTCATCAGAGAGCTACTGGCTTTCAGAGAATATACATGTTACCACCACTCAAACTCTAATTCCAGAGTGTTAAAAAGCTATTTTGGAAATCACTGTAGAAAATCACACTCCCTCCTAATGCTGAGAAAGTAACTTGCCCCGGCCTGGATTCTCAAAAGGATAATTTTCAACTAGGATCTAAGGAGATCCTGTCCATCTAAGGAGATACTGTCTTTTTTAATTTAATATCCAGTCTTAATTCTCATCCAATTAAATAAAAAACTAAGGACAGAGAACAGGCATCAGCATTATTTTTTTAAATGTCATTCTTGATTCCAAGGTGAAATTAGGTTTGAAAGCAATAACTCTAAAATGCATTCCTGTTGTATACTAACCACTCCTTGCTTTAAAAAACAATTGGTTTTCTGAGGATTAGCATGGTTTTTTTCCAACACAAAATTTTCATAGAGACAAAGACTCCTGCTATTATGCTAAAATATGTTCGTATTGTAGGTACAGGTCATTGATGATTTGAATATTTTTAAAGTAATTGTACCTGTAAGTGAATAGCTACCTTTACACTAGTGTATTTCGAAGGAACAAGTTCATTGCAATAGTAGTCTCAGCATTGGTAATAGTTAAGACTAAGTTGTCTTTAAATTCAACTATGAAAATTACATAATCAAAATTTAAAAACAAACATAGCCAGAGGTGAGAGGAACCATGTGCATTATCTTGTGTTTTCATGCACTGGAATAACTACTGAATAAGCTGAGTCCAACCTTCAGTATGCCTCCTTCTTCTAATGATATCTAGAAAGAAAAAGGAATTTACACTTTTCTTATACACTCAATGTTTGCATGTCCCTATTCTTTTAACATTCAATAAGTCCTTCCTTTTCACTTTTTCTTCAATTTAAAAATAATTGTGTATCTTTCATTCTCCACTGATATAAAAAAAAATGTTCAATTGTCTTCCCCAATATCTCCTATTGTGTTGGCTTTCCAGCTTATTTAGTCTCCATTGGGTGTCTTAAATCCACCCTTTCCAGCTTATATGTTAATCTTCCACTTGTCTCTCTTGCCAACTACAATTCTTTCTTTTCTCCACATTTAAAGACACACTAAGCATAACATTTTGATAAGGATCAGATTGAAGCAGTAAGAATAAGTGATGTCTATTGGTCTTTTCCAATCATAGAGTATAAATGAGTTAGTATAAATTCTGTTTATTCTGGCTCATGTTACTCTGAAGCATGAGGCTTTTTATTTTGTACATGTGCTTAGGCAGATATTCTTAGCTTTTGTAATTAGTCTGTGTATAGAAAATGGAAGAAAAAAAAGAAAGAAGGAAGGAAAAGACGGAGGGAAAGGAGGAGGGAGGGAAAGAGGGAGGAAGAAGGAGGTAAAAGAAGAATTTTAAGCTTTTATTAAATGGGAAATATCTAATAATAAAAAGTAGACTTCATTTAAACATTTGTGACTGTAAAAAGACAAGTCTTAGCTTTCAAAAGTTAGGAACCTAGGGAATCATTTATTCTGTCTGTAAACTCCATTCTATCATTTAGTGCCCCTCTGATTTAGCCAGTCTCACTAACTATCAAACAAGCTTCATGCTTGCTTGTTTCTTCCTAAAGATAATGAGGAATCTTTATGGAAAAACTATCACACATCAGTAACTTTGTGATCATCTTTACAAAATATGAATGTAGGCACACAGAGAGGAGAATTCAAACTCTAGGTGAGACAACAGACTAAAGTAATTATGATTCTTTGAGGATGCAAATGATGGAGAAACTAAACTCAATTTTCTATGTGTCAGGTTTTTGACTCCCATAAACAACAAGTATCAAAGGTAAGCAAAGCCTAACACTAGTTAAAGCATTAAGAACAGATTTTAATCAGTGATATTCTATTGCAATAAGGAAGAGTTTAACATGAACTGAACTCAACTTTTATTTGTAGAGATGACTGAAATTTTTTAAAGGAGAATAAGGGAATAGAGAAGGAGGTGGGCAGGGCTTAGTAAAGTCAGGGAAGTGAAATGTGAAACTCATCTGGGTTTGCTAACTGGTGCTTTTTAGAGCTAGGCTCCTACCCTCCCATGGAGACTATGAAACACAGGTAATCTGTCTTCAGGTGTTGGCTGCAATACACAGTAAATTGTTCTTGTAACCTTGTATTTCCTCAGCAGCTACTGTAATGCAGGGGTCCCTAACCCCTGGGCAGTGGACAAATACCATTCTGAGTCTGTTTGGAACCTAGCCTCACAGCAAGAGGTGAGTTCAAATGTAATGCGTTTGAAACATCAAGAAAACAACAGTGGAAAAATTGTCTCCCAAGAAACCAGTTCTTGGTGCCAAAAAAATTGGGGACCACTGGTTTAAGAAGGGTTGTCCTTGGGATATGACCTTGAATTGTTAGAAACTGTTCATGTTTGTTCAAGTCCCTACAGACCAAGGCTGAGGCCTAGTCAAAAAAGGACTCAGGGGAACCTGAAGTTTGGTTAAGAAGATAATCTTTGTCACAAATTAGGGGAAAAATATTATCCATGGCTGGATACAAGAGCTCAAATGACTTCATTAATATTCATCTTTCTCTGCCTCACAGTTCTGTTTCCTTCTCTTTTGGCTTCTCTCCTGAGCAAAATGACTCCTCTTGGTGATTCTCTGAGCTCCAAACTTTTCTGGTCCCTTCAATCATTCCAACGCAAACGAGTGTTTCCCTCTCTCAATCACTAAAGCAAAGGTTCCAAAGAGTCTGGCACTATGTGAATCATGCTACCATCTCTGAGCCAAAATACTCTGAGTGAGGCCTGTAATGTTCTTGTTGGCTGGAACTGTAATTCTGGATGCAATTCTGAATCCACTACTCCTGGACCCAGACTTGCAATCACCCTACCTAAATTACTTGGGCTGATAGTAGGTGAGTAGTTTATCACCAAGAAGATATGTTCTATTTTCAAATAAAAGGGGAATGGACTTAATTAACAAAACAAACAAGCAAGCAAAATGTAACCAGTGACATTGAAATAAAGAACAAACTGACAGTAATCAGAGTCGGGGTGGCAGAGAACAGTAACCAAGGAATAAGGGGAAGGGTGGTCAAGGAACATGTATAAAGGACCCATGGACAAAGACACAGGGTGGAAGAATTGAAGGTGGGAGGTTGTGGTGGGTGGGGTGGGGAGAAAATGGTGGTGGGAAAATTGAGACAAATGTACTTGAACAAGAAGAAGAAGAAAGAAGAAAGAAGAAAGAAGAAAGAAGAAAGAAGAAGAAGAAGACGACGAAGACGCTGCCCTAGCTGGTGTGGCTTAGTGGATTGAGTCCTGGCTTGTTGAACCAAAGGGTCCCTGGTTCAATTCCCAGACAGGACACATGCCTGGGTTTCAGGCCAGGTTCCCCAGTGTGAGGCACATGAGAGGCAACCACACATAGATGTTTCTCTCCCTCTCCTTCTCCCTCCTTTCCCCTCTGTCTAAAAATAAATAAATAAAATCTAAAAAAAGAATAATAAAAGAAAAGGGGGAATGAAAGTCCATCACTGTCAGCTAACAGAAAATACTCACTGTGCTAAAAGAGTACACCTTTTACTTTTCTGACTCTTACTCATACCATTCAATGAACAAGAGATGTCTGTTGTCTAGTGTACAAGGATACCGAATGCACTGGTCAGAGGCAGAAAAGACACTTCTTCATGTATAAGTGGCATAAACCTTCCCAGGGAACTATAATTAGGCTTCCCATATTTTATAAAATTCATAATTTTGATGCTTTTAAAGAACATGAATATAGTGAACTTTTTTCTATGTAGTGTTCTGCAGTTTTGTGATTCATATTACTTTTCATTCTTAAGCCTAGATTTCAACAACTATTAGTCTATAATCTTTTTTTAATTTTAATTTTTATTTTAATTATTGTTCTTGTACAGTTTTTTGTCTTTTACTCCCAACCCAGCCCACCACCCCAGCCCTCCCCACCTCCCTCCCATTTCCAGCCCCCCTAGTTTTTGTCCATGTGTCTTTTATACTTGTTGCTCTAAACCCTTCCCCTTTTCCCCTGAAATTCCCTCCCCTCTTCCTTCTGGTGACTGTCAGCCTGTTCTCAATTTCAGTGTCTTTGGTTATATTATGCTTGTTTGTTTTGTTGATTAGGTTCCTGTTAAAGGTGAGATCATATGGTATTTGTCTTTCACTTCCTGGCTTATTTCACATAGCATAATGCTCTCCAGTTCCATCCATGCTGTTGTGAAGGGTAGGAGCTATAATCTTAACTAATTGCTTTTCTAAACTTAAAAAGAAATATTTATAAATGACTAAGAAATCAAAATCCACACAATATCTGTTGCTCACAGCCAGAGCATCATTCATTCATGTTTTTAAAATCATTTTTTATTGTTATTGTATTACAGTTGTCCCAGTTTTCCATTCTTTGCCCTCCTTCATCCATCCCCCTCATAGTCAATTTCTACAAAGTTGTCCATGCCCATGGTCATTTGTACATGTTCTTTGTCCCCTTCTTTTCACCATTATCCCCCTCCCCAAACCCCTCTGGTCACTTTAAGTCTGTTCCATTTTTCTATGCCTATGGTTCTATTTTGTTCATTCGCTTTTATTACTCAAAATTATTTACATTTGACATAAAGACCATTAACTATAGACATCATGAAAAATAATCACATAATTAAATATTCTTCACAGCACCAGCGTACTTCAAAAATACTACATAGGGGAGTTGGTTCACATTGGGAAGGCAATTTTAAAAAAAGTAGTACAAATGGTAATTCAACTTTTTACAATGCTTTTTTTCAGTTATGAGATTAGGTGTAGGGTTAGAAGAAAAGTAGAAATGTTTTCTTAATTCCATCACCAGCATTGTTTAAATCCTATCTCATATTTTTAGAGAATATTTTTGAAAGAAACATGAATTATTGTGGAAATCCTAGTGTTTGAAGGAATTGGGACAACATGTAAGTTATATCACAAATTATTTTAGTTTAACTTTTACAGTGTTGGGAAGTTTGGTGTTCTGCTTGGAAATTGACATTGCAATCTTGCCTACAACCTAGCTGTCATGACAGTGTATTTGGAAAAAGTTTTGAAACTCTTGCTCAGGTGATTGTGGAGAGAAGTGGGATTGGAGTTGCATGGATGTTAAAGGGGTAGTTAACCACTGGGGAGAAGACAACTCATTTTGGCAGCATCAGTCCTTAAAGAATCAAGACAACCTGTTTTTTTTTTTCCCACATGCAGTCAGACTTCTTTTTCTAGTTTATGTATAACTGTAGTTTTCATAAGAAATCTTTAGAGGTAGTGACCCATAGTCTATACTGACAATGTGACTCTGAATATCAGAATTGACAAATTAAAGACACATTCAACATAGTCTTCAGAAGGAAAAGACTGAAGTCCTGTGAGATTAATTCAATGTGTTCTATGAAGTTTGGCAACTACAGTTAAGTCATTGCTTCTTTCTACCCCCAGTCCTTATTCTTTCCTAATAAAGCTTATTTCTGAGGCTTTTAATCATGTATCACGTTATTTTTCTTTGGATCTCAGTCCAGATCTCTATATTTTATTTCAATTGCTGAGTGGTAAAAGAAAAAAAAATATCACATCATAATATAAGCTTAAGAAGTCCCAAACATAGTTTTCAAAAATCATTAACCTAATCTATCCTTCTCCATTACTTTATAAAAAATACAAAATTAAAATTATGATGCAATGATAGAATAAAAGAGGTATAATCTTTGTATAAAATAGAAGCCATTGACACTCCTATGTGAATCATTCTCTTTTTAGTCAGTCACTTCAAAACAAACAAAAAAGCTGTACATTTTAACATAAACTAAATTATGATGAGCAATTTAAAAAGCATATTTGAAATTTTTTTCTCATATTAATAAAATATGTATGGACTCTCACTTAAATATTAATAATAATGATAGATTTTAAGTGACAGTAGTGGAATAAATGTCACATTATTTGAAAAATCCTGATTTTTATTTAATAAAATTACAGTTTATGTTCAATATTATTTTGTATTAGTTTCAGGCATAGAGCACAGTGGTTAGAAAATCATACACTTTACAAAGTGTTCCCCATGATATTTCCAGTACCCATCTGGCACCTTAATTAGTTATTACTATGTTATTAACTATTTTTTCTTATGCTGTACTTTACATCCTCATGACTCTTCTATAGCTACCAATCTGTATTACTCAATACCTTCACACTTTTCACCCAGTCCCTTCCCTTTGGTAGCTGTCAATCTATTCTCTGTATCTATGAGTTTATTTCGTTTTTTAGTGTGTTTAAGTCTGAGTTAGCTTATATTGTTCTTTAGAATCCGCATACAAGTGAAATCATATGGTATTTGTCTTTCTAATACTTACTTATTTCACTTAGCATAATACCCTTTAGGTCCATCCATGTTATAAATGGTAAGATTTCATTCTTTTTTATGGCCAAGTAATAGTCCATTGTGTAAATGAAGCACTGTTTTATCCACTCATCTATTGGGTTGCTTCTATATTGCAGCTATTGCAAATAATGCTGCAATGAAATAAAATTCCTAGAAGAAATCATTGGCAGTAATATCTTGGACACACTTTTCTTAATAATATTTCTTTCTGATATATCTCCTTGTGCAAGATCAACAAAATAAAAAGCAAACAAATGGGGTCCACCAAACTGAAAAGTTTTTGTATAGCAAAAGAAACCATCAACAAAATCAAAAAAACAACCCACAGAATGGGAAAACATATTCATCAATGAGACATCTGATAGGGGGTTAATACCCAAATTTATAAAGACCTCATACAGCTCAATACCCAAACCAGACATTCCAACTTAACAATGGCCAGAAGACCAAAATACATTCTTCTCCAAAGAGTACATACTCTTTGAGGGTATGGCCCATAGACATATGAAGAGATGCTCAATGTCACTAGTCAGAGAGATGCAGGTTAAAACCACAAGGAGATATAACCTCATACATACTAAGATGACTGTCATCACACAATCAACATATAACAAGTGCTGTCAAAGATAGGGAGAAAAAAGAACCCTTGTGCACTGTTGGTGGGAATGCAGATTGGTATACACTATGGAAAGCAGCATGAAGTTACCTTAAAAATTAATTTTTCCATTTTTATTTTATGGCTGTAATGGGAGCTTAGTTTTACATCTTAACTATAATAATTATTATAACTGAAATACAGTTGACAAATTTATGTAGAGCAAAATGGAACAAATTAATTATGACTTTTGCTCACTGAAATTTATAGATTTTTAAAAAATCTATCCATTAAGAAGGCATAGGATTATTATTTTTGGTTGTGTGTTTTTATCTTCAAACTGGCTAGTAAAATTTTATCACTCTTGAGAACCTTAAATTGCTCTTAGAAACTTTTGAAATTGCTGTCTTAAAAATATTTATTATATAGATTCATAAGTGTTGAAACTTTTTTTGCAATATTGTTAAAGAGTTTAGAGATGGATATTCAATTTTTCTAAGTGCAGATAATGAACTTTTTACCTTGAAATACTAACATTGCAATTTATAAAGTTATGAACCAATAGGAAGTCTCATTCATATTGGTAGGATTTCAAAATGATGTAGATGGTTTGGAAGTGAGTTTGGCAATTTATTACAAAACTAAACATACTCTTACCATATGATCTGCCAATGGCACTGTTTACACAAAGGAGTTGAAAACTTATGCTCAAACAAAACCTGTACACCAATGCTTGTATCAACTTTTTTCACAATTGCTAAAACTTGCAGGCATCCAAGATGTATATCAACAGGTAAATAAATAAACAAATTGTGATACATTTATGCAGCATAATATTGTTTAGTGACACAAATAAATGAATTCTCAAACAAAGAAAAGATATGGAGGAACTTTAAAGAAATGTTACTAAGTGAAAGAAAATAATTTGAAAATGTTGTGCACTATATAATTTCAACTATAAGAAATTCTGAAAAAGATAAAACTATGGAGATGGTAAAAAAGATTAATGGTTGCCAGAGTTTGGGGGATGCAGGGAGGTATAAACATGTATAGCACAGTATATTTTTTACAAGATATATTTTTAAAGAAGCTCTACAACAAAATTGAGAGGTAGATACAAAGATGTCTCATATACTATTTGTCTGTACATGCCTCCCATTGTCAACAGCACTAACCAGAATTTTTTTTATCAGTGATTAACCTACAGGGAGACAGCAGTATCACCCAAATTCACAGCTTACCTCAGGGTTCACAATTCAAGGTGTACATTAAGCGGATTTGGAAAAATATATAATGACATGAATTCATCATTGTAATACTATACAGATCATTTTCACTGCCTAAAAATTCTCTGAGCTCTGCCCAGGCCTGGTTGCCAAATTTGGGGGCATAGAGATATTCATAGATTTTTATTATTTTTAATTTTTATGGGATTTATAGTGATTCCTTGATTCTAGCTCAGATATTTGTAATGTGTGACCATGTCTTTTTTCTTGAAGCTTATTGATTTTATTGATGCTTTCAATGAATCAGCTTTTGGTTTTATTTATTTTCTTTGTTGATTTTTGTTATTAACTTTATTGATTGCTGCTTTAATTTTTATTATTGCTTTTATTCTGCTTACTTTGAATTTAATTTACTCTTGTTTTGGGGTTTCCTAAGGTGGAAACTTAGACGACTGATTTTGGATGTTTCTTGTTTGTTTCTTATTTTCTAGTATGTGTGTGCAATGATATAAATTTCCCTCTATGTATTGTTTTCACTGCATCCCAAAATCTTAATAAGTTGTGTTCTCATTTTTACTTACTTTAAAATATGGTTAAATTTTTCTTGATAGGTCTTCTTTGACCTAAGCATTGTATAGTAGTGTGCTGTTTAATCACCTGCATTTTGAAATTTTAGTTACCCCTTTTTATTAAATTTATCGGGTTAACTTTGGTTAATAACATAAATTTCAGTTGTACAGCTTTATAATACAACATATGCACATTCTGTGGTGTGCTCAGCACTCACAATCATGTTTCCTCCCATCACCACATACTTGACCCCTTATAACCTCTTCTGTTATCAATTTCTAGTCTAATTCCACTGTGGTCTGAGAGTAGACACTGCATGATTTCTATTCTTTTAAATATGTTTAGGTGTGTTTTACAGCCTAGAATGTTGTCTCTCTTACAGAATGTTCTATGTAATTCTGTAAAAATGTCAATTCTGCTGTTGTTGGCTGAAGTAGCCTATAGAAGTCAATTATATCCAATTGATTGATGGTGTTGTTGAGTTAACTATGACCTTATTGATTTTCCCCGGAGATTTTTAGGACAGCCAAGCTGTTTGTATGGTACCGTAATGATGAATACATGTCATACATTTATCAAAGCCCACAGACTTTAAAATAGTAAGAGCAAACCTTAATGTAATATATGGACTTTAGTTAATAATACATCAATTTTTGCTCATCAAATGTACAATAACAAGTACACCATACTAGTGCCAGGTACACTAAGGCAAAGTGGTATAAGGGAAACAGGATTGCTGTGAAGATATGGGAACTCCTTGTACTTTCTGCTGAATTTTTTGTAACAATAATAATGACACAAAATATATCTTAATTAAAATAAGTATATAAAACATAGAAAGAACATAGTTATATGGATTTATGTCCTATTACATCTTTTACTTTTGGAAATTGTTAAGAATGTGGATATCACTTTTCAACCTGTAAAAGTCTGCAGATAATGATGTTTTTCAATATGAAATACATTGTTTTCAGCAATAAAGACTTTAATTTTAGATATATTTCTAAACATGTACTTTTAAATCTTTTTGCATGAGCACCTGTTTCTTTAAAAAGTGACAATTTTCTTCTTGTGTTAAATACTGACCCCTAAAAGATAGATTTCAGGTTTATTTATTTTAAAAATATTTTGTAGTTATTTTCCCAGCATACACATTTTATCATATAAAACATTGATAATTCTGGAACACTTCTCTTTTGGTTGAAGGGAAATTAGTCATCCAACCACAAGTCTGATATTGTTAAATACTTTAAATATCTTTTTTTTCTTAACTAGTCTGAAAGACACTCAATTTAAGCCTGTTGTAACATGCTCTTAAGTAAGTGCCTTCACTAATGCTCAAATATGTCCCATTTGGACCATAAATTATATGGTTACCTTCAGGAAGATGGAATAACTGAATGACATGTGAGATAACATCATTATTAATTATCATTAAGAAAAGGCTTGTGGATGGCTCTGGCTTGTGTTTGTTAATGGCACTGTGGCTGGGTATTCTGTGTCTTAACATGCAATATATATTTTTTTGCCATAAATGAGTTATATCAGGTCTTATTAGAAACCTTGAGAGAAAGCGTGATCTTAATTAAGGATATCTTTATTTAGTATTTTTTTTGCCAACATTTCTTATACCTCTTTCCAGCTTAAATATGGCTTCTCAGCTCATTTCTCATTCTCTTGAAAATGTTTTTATGTGGATCCAAACTTGAGTAGTCTAGAGAATCTCACAAATAAATATTTGCTATAGTGTGAAGTCAGAGTTATGAATATTAACATATATATTTGTAATGAAAGTAGGAATAAACACACACATCTTCTTAGACGTTCTTCCTATTATAATGCTGAAGAACTGCTGAGAGTTGACTTACTGATTCAAGTGTCCCTAAAATGATATAGTCCAAAATTTCTGGGTTACCATCTGAACCATAGTTTTGCTAAAACAGTAGAACTTCTGTTTTTCGGTGAGTTTTAGGTAAGGATCAATAGGCATGTAGGCAATTAAATGCAACTATTGCCTATAAACTGCCTCTGTAGACATGTTCCTTTAATTTGTTTGCTTTAATGTGGTAAAAGTAATTCTACTTTCATTCATAAGTATTAGTTTTTGTTTTTACTTAGCAACAAATTTTAAGGATTGGGAATACTTTTATTTTGCCCTGGCTTTCCTCCATTCCCAGAACTTGTATCCACTTCTTCATAAACACACAAAGAAGACAGCAGGCAAACAATGATCCATCCTCAATTAAACATTATACTTTTACATCAAAGGTAAAGAGGGTCCAGGGAAATTAATCCTTTGCCCTAGGAAGTTTATTAAAAATGCTAAATCAGGAGTTGATGGCAGCTTAAATAGCTTGAAGTAATTCTCTAAGGGAAATTTTCTAAAATCCTATCTGTTAACGTAGGTTTGGTTCAAGAAATAATAGCAAAGCTCAAGTAAATAAAAATAGCATAGTAATTAAACATTCCTCACATTAAATATCTAAAAATGTTTGCACAATAGGCACTATATGTCAATAAGAATTTATGCAGTACTGAAAGCTTGAATCATGTTTTTAACTTAAGAAGAACTTAAATATCTGAAATCATCTCTGAACAGAAAAAATAATAAGTATCAAGAATAAAAACTTGATGTTTAGTTAAACATTTAAATTCATGCATGATCAGAGTATGTCTCCTACAAATATCTGCTGTAAAAACTCCACAAATTGTAATCCTTATATGAATAAAACATGGGCTCAGCTTTAGAACTTATTTGTTAAGGTGTAATGAGATGAAAAATACTCTTACCCATATAGATTATAATTAATTGAGATGGGTGGCACAAAGAATGATATACACAAAAATATATTATACCCAGAAATACTTAAGTATTTTCAGACTAGTATAAAAAGCTATTTTTAAACTCTAAAAGACAATTTCAATTTCTTCCCTGATATGTAAAGATCTTGGAAGCCATCAACTCCAACACTTACAACAAGAAACTAAACAGGTTAATAATTAAAACTTTTGTTAGATTCATCAGATAATTGAGGTGACTTAGAAAACCACTGCCCTAAAAACTCAGGAAAGAAAAATTCAGAGTCACTGGTGCAAATAGCAGGTAGGAGCACAGCTAGTAATTGACAAATGAGTGTAAATGTAAACTGAATGTGGACTAGCCACTGGAGTTAAAACTTCTAAGAATGCAGTCTTAGGGAGGGCTTTAGCACTTACCATGCATTTTACCTATGAAAGCCCTATCAGATTATCTTGATGAAGGTCAGAGAAAGATCCAGTGGTGGAAAAGGGGAGAGAAAATATCATATGCCCACACCAGTATTTTCTCCACAACAAATTGCCATTAAGACAAAGTCCTTTACCAGAGGAAGAGGAATTAGAAACGCTAGCACCCAGTAGCCTTTAGGTGAAACACAGGAAAGACTAAAAACAAAACCGAAGAAATGCTTCTGAAGGTCACAACCCAGGGAAACTGGTACATTTCAAAAATGAACAATTATTCATAAAATTGTAGAATGCTTCTCCTCCAAAAATGCCTTACAACATCCACATCTACTATAGTAACAGTGAATTAAAACTGAGAGCTTCAAGACAGGCTCTATTTAAGAAGGTGTTTCTAGGAAAATCCAAATACAACAGTGGAGATGGAAGTAAGGGCACAGAGGAAATGAAAGCCTCTGACCCTTTTGGCTACATCAAATATTAAATGCAGCATGAGCCCTAGCCAGACATATATAGTACCTCTCACCAAGGCCTTTTCACCTCGGATCTTATTTCCTGATACATCATGTTCAGCCTTCAACGTAAAATTACAAGATACGGTAAAAATGCAAGGAAAACCACAATCTGAAGAGATAAAACAGACATCCAGAATCAGATAAGGGGGTGTTTTCCAATTATCTGATAGGAAATTTAAAATGACTATAATTAATATACCTAGGGATTTAATGAAAAGAATTTACAACATGTAAGAACATAGAAATAATACAAGCAAGAAGATGGAAACCCTAGAAAAGAATAAAAAGAAATGGCAAAAAATCAAAGATTCAGTAAAAGAATTACATAATTCCTTTGAGGGATTCATCATTAGACTGGATATAGCTGAGAAAAGAATCAGAGTTTGAAGATAAATGAATAGAAACTTCTTAAACTGAAAAACAAAGACAAACCTGAATTTTTTTTTAAAAAAATTGTGCCAAAAATTTATACCTAGGCATACCATAGTCAAAACAGCAGAAAATTAAAAAAAGAAAGAGAAAATAATAAAACCAGTTAAAGAAAAACGAAGTTTCCTTATAGAAGAGCAAAAATAAAAATTATAAAACTATATAAGGAAAAAGAGTAGAATAAACATTTTAAAGTGTTGAAAAAACACACACAACAAAGACCTAGAATTCTGTATCCAGTCAAATTATTCTTAAAAGTGAAGAACAAATAAAAATATTCTCCTACAAACAAAAACTGAAGGAGTTTGTTTCTAGTAGATGTGCCTTGCAAGAATGCTAAAGTCTTTTAATTTTTGTATTCTTAATGTGTCAAAGTAGCAGAAAACTTTGGTTTTAGAGATGAATAATTTCCTTTGAGCCAGGCAAAAAGCAAGCAAGAATGTGTGAAGGTAAGTGTAAACTATGATTTACTATAAGTGTGTTAAGGCAAGAAGTTTATGCCAAATGACCTCTTTCAGCTGAAAGAGAAGTGATATTGAAAATGACATTGAAATAGATGTCTGGGAAAGATTAGACAATTTTAAAATACTTCTATAGGGAAAGAATCAATGTAAGGTAAATAAGTTGATTGCTAGGTAGAGATTAAGAGCTATAGGGTTTAAATATCATATTATTATACTGGATACATGGGTAAGTACCGGAACATAATATATACCGGATATTGTGCAACATGTTTCCATGAACATTTCCAGCAATATCAGGTTGTACCAAAGGAAAAATAAAGTGAACACTTAGGTAGAGTATTAGTTGAAGAGCCACTGCTTTCATTTGTTTACTTGCCTAAATTTTAATTCTCTAAATTTTGGTTATTTATTGACACTGCCACTTGTTTTTGGAAATTATGAAGAAATTGACACTGCTATCTTTAGTCTTTCTGGATGAAGTACAGAAAAAAAAGTAGTGTGATAATGCATCTAAATTTTGTTTTAAGCTTTTAAGAGTCTTATTCCAGCGAGCATGGGAGTGCTATAAGAGAGTATTTCTTCCATCCAAACAAGGAGAAAAAGCCAAGTAATCTGCAAAATCATAACTTTCCTGAATCTATTAAAACTAGGATGCCACAAGGCAACTAAATAAATTGAACTCCCAAGAATGTGAACCCATTCTTAAAGGTCAAATTTTGAACATAATGACAATGTTGAAAATCTGGACCCCAAACCCAAACCCAAGGTGAATTTACAACCTCTAAAGAAGGCTCATAAGAATTGTGACAGCCATTCTTCATGATGCACGATGCAGCAGGTGATTAGTTCTTGCTAGGGAAAGACAAAACAAAACAAAACAAAACAAATCAAAACAAAACAAAAAACAAGTCTATTTCCATCAGAAACTTGCTCATTGGAGCAAAAAATCTTTGGCTACTGGTGCAGGACAGCAAATTCTCCAGCTTCCAGGGACCAGGCAAAATCATTGCTTCCAGGGGCAGGGTGGGAGTGGGGGTTAGTAGAAGGGAAATGCATCTTCATTCAGTCAGAACACTCTCACCAATAGGATGCAAGTAAAGATTCATCCTTGATCTGGAAAGGGTAGAAGTAGGATTCAGCAATAAAAGTATAAGACCACCAATTAATTATAATTGAAATGCAAAACAGATATTTTTAGTATAAGTATATTTTTACATTGCCTGAGAAATACTTCCATGGAAAGTATATTACATAGGACATACTTACACTAAAAGTGATTTATCCGTTATCCGAAATTCCAATTTAACAGTGAATTCTGTGTCTTATCTGTCAAACCTAGCTAGAAGCAAAAGACCTCTGTCCATAAGAGAGGAGCAGAAAATCATCTTGCGTCTAGATCCTGCTTGTTCTACAGTTAAAATTCATTCAGTGTCTCACCAGTTTTCAGCAGCTAATCTGTCACTGTCATTTCTCACCAGAATTATTGGGAAAGTCCTTTACCTCCTGCACATGCTTTCTTCCTTGAACATAGACAGTCAATTCTCAACACAGCAGTCAGATGTTACTATTAAAAGCCAAGTCACATCATGTTATCCTTAGTTTAAATCCTCCAATGTCTTCTATAACAGGCTCAGAAGAAAAGCCAAAACCTACAAGATCCTGAGAGGCTAGCGCCTTCTCTGAATTCATTTGCTCCACTCCAGCAACAGCACTCCTTGTTGTTTGCTACAATTGGTGATCGTATTTCCATTTTAGGACATTTGTGCTTGCTTTTCTCTCTTCCTGGAAGGTTTTTCTCCTATTTATCAACACTTGTCTCTCCGCTTATCCTTTGGATATTTTCTCAAACTGAGCTTGTTAACCAAGGCCTTCTCTGTAGCTGTGCTTACTAAAATTATATCTCACCGTCCTCAGCCAACACTCTATTCCCATTGTGTTTTATTATTAGTCACCTAAAATACCAAATGTTTTATTTATTTATTTAGCTTACTTTCTATCTGCTCTCAGTAAACCTGAATTGGGGATTCTTTTTATTTTATTCATGGCTATGTCCCAGGACTTGGAAGTGTTTCTGGGAGCATACTAATGTTCAATAAAAATGTGTTGAATGAATAAAGGAATATATAAATGAACGAATGAGTGATTTAAAGCATAGAGTTGAGCAGATGTTGCCAACAAAATGAAAATATATTTTAGAATATACATTATAACGCTGTTTTAGAGATATTGTTCTGAATATGGTACATTTACACATTGTTCCTTCTAGAAAGTGACTTTTCTTGATTCCTTAGGGTGCTGCAGTAACCCTTAATCTCTCACTGTTTCTACATTGATATAAAGTACTCCCTCAGACAGAACATACTGTAGCCTTTTAACACCAACATTCATCATGTTAAAATATATGCATGGCCTATAACTTCTGTGGAATATCCCACAATGTGGAATAGGAGCGATCCCCAGGCAGAGCTTAAAATAAGCAAATAGGTCAAATGTTCAACTTACCTGCAATATTTTTAATTACTTGGCATATCCTTCTAAATGAATGTTCAGGCCCTATCAAACCATTGTGACACTAAACTTAAATGAGAAAAATACCAGGATCCCCATGTGTTTCATCTTTTTTAATGCTCCAAGTAAAATGAATCTTTCAATTTTTTTTTCATCCTGAAAATGTCTCTAAAGAGCCAATGGTTTAAATGCAAAGTTATTCCCTTAAGGAAAAGGTTCGAAGTTTTCATTTTCCAAAAGTAAAATATTACTTTCTCACATGAAAGTTTTGTCTATTTTATTGCTAGAGTTGGAAAAAAAAAGTCTCAGAACTTATTTAATATAGCCCAATTCATCAAACTGGTTCTTTCTCGCTCTAGGTTATTTCTCACTGATAGTCACTTTGGTTGCTAGAAATTCTAAATTAGTGTTTCATACATCTATGTGGCACATGTTATTTAGCTATTACCTTTCATTTACGTTCATTTTGTGTGTGTGTGACTTTATCATTGGTCAACACTACAATAACCATAAAGGGATGATTTATACTGTCATAGATACAGAAAAAAAGTATTTTATTTAAAATCAATTTTTCCTATAATCTGTTAAAGGAACTTCATTAAACATAAAATACCACTATTTATTTTAGTATTAGATGAGTGTTTTTGTGTTTATTATAATACCAGTGAACAACAGCTTTCAGAATGTTTTTGTTGGTTTGTTCAGACTTATTAATTCTATGTCTGTATTTAAACCTTAAAATATTGTATTTTATTGTTTAAAGAGAAATGAAGTAATGAGAATGGTAATGTCTTCATACTCTAGGTAAAAAAAGTTTATGTCTTATATGAATTAAATATACTGCCAAATTAATTAAAGTGGGAATTTAGATCCCAGAATGGAATTTGTTTGTAAAGGTACAATAATTGCTTTGAATTTTATCCAGTTACAAAACATAAACATTCTCTACCCATGCAGTCATCTTTGTAGGTAAAACAACCATGAGAGTCATTTTAGAAAGTACAGTATTTTCAAGTTCTGACTAATTTTTATATGAATATATATTCCATATATATTTTGAGGACACAATGGGCATAATTTCTATCAAATTCACAGTTTAGAATTTGTGATCATTAAATGACATACATCATTAAAATATAAATAATATATGTCATTTATTACTAAAAAGAACTAGCACTATTTTTTTTTACTTTTTTAATTTTAATTGTTGTTCTTGTACAGCTTTCTGTCTTCTACTCCCATCCCAGCCCACCGCCCCAGCCCTCCCCAGCTCCCTCCCATTTCCACCCCCACAGCTTTGGTCTATGGGTCTTTTATACTTGTTGCTCTAAACCCTTCCCCTTTTCCCTTGAAATTCCTAAAAAACATGGTTTATTTTCTGTCTCATTTTTTACATTGAAAAATTGAAACTCTATATATGCTCCTATGCTAAGATACTATTATTTGATTTAAAATAGGAATAATTATGTTTACATCTAAATATATTTAAACCCAAAACAGCATTTTTAACATCCTGGCAGGCAGTCTGAGATGGTTACTTTTATGTGTCATTTTGCTAGGTTAAGATACCTGCCTTTTGGTCAAGCACAGGTCTAGATACAGCTGTGAAGGTATTTTTGGATGAGATTAACATTTAAATCAGTAGACATTGAATAAATCAGATTAATCTCCATAACCTCAAACCTCATCTAATCAGTTGAAGGTCTTAAGAAAACAAGACTGAGGTTCCTCAAGAAAAAAAGAATTCTGCCTCCCGACTGCTTTCCGACTCCAGCCAGAGCATCAATTCTTCCTTGATTTTTGGTCTTTCCGCCTCAGTTTTCAGGCTCACCAGACCCCACGGTGGCAGAAGCCAATCCTTTGAAGTCTCTCTCTCTGCCTCTGCTTCTCTCTCTTTCACACACACACACACACACACACATGCATGCGCACACACACACAGCACACACAAAACACTAATGGCACTGTTTCTCTGGAGAACTCTAATACACTCTTACAATGATCTCTATTGGAAACATCCTTAACTTATTTATGGACATCATCTCCCCTATAGCCCTTCCCTTGCATCTAGTTCCTACTGACCCCAAGCCACCACAGAAGCTTTTGTGCAAGAGAAGTAAGACTTGGAAATGGTGGTGGTCTTATAAATTCAGAAGTGGAATAATGGAAGAAATTAGAGTGATGATAAAATAAATGATACTCAAGCTAGCCCAGAAGTAATCAGCCTTGGTGGAGATAAATTCACGAGCTAATTTTGAGAGAGGACTGACAATAGATACAATCATTACAAATTTTAAAAAATATAACCTCTAAAAATATTTAGACTTTCAGGGGCAATAATTACAGATTACTGTAAAGTAATTCAATCATATTACATTTTCTTAAATTATAGCTAAATCATCAGTCTTTGATAAAGAGGAGTTTTGATCATGTATAATGGCAATGACTTTGTATATGAAACAGTTTGAAGCAAGTGGGTGGAATGGAATAACCAGGAGAACGCAGGTCAGGTGCTCTAGGGAAGAGTAAAACAAAACATGTTACAGAAGGGAAACTAACTGGGTAAGACAAATGTACTGAAAGGGAGAAAAACAGGTACCAATAATAATAGTAACCATTATAGTAAATGATACTGCAACTTTGCTTAATATTTAACTATTTTCAGGAAAAATTGGAAATGTCTGCTTCTTTCGTTTGATATTTCATTGTCTTTTTATCCCAGGATTCAGAATTCAGGGGGTAGCACAAATAGCATTTCATTTTACTGCACTAGAATTTGTAGGCATTTAAGGACTAACCTGAGAACTGAACAAATTTAACAATGTATTCTCATTCCAGTATATGTTCTGAGTTATAAATAATCATTTTAAAATTGAACTCTAGGAACACAATATACTTGTGATTTTGAGGTCTGACAATTTTATCACATGTGTCATCAGTCATTTTTAAGACAATGCAAAAGTTTAAAATATTTTAACAAAACTTTTGTTTATTTTTGGATCAGGATTTGTATAAGAATGATGATTCAATTATTCAAACTATTGTGTCCCCTCTGCCAATAGCTTTCAATGGGATTTTAGGACAGAATGGTATTGTATTTGTTTTGTGATTGTAAAGTTTGATTGCAATGGGGGCACATTTTTCAATTAGGTGACTGATATGAGCACTTTTTGAAACATGGTAACATTCCATTTAAACCATGAAGTATATCATTTAAATCTTTATGAAACCAGTAAAATTGAATATCTTTTTCAAAACAAGGAAACATCTGGAAAAAATTAAAATTATTTAAATATACATAATCAAACAAAATAAATTACTACTTACTGAATAGATTCTATTCAAGAGGAGGGAGGAAACACTGATTAGGCCAAATACAAGGGTAGTAAAATAGAGAACCTTCATTTAAAAGCTAAGATAGTATATAAAAGAAGAAAGATTTAGTAGTTAGCAAGGCCTCAAGAAATCATAGAAAATATCATAGAAATTATAGCTAATTACCAGTTAGTATTCTCATTGTAAATGTTTCCTACATAGTTCTTTTATTATCACTCTCTAATTTTTATATCATCTAGTAATTTCATTATTATTAAATTAATATTCCATTTAAATCGAATAGGGCTTGTAATCACTATCTACTTTAGCTTCATCTCATAAAATAACACCCTTGAAAACAGAATCAGTATGTTAATTGTACTTTTGAATACATATTAGCCTGATTGTTTTTTATGCACCACCTAAAACCATCTTGTATATCTACTGTTACATACCTGGCACATAGTGTGAGAAATTGTTTCACAGGAATCATGAAAAAGCTCAAGGAGATTAGCATCAAGCCTCTAGAATGTAGAATTGTATTATTTAGCATGCGACATTTGTTTCATAAAATATCCCACTTTTTAAAATGCTCCCTCTTGCTTTGAACTAAAATCTGTCTCCTAATGATTGTTATATGGAAACTGAAGATACAAATTTGGTTACATTTACCTTATTTGGAAATTACACAGGAGTAAAGTGTCCAGGAATTCCTAGAGATTAAAATAACTTCCACCTTAGAAAAATTATTAATTACTATCTGGATGTTAACTTAGATAAATTCATATATATATATATATAGTAAATTTCTTTTTTTTTTTTAGTTTTCTCAAGTTGCATGCTTAATTATTTAGTCTAGAATTATTTCCGCATGTGTTGCTAAGCTTACCAATTCTTTCTTAAAATGGAAATCTAATAAGATATTGCCTGTCTGCAATTTTCTTGGTTGTTCACAATTCTCTGTAATTTCACAAAACTCTCTATATTCATCTTCTATTTTAAATGATTCTATAATTTCACCTTTAAGTACTCTTGGTATTTTCAAATATAGGGTAAGTAGACTTAATTATTTAAATTGAAACACTCCTGCCCGACTCTAATCTAACACTGAGGTTTTGATTCTAGGTTACCAGCAAAACAGAAGAAACATTAGAAAAAATAAAAACAGAAATAATCTAGAGACAAGTAAAATGGAATCAGCAAATTCAAATGAATACATTTGTCTAAATTACCCTGCCTGAGACTGTTCATAGGTCTTGGTAAATATTGTATAATATGCATTGATGTCCAAGACTTTTAAACACATTTCACATTGCTATGATTCTACATAGACTTTAAGACATAATTATCCCGAATATATCTATATACAGGTATGTGTGTGTACAGTATATATAATTTTCCAGAAATGGAAAAAACATATGTACATATGTATTTCTTTCTATTAATGGGATATTATAACTCCAATTATGATTTCCTAGGTCAATCAATTACATTTAGCCAATTATCACACATACAAACTTTATTGAATAGGATAACAGATGTCTAGGATAAAGTCTGATCAAACCTCTCAGTTAAAATGACTGTTGGATCAATCTAAACTACACTCAAAACTATTTTTATAAAGAAAATTATATTAATTTATCTTATAAAATTTCTGAATTTATATTTATTAAAGCTAATATGCTCATTGCATTTTAATAGTTAAGATTACTTTCAGGAAAATACTTAAAGATTTACATGTTTCCAGTTATTTAGCAGTTTTTAGCTTAATATTGTATAAGAATTACTTGGCATTTTTTCAAATAGGAAAATCATTACTCATGCTCAGTTAAATAGGCTATTGAGGAATAAAAACTTTCTACCAATGTCTGCTTGAAAAGCCTCCTTTTGTGAATTGATTATGTACATGTGGGAAAAAAATGCATGAAGTATTCTTATCCATCACAGAGCTTCACCTATACTAGGTGATTTTACTTCCTCTTACTCCAGAGAAAAGAGACTTTAGGTGTATACTTTTTGATGGCGCTCATATTACTAGTATACAAAATGCTCACATTTTAAACTTCTTTGCTTCTGTTTTGCTTTTTCCAAATTTCCTTTCTATGTATTTTGAATTCCATTCCCTTTTTTTGGATTTATAATTCAGTCATTGTAGTCTTTATTTTAATTCACATAATTAAAAACACAAACAAAAAGAAAAACAAAACGAAAGAAATATTAAAAACACTTCATCTCAATATTTTTTTCTTTTATCCCGTGAAACACAGCACATGAGTTTCCCACTTGCTTACAGAGTACAGTTGATCAATAATTGCATTTCTAATAAACAAGTAAGTGCTTTTCCTTAAGGCAATATGTTTATCTTAGTTATTTTCTACATAAGAGTTTCGAGTAAGTTAAACGTACACATATGACAAAATGGCATATACCAAATAGCTTTATGTAATATTGATAAATGTTTTATTAGAAATATTAAAACAAATACAATCAAATAGAAACAAAAATTGCTTAAATATGAAAAAGAAGATTTTACAAGTTAACAATGACATGAACTCACCAGTGTTCAGTTGCTCGTGATTCTCCTGTTTCTTGCAATAATTGATAGTAGAAAAGAATTAAAATAAATTTAAAATATCAGTATAGCCAGGAGACGTAGAAAAAAGTCTCTTTCCTGGTTGAGATTAAATTGTATATAAGGAAGAAATTATAAAATTGAAGATGCGATTTTAATTACATTTAAAACATTATGTAATTTAGCATAGTATATTTCCAATTGTGATATATAACCATATATATAACATATAACATATATCACCATAACATAAAATAATGGAATAAATGTAGTTTAAAGAGTTTTGTCAATTTTATATAGCTATATAACCAATGTCTAAAGAAAAATAAAAAATTTCTACCAGTCCAAAAATTTTCCTCATGAATTTTTCCAATAATTTTTTTCTCCTTACCCTCATATAAACTCTTCCTTATTTCTAATACTATAGATGAAGTTTAGCTGTCCTTCTGCTTTATAAATAGAATTACGTATCATATATTTTTTATGTCTAGCTACTTTCAGTAAACATAATGTTTGAGAGTTAATCATGTTGCTATTGCATGTAATGGTAGTTTACTATTATTATTTTGTTATTGTTGCATAGTATTCCATTGTATGAATATGCCATTATATTTTTATCTATTCCATTATTGACACATTTGTTAGTTGTGTCAGTTTTGTCTATTATAGATAAGGGTTGTATGATGATTCTTGCTTGAGTCTTTTTGTAGATGTACATTTTTAATGGGGGTCGTAGTGGTGAATACCTTGTAATATTCCTAAGGCAGAGGGCAGATGTATGTTTAACTACATTAGAAGCTTCCAAACAATATTTTAAAGATGTTGCATTGCCATCATCACTAAATGAGAGTTCCAGTTGTTTAATATCCATATCAATATTTGGTATTATAAAATCTTTTTAAATTAGCTACTATCTGGTAAAAGACAGTATATTTTTAGTATTTTAACTTGTATTTCCTTGAAAAATGATAGTGGTGGTATCTTTTCATATAAAGTATTCACTGAAATTTTTGGCCACATTTAATTGGGCCATTTGTCTTTTTATTCTTTATATGTAGAAGTTTTTCCTATATGCTCTAAGTACAGATTGTTTGTAATAAATATTTTTTGCAATGTTTAGGCCAATTATTTATTGTCTTAGTAGTGTCTTCTAGAGACCAAACATTTTTAATTTTGATAAAGTTCAATTTGTATTTTGTCTTTTATAGAAGATGAATTTTGCCTCATGTTTGAAACATCTTTGCCTATGCTAAGTTCTCTTAGTGTTTTTTAAATTCATTTTTGTAGATTTCAATTTTATGCTCTACATTAAAATACAGTTGTGTATGAAATGAGAACCTAGTTAAAATTATTTGTTCCATACAGATGTCTAATTTTTCAAGCAATTTTGTTAAAAACACTTTTTTCTCTATTGAATTGACATGACACTTTGATGGAAAAGCAGTTGGTCATAAAAATATGGTGTATATTTAGACTCATTCTGTTAATTGGCTGTTTTGTCTGTCCTGATACAAATATGACATTTTGATTAGTGTAGCTTTATAGTAATTGAGGAAATCAGGTAGTATATGTCTTCTAAACTTGTTCTAATCTTCAAAGATCCTTTTGGCTTTTCTAAGTCATTTACAATTTTTTGTAAATTTTAGAATTAGCTTTTCTGTTTTTGTTGTTGTTGTTGTTAGTAAACTGGCTGGAATTTTGGTAGGGCTAACTTTGAATCTGTAATTAAAATAAGGAAAATAACATCTGAAGAATATAGGAACCTTCCAATTTTTTAATATGGCATAGCTATTAATTTTGTATATGTATTTTGGTATTTTTATTCATACTAGTAATGCTTTGAAAAATTTAAAGTTATTTGATTCTACTATGATTGTATTATTTTTTCATTTTTCATGTTCTAAAATCATTTTATCAAATGTAAGTTTTTCCCAATGTTTAATATTGTCATTTTGTAACCAAATTACTGGGGTCCCATTGCCAGTCTAATGGAAAGGAAAAGTATGTTTTTATTCACTTAACAGATATACACAGATTTCTTGATGCCCACATACCTGCCACTGCTGCTGGAGGAGCAAGCAGTTGCTGGCAGGTGACTGCCGCAGCTGCTTTCCATGGTTTTTCACGGGGCATCAGGCTTGTGGCCCAGCTGTGCCATCTTCCAGGACCTGCCTCCCAAGTCCTGCTGGCCCAAATCTCCTCTTCCCACCCTGACAACCCCTTTTTATCAGCTTTGCTCACAGTACCTACAGTGTTCTGGGTCAGTACCAAAGTGCTCAGGGAAGAGTGTGGGGCTTGCTGGTCAGACCCAAAGGTGTGGGAAGTGGGTGGGCAGCAGCCACAATGCAGTCCCACCTGGGGGAGAGATGTAGGGCTTGCCAGGTCTGTGCCACTTTGAATATGCCACCCAGAGTCTCCCCAAGCCTGCCTGCCTGAGCCTTCTTTCCATTCTTACCAGAGCTTGCTGTACTCCAGGCCCACACTGGAGCACTCAGGAAGGGGACCCAGGAATGTTTCCAGACCACCCAGCCCCCAAGGTCTGGAGGCTAGGTACTCCAGCCCCTGTTGGTCAGGAAGGAGGGAAAAATCAAAGACAGCACAGTGTTTCTGTCTGCTCTCCTTTTAAAGTATCCCTCAGAATCACTTGTGCTGTGGAAGCAGATAGGAGGGTATGCCCCTCTCATCTGGCCATTTCCCTGGTTTTTGGTGCCAGCCTTAGATGCCGTTTTTTGTGTGTATTATGTATGTGTCATCCAACTTGCTGGAGTGATGCACTCATGTACTGTCTTAGGTGCTTCTCCATTTCCAGGGGGATGTTCCCCTGCTGTTTCAATTTACCACTTCAACACTCCGGACAGTTGTAATCATACAAGGGCAAATGGACAAAGGTCTTGTTCTTCTGCAACTACTTCCTGCTGACAAAAAGGCAAAGCCATACTTATCCCCTGTCCCAGAAGCCCCTAACGAAGGGGGTCTAGAGTGGAGGGGAGCCTTCACATAAGGGAGAAGGATCTTGCAAAGTCCAGGTCAGTTGATTGTCCCTGGAAAGCTGTGTGTGTGACATCCAAAGTGTGGCATTACAGGAAAAATTGACATCCTTGTTCTGGAGGTGACAAATTCAGCAAGAGGGCTAGAAGGCACAATTAAACTATAAGAACTAAATAACAAAAGTAGAAAATAATTCTACATTATCCCTGACTAAGAAAAAATGGCTTTCTTAGAGGAAGGTATGCAAGGAATGTCACACCAAACTGAAATATTACTGCCTACTATACTCAAATTACGCTGAAGGGAATATTCTGAGATTCTCCCTTTTAACACTTTTGGGCCCTTTCTGTCCAAACTATTAAGGCTGGAAAGAAAGCAATTTTAAAGCAAAGCCAATAAGTCACCCAGCACTTCATTAACTCAACCATTTAGTCCAGCCAAACCACTGAGTGTCAAGAGGTGGCAATGCAGGTGGGTTTCTCAAGTGGAACCTACACCTTTTCTAATTCCACAAGTCTGTCTTTTGAGACATTCAGTTGCAAGGATTTTGCTGGAATAATACTAAGCCATGATAATTTGATATCATCAGGTCAAACCAGTTCGACTCTCAAGTGAGAACAAACTTTGAAGAGAGTTAGCTGCACTAGAGTCTGATGATCAAAACTGAGCATTGTGATTTTTTAAAAAATCTGATTCTCCTCCCCAAGAGCACATTCATTGACTTCAAAAAGACTGAGAGTTTAATTTTGCCCAATTGTTTGCATAAAAACAAGAGCACTGCTGATCACATAGTCTTTTTTTAAGTCTTCTTTGTTGGAACTTCCACAAGGAACCTTCAGATTGATCCTCAGGTAGCCCTTTGGGGCATTGAAGCCAAGCCCCAGAACTGCCATGCAACTTTGCTTGAAGTACCTGTATTCCTCAAGCCCTTGAGGTTCCTATCATGTCTATGGTTTCTCCTTGTCATCTTTCAGGAAAGCAAGTTCTGTTCCTTCCCAGGAAAGACTGCCATGAACCATACAACCAAACAAGGCACCAAGCTGATTCTCCAGTGGGCTCTTATTTGCCTCCAAAGTCAATCTTAGCTCCTCAAGGCTTTCTCATAACAACCAGACCCAGGCACGCCTCCTTCAGGCATGGCATTCCAGTCAAAGTCTTGGTTATTAAAACCATAACTTGAGACCAGTCATATTGGTTTCAGGCAAAGGAGATTTTAGATCCTCACTCATTAAGAATGTCAAAATCAAGAGGGATTAGGTAGGGAGAAAAATACAAAGCAAAAAGGAAAATCCTTGTCCTTGTAATATCCACCAAAATTGCATTTCCATGCCTTGTATCTTCCATTACTTTACTTCCTAACCTAATGTGAAGTTTTAACCCTTAGGAACCTCAATTTCTTTTCAAAACAGAAATAAAACAAAAATCCAAAACAAAGACAAGATTCATTCATATATATATGAATAAATGTATGCTTGAATGAATGTATGTATATGCACAAACACACACACACACACACACAAGGGGACTACAACTAGCCTTAGAATTTTATCTCCCACAAACCAGTCACACTAACCAGTTACACAGATGACCTTTCTCAGGTCCAAAATGTCACAAACCCCAATGGCAGAGGCATTCTCTCAGCTATCAGTGCATCCACTGGTGTCTTAGCAGACATTACCTCTCACCAACTGGTCTCATGGCAAAGATGTGTTCTCTTACCCCAGCCAGCTGTAACCAGCAGCAAACATTTCCTAGGTCCAAATGGCACAAAACCCCAAATGGCAGAGACATGTTCTCACACAAACCAGTACCACAAATGCCCTTTATGAGGTCCAAATGTCACAAAGCCCCAAACAGTAGACACAGAGGATTCCCAGTGTAAACAAAACAGTTAAGTTCCCTCAGTTCCCAAAAGATTAGAAAGCAAGAAACAAACCAAAGCCTAAAGCAAAGAATAATTCAACCCAAGCACTGATATTTCCTTCCATTCAAAAAAGATCACACTTCTGTGGCCTCTATAACCTTAACAATCTTTTCTTTTTATTTTTCTAGCTTTCTATATGCCTTGCAACTTTCTACACACCTTCCAAAACCCTCGTAGACCTTTTTACTCACTCAGAAATAACTATAACTTACTTTCAATCCTTGTCCTTTTTAAGGATGGAATGGACCACACTCAAACTCCATAACTGGCAGCCAAAAATCCCTAAATCTGCAAACCCATAAATAAAGGAACATGGTCACTTTGCACTGGGTCCCACTTTCTTCTTTCTAAAGAGGAATTTCAAACCTCCTTCAGGAGTCGAGGTGCAGCTCCCCCTTTCAGCATCAACCACAGCAGAGGGGTTCAAATTCTCCTCAGGCAGTGCCCACATTATTCATGTGTGGTGGATCCAAGGCTTAACTCCTGTAAGCTTCAAAGAAGAATGTGTTGTCAGTAGGATGCCATAGGAACCAGTCCATTGCTCTGCCAACTGTTGTTCAGGTCCCTGAGTCTTTCAAGTCTATAGAAAAACTCAGTCCTCCAGCTGGAATGGGTATAAAGGTTTGTCAGATGGCTAGGCAGACCTGCAATGAGCAAATTTGTGCAGAACGGCTAGTGTTTGCCCTAAATGTACATAATGCTTAATTTTTCACTCATGTTCCACACCTAGGGTGGTGGAGCTCCCAGAATTGAGATTTGGAAAGGTCTTCCATAAACTATTTTAAAAGGGCTTAACTTAAGTCCACTTCTGGGTGCTACCCTAATCTAGAGCAGAGCAATGGATAGTGCCTGATCCCATTCCAAATGTGTTTCCTGACATATTTTTGCCAGAGTCTTCTTTATTGTGTAATTCTCTCAGTCTCCCTTATAGATTGAGATCTCTAAAATGCAAGTAGTTTCCATCTTATTTGCAGAGCCTGTCAAACCTGGAAGATCTCTGATGTGAACCATGGCCCGTTGTCATTCTGAATACTGTGAGGATGTCGAAACCTAGGAATTATTTATTTAAGGGGAAGTTTCACTACCTAGGTTACCTCCTTAGTTTTAGTAGGGTATGCCTCTACCCACCCAGAAAAAGTGTCCACAAAACTAACAAAAATGTGAAACTTCCTCTATTTTTAGGCATCTGCATAAGGTCTACTTGCCAGTCCTCAAATGGGAATAATGCTTTATATTGTACTACTTTTTTTGCTGGGATATGTTCTGTGGTAGGATTATTTTTGGCACATATCTGACAGACTTGGGCAATATTCTGAACAGTCTTTTGCAAAGGTGGGCCCTTCAAATGTAGCCCAACAAGGTCCGTCAAAGCCTCCCTTCCATAATGGGTCCCTTTGTGTAGGGGTTTGAGGATGGGATACACTAGAGCCCCAGGAAGTCAGATTAATCCGTGGGTGTTGATCTTCCATATAGAATCGGGATCAGTTTTAGTGAATCCCCATTCACAAGTCCATTCCTCATCTTGTTCTGTGTAATGATGTTTAAATTTGACAAGTCCAAGCAGGGGATCAAAATTACTAAGCATGGCAGCTCTCCAGCTGTTTATCTTGTTGCTTTATTAGCAGTTTGGTTTCCCTGGTTCATGTGGGAACCATCCCTCTGGTGTCCTCAGCAGTGCATTATGGCAACCTGCTCCAGTAAATCCACTGCCTCCAGAAATTGTGAAGTCTCCTCTGCATGTTTAACATCCTGTTCCCCAAGGTGAAGAGTTCTTCCTCCTTCAATATTTCTCCACGGGCATGGACTACCATGAAGGTATATTTGGAGTCTATGTAGATGTTAACCTCCTTTCCCTGGGACACTAATGATGTTCTCCTGAGGGCTATCAGTTCAGTTTTCTGTGTTGACATTCCTGGCACAAGTGCTTGGGTTTCTATTCCCTTGTCTATCATGATTCCCACATACCTAGCTCATCATTGGCTATTGTCCATGAAGCTGCTACTGCCTGAGTACGGCGACCAGTCTGGTGCTGCCAATGTTTGGTGCAGCAGATGTGACATGCTAGAATAAACTTGGTCAATAACTTTTAAGCAGTCATGCTGGAGGGTTGAGTTTCCCTCTGCGTTTGGGAGCAGAGTGGCCATATTCAAAGTTGTAATAGTCTTCAAGGTAACATTTGGGATGTCTAACAGAATGGCCTGGTATCTCCCCATGTACCCTAACATCAACCAACACCCTCCTTTCAGTTCTAGTAGAGCTAGATAATGACTCCATTATTTTGACAAATGTTCACAAGCAAGTTTTCTGTCAACTAATCTCATAATCAGTGAACCCAGGTAATAGTCTCCCCCAAGTGGCCTCTTCTCACCTGGACCCCAGTTTGCAGCCTTAAAACTCAGGTGATCCTTCCTCCTTCCCAGAATCTATTCCCGTCCCAGACCCATTTCCTTTCCAACTGCCAGGAGTACTTAAGTGGCCAGTGACCCCAGTGGTTGTGCAGACGAACTTCCAGCAAATGGGAAGTCCCACAATTCCACTCCCTGGGGGTTTTGACCTTCAAAAAGTGGGTCAAGGCCACAAGCAAAGTGCCACTACTGTAACAGAACTCTGGGGGTCCCACTGCTTGTTATCCGTAGATGATAACTCTGGAGACACAGAGACCTGTGGAAAGGAAAATGGTATTTTACTTACTTACAGATGTACACAGATTTCTCGATGCCCACCCCACCACCACTACTGTGAGAGGGGCAGGCAGTTGCTATCAGGTGGCCTAGGCAGCAGTTTCCTGTGGTTTTACATGGGGGAAGGGCACCGGGCTTGTGGCCTGGTTGTGTCCTCTGATAGGAATTGCCTTCCGGGACCTGCTGACCCACAACTCCTCTACTCACCCTGCTACCCCCTTCTTACCAGCCTTGCTCCCAGTACCTGCACTGCTCCGGGTTAGGACCAAAGTGCTCAGGGAGGAGCATGCGGCTTCCCAGGCCAAACTGGAGGTATAGGCCACAGGCAGGGGACAGCCACCATGGCTTCCCACCTGGGGAGGGGTGCTTGTCCTGCCCAGGAGCTGGAGGTATAGGCTGTGGTGGGCAGTAGTCGCTGTGGCTTCCCACATGGGGGAGGGAAAAATGGCTTGCCAGGTCCGGGTAGCCCTGAGTCCCTCAGCTCGAGCCTCCTGAAGCCAGTTCTGTCCTGAGCCTCCTTCCCTACCCTCTTACTAGAGCTCGCTGCACTTCAGGTCCACCCTGGAACACTCAGGAAGGGACCCCTGTAATGTCCCCAGGCTACCCAGTTCCTGAGGTCCAGAGCCCACCTACTGTAGTACCTGCTGTCTGGGAAAGAGGGGAGAAACCACAAGGGTGCCGTGTTGACACCTAGTCTCCTTTTAAAATCTCCCCAGAATTCCCCACATGATGGAAGCAGAAGGGAGGATATGACCCTCCCATCCATTCACTTTCCTGGTTTCTAGTACCAGCCTTTCATGCCTCGTTTGTTGTTGCTGCGCAGACATCTTCCCAGCTGCCAGGGCCAGGCACTCAGGCACCCTCTTCGGAGCTTCTCCTCCCCTCCCACTTCTGCGTGCATGTTTCCTCCTGTCAGCATTCGGTTATCTACTTTCTCACTTTATTTTTAATAAAAAAGCCAGCAATATTTATATCTTTGTTTCTCTAATATAAATTTTTATTTGATATCCTATATGTAACCTTTCTCTTTAGTTTTCACTAGTTTGAGTATAATATGCCTATATGCCTATTCTTTTTATTAGCCCTGCTCCGAAGTCGTTGTGCTTATTCATTGAGCTTATTATCAATTTTGGAGAGTTCCTAGCCATTTTCTTTTCCATATTTTATTCTTCTCTCCTTCTAGAGCTTAAGTTACAATGTTTTAAACTGTTCAATATTACCCCAAGGGATTTAAGCTTTTAGGTTTGCTTTTATATTTTCATTTTTTTAAAATAGATAGTTTCTAGTTCCCATCTTCAAGGTCACTCATCTTTTTTCAACTAGGACTAAATTTAAGCCTATGAAATTACTTCTTCACCTCTGATCTATTTTTTATTCCTAGAATCCCGTCAGATCACTTTTATAATGCCCATATATGGCTGAACTTTTGCATCTCAACACATTTTTTGCACAAAATTGTTACTTAATTATTTACACAAAATTGTTTGAAAGTCCCTATCTGAGGATTCTAGCATTTCAACCATCCCTGAGACTGCCTATGTAGGACAATATTTTATAAACTGGAGACATATTTTCTTCATTTTTTGCTTGTGTCTTATATTTTTCTTCTCAAAGTTTTATACAAAATAATATTGGGGGCTAAATAAATAATATTAACATCAGGAAAAAGGCAGATCTCTTTCCTGTTATCCCAAAATAGTTGGGCTGATTTGATATAATTTATACTTAATCTGAGTCTGAGATTTTTTTGCAGAGCAACAAATGTGGTTCAGATTATACTTGTTTTCAAACATTTTAAGTGTATGACCAGGACCAGGGATCTGAATAGTAGAGAGATTTCAAACATCTTGTTTCACAGTTAAATTTCTAGCTTTCAAATACATAAAAAAGTTCATGCTTCTTTAGAGCGTTGCTGCCAGGTTTCAGCTTTCTGTAAAAGTCTTTTACCTCCAGTTCTGTCCTTTTCTTTCTGAGCCTGAGTAAATTTCGTTTCACTCCAGTCAACTTTTTCTGAGACCCTATGGGACAGAGCCGTTGTGTTGTGTGAAATTCTTCCCCCCTCTCAGTTTTACTGAGATATAATTATGGTTGACATATAACACTGCATCAGTTTAAGGTGCACAGAACTCTTCAGAAGCATGTCTCTCAGGTGTCTTACCACCCCCTCAGGATTTTTTTAGGTGAAAGCCCAGAGGAACGGAGATGTTCGATTTTGCTCTCTTACCCTGACTGACTAGAAACTTTGTACAAGCTTAAAACATAGAAGAGGACTATAAATGGATTTCTCTCAGCACTTCAGCACCACCATACATAGTAAATAGCAACAAGAAAGGGGTGCACATAGATGCAGATTGTTTTACTATAACATGCTTCACAAGCCCATATACCACATTCAATATTGTTTAAAATCCAACTAATATCTCTTCATCCACCAGGATGGCAACAATTGTGAGTCTGTTCTCTTCTGAGTAGAACCTGAAGCATTTTGCTTTCACCTGTGTGGGTGAGTGGCATCAATTTTATAATGAGTTTTGCAAAGCCATAATATTTTAGCTTATTCAGGTTAGTTTTGTTTCTTAGTGTAAAAATGTCCATTTTGTGTGATTTTTCATGTTTCTCAAAGCTTATTTATGAAAAATACATATCCAACTGGTATTTAGTACTATTAATAAAATAAATAAATGGATACAATATACAGAAATTATATATGGCTTTATCTTTATCTAGGTGAATAAATACACAGAAAATATAGAAATAATGAAAAGAGGTTGAATGAGAAATCCTTACCTATGACAGTTATTCTACTTTTTTCTTACAGATATCAGTGTTTCATGAGTACATATTAAAATATTGATCTGCATAAAATTAAAACATAATCTAAGAATACTGAGATTATATTGGCTAAATGTAGAATTGTCACAAATGACATGTGTAGTTATATGTTATTTTCATTTACTATTATATTTAAACCTATAAAATTATATGTGATATGTAAAATTGTTATCTCAATTTTAAACTTATAAAACTGAGGCGACTGAAAAGGCAAAATTTAAACACATCTGATTTTTTTCTTTACTGAGCTCTCTCTCTTTTTATTCCTCATGGGAGAATATGCTTATTCATTTTAGAGAGAGGGGAAGGGAGTCAGAGAGAGAGGGAGAAAAACATCAATGTGAGAGAAAAACAGTGATCTGTTGCCTTTCATACACGTTGTGACTGGAGTCTGAACCTGCAACCTAGTCATGTGTCCTGACCAGGAATTGAACCTACAACCTTTCACTTTATGGGACAACACTTCAACCAACTGAGCCACACTGGCCAGTAGTACTGAACAATCTCTTAAATAAAATGTGATACTGTCTCCAACTCTAAGAAATAATACTCTAAAGCATGATAAAGATAATTTAAGGAAGGCATACTTTATAAAATATTATCAAATTGACTTATCTAAATATAATATGGACAGGAACAAAATTGCTTTTAGCAATTTATTTTTAAGAAATCCATGCTTTAGTAATCAATTAATAATTGATTAATTCAGTTAATCAATGTAGTTAATTAATTAGTCATTATCATACGACATAATTTAGTAAACCTATTATATTAAATGATGATACATTTATGTCTACTCTGTCCCACTTTTCCAAAGGTTTATTTTCCACATCAAAGAATAATATTGAGCCACTTAAGTATATTTCTTCTACCAAAACACTGAAATCATTGTGAATGAAGATCAATTTTAAATCCTTTTATACTTTAAATAAAATTCTGTTTTAAATATACAGGCTAAAGATAAAATTTCTGGGAAATGATACCTTAGTAACTGCATGAGTCAAACTTCAGCTAGAAAAGTCAATTAACTCATAATGCTTTATATTTGTATGTAGGAAATTATAAAGATATTAACTTTTAGATTTGAAGCAAAAAAATAATTTTCAGGACAAAGTCTAATGAGATGGTTATGGGAGGGAAATACATAAATCACAAATATTCTACTTTTAATAAAATATTTGCTACACAACCAATTTATATGTATTTTTTTCTCCAGTTTACTTAAGTCAGTATTTCTCAGACTTTGGCAACTGAGGCCAACATAACGTTCTTCAACATAGAATTAAAGCTGAACCTTCCCTGGCTGGTGTAACTCAGCGGATTGGATTGAGCGTGGGCCTGTGAACCAAAGAGTTGCTGGTTCGATTCTCGCACATGCCTGGGTTGTGGGCCAGGTCCCCAATAGGAGGCATGCAAGAGGCAACCACGCATTAATGTTTCTCTACCTCTCTTTCTCTCCCCCTCTTTAAAAATAAATAAATAAAATCTTTTTTAAAAAAGCGCTCAACCTTATTGTAGGTAAATTTTAGTAATAGAAAAATAGTTTTCAAGTACAATACAGAAAATATTTTTGTAAATATGACAATAATAATAAACATGGCAATCATAATAATATGATTTCATATCTTTGGGAGGGACTATATGGTTTGCACAAGAACACTAAAGAAGCTCTTTGAGCCTTGGTGATTGGCACAATGAACTTTAGTCCAGATTCTTATCCAATTAGTTTCTTTTCTTACTCTATTTTTAAATATTGAAAACTCCAAGCTCACAGCTACAGGTTGTGGAATGGCAGCAAGTGCTTGGTGGCTTCACCTTATGAATCTGAGTATTTGGCATGGATTCAGAATATAAGGAGACATTTATACCTGAAAATCTTTAACAGTTTTATGTAATAACACTATGTGTATATCAAATTTAAAATTTTAAATGTCAAGTATTTCAATTTGCGTGCCAGAGCTTAGTGAAGATTTAATCAATCTTGATTTATATTTAAATGTGCACACAGTCTCCTGATTCCTGTGGTATATTTAGATTTTTAAATATACCCAATAATGTATGAGTAAAGTATTGTATAAAAAAGGAAAGAGTGAATCCTTTCAAACTATTGATATTAGTTTGTGCTTTAAAACAACTAAATATATTGCCCTCAGTGTTAACAATGAATGATTTTTGTCTCAGAAATTATAGGTTCTTATTATCCAAAATATTAAATGTATACCTGACCACACAATATAACAGGCTACACAAAATAACTGAAATGGAAATTTTTTATATTTCAAATGCTATGAATAAATATTTTATGTCTTCCCTTACTACCAAAATGCATGCAAGCACTTTTCCCTTGGCAGTCAGGGTACTGATTTTGTGCTGTTGATATAAGTCTACTATTAAATAAATAATGTTTTCCAGTAGCTCTTTTTTTTTTTCTCTCCTAGAAATCTATGCCATGTTAGTAGGCTGAACAATGCTTTTTTTGGTTTTGCATGCTTGCCCACCATTAGTGACAAAATTTTATGTATTCAGTACATGAAAAACACTTCATGACTATTCAATAAAGCATTCACAAACACATTAAAAACATTCAATAATTTTGAACAGTGCAATCCCCATGTTTTGTTCTAAAATGATGTAAAACCCTAATGAGCAGTGACAATATTGTGTAATATACAGATAAATAAAAGAAATTGTGAATAGATAACTGGTCCAAGGAATGAAATATTTAAGATATGTAGTGTTTTCTCTTTTTACAATTTTTGAGTTGCTTCTGCAGAGATGTTTGATTTACATATGTCCTTATCCCAGAACATACATATTTACATACTTCTTTCCAGAATTCATTTTACTATTTACTTCTGTATTTTTCTATTTTTTTAAATGTCATTATTAATATCATCATTTAGCACATTTTATGCTTTAATAAATAATTTTAAAGTGATTTATTCATTTGGAGGATTGGAACTATAACATTTTACAAACCTACAAATCTAAGAAATGTGAATAATGACAAAAGGTAAATAACATCAACTTAAATGGTGTTTTAATTAAATACTAACTGGGACAAATTGACCAATATATAATCTGTATTATCACATCACATTTCTAAAAAATGAATAACTAAGGATATAGTAGAATTTTTATGAAAATCAATCATTTACTAACATATCAAATTAGTAACAAACATGGAGTATAGTTTTTCCCCCCAACTGATATATGTTTAAATCATGGGTCCACCAATGATCTAGAATAAAATGCAATTATCATTGTTATTTTAATAGCAAATTACTACTGAGGATTACCTCCCCATTTGACACTTTAAGTCAACAGCTTGATGAAACCAGCTACCAAATAATTCACTCTGATTTATCTCCAATTTTTATTGCATTCATTTAAGCAGTTCTGTTTAATATTTTCCAGATTATTTTTAATTTTATAGCACATTTCTCCCATTCATGGTTTATTTGTACCAAATGCAAGAGTTCATCAGAAGGTCTCGTTTCCCACGCAGCCAGTGGTGGGAACTGACAGCCCACAGAAGTTCATGACACCAGGTTAGGATGTGTGTCTCATCACATTAAAGCACATCAGGCACACAGAGGAGAAAATTTTAATATAATTCACATTTTAGAAAATCACATATAATGTGGAAAGGCCAGTGTACTCTGGAAAAGTATAACTTTAAAAGACATAAGCTTAGCAACAAAAAGCACTAGACATTTATAAAGTCATATCTATCTGTGATACACACTGCTTAAATCTCAATCTTCACAAGTACATGTGTAATTAGAAAAATAATGAACATTATATATTTAATAATTCTCAACATTTTAAATATTAAAACCAATTACAAAATGTTGATACAAGTGATACCATCATTTTAACTTGGTAATTTACTACAGACAAATGGAACTTACTACAAGCTACATTATTAACATTGTTCCAATTCAAAATTATTTATCTCAAATCACATTATATATAAATACAGCATTTACTAATATATAATTATCTCCAGTAATAACAAAAACATTAATGAGAGAACAATGATAAACATGCTGCACTGTATTTAATCAAATGACACTGGCAGTAGGTATATGCTTGCTTTCATTTGCTTGTTTATCTAAAACACTTTATTTAAAGTATCATTTAAACACAACCATACAACCAACATTTAGCCAAAAAAAATACACTTCAGTACAAGCTCTGTCACATGCATTCTGCACAAAATTTATATTTTTGTTTTGCTTTTCAATGTTTCCTTCTTGTGTGCAACTTGGTGAGAACAAATATTTGTATAATGATAAGGATTAGGCAACAAACCTTCCATGTGTAGACCTTTATTTTTCCTAAAATTCAGTTCACTAAATTACATTCAATTAATAACATGAGCCAGCCTCAGTGTTCAGACATTTCTTGCTCTCATGGCTTTCATGGTATTTAGTTTTCACAGAGTTTACCCTTCTACCTGAACAAATAGAGGGCCAGTCCACATGTTTCATTCCCAAGGAAATCTACTTAATACATCATGTCAAGTTTGATTTCGATGAAGAATTTGGCATAAGAAAAGTAAGGCCAAGTTCTTTCCATGGCCATGCCTCATAAATTAAATATCATTAAATCCAGTAAAAGTACAACATTTTAAAGCTAAAGTGTAGGCTGAAAGCCCACTATTCTCGTAGAATTCTTCTGGGAAGACACTAAAGAAACCCAGAATCTTATTATTTTCTACAATTCACTAATCACATGCTCTTGTAAACTGAGACATAGTTGTATTTAATCATTATTTTTAGTTAAGTATCTCATTTAGAGTTTGCATGTTTAGCATGTTTGCAGAAGTATTGCTTTTCTTTCTTTGAAAAAGATTTTATGTATTTATTTTTAGACTATAAAGGGAGGGGAGGGAGAGAGAGAGAGAAACATCAACATGTAGCTGCCTCCAGTGTGCCCATGCAGGGGCCCCAGCCCACAACCCAGGCATGTCCCCTGCCTGGAATTCAAACCAGTGACCCTTTGGTTCACTGACCAGTGCTCAATCCATTGAGTTACACCAGCCAGGGATATCATTTTTTCTTGATGCTAAATCTTGAAGAAAGGCAAACATTCTTATGCCCATTATAAAATATATAAAAGAAAGTATGGATTGTTGGTTTAGCTCCCTGTACACAATAATCAATTAAATACCAAGAAATTAACTGTAGTTTTTTATACTTCAGACATATAACTCATACCTGTCAGATTGGCTACTATTAATAAATTAACAAAAAAGTGCTAATCAAGGTATGGAGAAAAGGAAACCCTAGTATACTATTGGTGAGAATGCAGATTAGTATAGCCACTGTGGAGAGCAGTATGGAGTTACTTCAACAAATTAAAAATGGAACTGTCTTTTTATGCTTCTGGGAATATACCTTAAAAATCCTGAAATACCAATCAGAAAGGATAAACGTTGCCTGTCTGTCCAGCAAGTATCCAGCCATACACTATGAAAATAGAGATATTTATTGAAGAACTTACAAAATACAAGAAATATTGTACATGGGACAATGATGACACAGTCCTCTTCAAATTAGGGACCTTGAGATCTCTCACAGTTCTCCCAGCACCTCTTCCACTGTTCAAAACTGCAAAATCCTTTATTGGAATCCTCATCAGCTGCGTCATTATTTTCCTGAGTCTCATTGTCCATCTGAAAAAGCTTCCCTTTCCGAGATGATTTTAATTTGGGAAAAGCCAGGTATTTCAGGGTGCCAAATCTGGGCTGTAGTGGGGCTGAGTTACCTAGGTAATTTGATGTTTCGCCAAAGAACTCTGCACCAGATGTGATGTGGACAAAGTGGGCACATCACATCTTGTGCAGAAGGTGGGCATGCTTTTCCGATAAAGTTGTCAATCACCAGTTGGCTACAGATGCTGGCTGTTTTATTCATATTGTATCTCTCAATTGACAAAGACCATTGAGGTAGTATTTCTTATTAATTGTTTTGCCTGGAGGGATGTACTTGTGATGGGCAATACTTTGCCACTCAAAAATACAGTTAACATGGTCTTGATCTTGCTGCAACTTTGCTGCACCTTATTCAGGCATGGAGAACCACATGACTTCCACTGGGATGACTGGACCTTTTTTTCCAGATCACAACTGTAGACCCATAATTCATCCCCAATTATGACCTTCGAGGAAATCTGGTTCATTGATAGTGGCTTGAATCAACTCTTTAGCAACTGCAGCCCGATATTCCTTCTGCTGGATAGCAGAAGCTGCAGAACAAATTTTGCCATAACATGTTTGATGCCAAGATCCTGCATCAAAATCTCAGACATGGTAGTTTTTGTCATCCCCAGATCAGCTTCTAGTTCTCATATTCTCAAACACCAATCTTTGTTATTACAGCCAGTACACATTCAACATTCTCAGGTGTTCTGCTTGTTGTAGGCCTTCCAGAATGTGGATCACTTTCAACAGATTCTTGAACATCTTTGAAGCATTTGTGCCACACGTTTATTTGCTCTGCACTCATTGCATCACCCCTAAAAGCCTTCTGAATCCTTTAAACAGTTTCTGTGGAGGAATGTTCAAGCTTAACACAAAATTTGACACAGATCTGTGACTATACTTCCTCAGTCATTTTGAATGAGGACCACACAGTATACATGCTCACTCAATGGTATGTACCACCCACACTGTCTAGTATAGAGAAGTCATCATTGCTCACACATGTGCTTTCCAGTCCACTCTCCTTGGCTGCCAGGCTATCTATATTGATGTTGTGGGAACTACTCTCTTTATATTAACAATGGCTGGCCTTTTTCCAGACTTCATATGTACATCTATGTTCACAGCAGGTGTTTTTTTTTTTTTTTTTTTTTTTTTTACAACAGCTGAGATCTGGAAATAGGCCAACTGTCCATCAGTAGATGAATGGATAAAAAAATCTGTGGTACATTTACACAATGGAATACTATGCAGCAGTAAAAAATAAGAAATTCTTACCCTTTGCAACAGCGTGGATGGACCTAGAGAATATTTTGCTAATTGAAATAAACCAGCCATAGAAAGACAAATACCATATTACCTAACTTATAGGTAGAATCGAATGAACAAAATAAACTGACAAACAAAATAAAATCAGAGTTTTGGATACATTAAACAGACTGACAGATGTCAGAATGGAGGGAGGGTGGGGAGACTGGAAGAGATGAGCCAAAGACTATCTATGTGTAGCCCATTGACACAGGCAACAATGTGGTGAAGGCTGGGTATAGGAGCTGGGTGGAGGGGAGGAAAAGGGGAGGAAAATGTGGAACATCTGTAATATTGTCAACAATAAAATAAAGAACTATAGAAAGTTTTTAATCTCAATATGTGTAAAAATTAATTTTACACTTTAATTACAAATTAATGCTATATTAGCTATGATCAAAGCATAATATTCATATAAAAAAGAAAAAGACATCATGACTGACTTTTTATCTCTATGTATGGTTGAGGACTGCAGATCACATCTAATGATATTGTCCTTTCTTTAAATATAAGGTGAATTTGTAGCAAAACAAAGTTATATCTATAATGTTAAAGGGGCAGTATTATTAACTAAACTTGACCTACCCTGCTTCCAATATAAGGGGAACAGAGGAACTATTCTCCCCACCTTTCAACTGTAGTCAGATTCTCTTTGTGCTATTTAACATTACTAGACACCATTTTAAAATCATAGATCTCCCCATTTGGACTCAAATTTCAAATGCTTCTTTGTTGCTATTTTAAATTTAAGTATTCCTTTGATGTAGTTTAATGCTCTATTAAAATCTGTCTTTGGCCCTTTTTTGCTCTGTTCAATTACCTCAAAGCAGTCGATTCCCCAATCATTGTCCCTGTCCTTTAAATAATTCAGTGGAAAATACTTGGATTAAGAACATTTGTGTCGTTTATGACAATTTCTCCCTCTGTATAGTATCAATGTAAATGTGTGAGTGTTGTTATCCATTTAAAGCTTATCAAATAGGTCCTTTCAGAAAGATTGCTTTCTACTGCAATTGATGTTTCTCAGAAAGGATATTGAAAGGAACATTAAAGGAATTAGAACATTTAAAGTAGGAATGGCTTTTCTTGTGAAAAGAGATGATCACCTATTTCCTACAATGTTCAAGGATTAAGTTTCTGTACAATCTCTACTATTCTTTTATTTTTTTTTTTTTTACTTTTATAAGGGAATCTTTTTGTTATTTACACTGAACAGGGGAAAGAAAATAATTTGCCAAGCTACCAAAACTATCTCGGCATTCAGTTCATAAAGTTCCTTCAGTGTCAGTCAATTATAGCAGGGAAAGCAGACATTGAAATAGTAACAAAATTAAAAAACATGTTGTTCTCAGCACTGTGATGTTAATTTACTACTCAATAAATACAGCCAGCTTCCACTGAGGCTTGCAAGCCTGGAGAGAAGCAATGTGAAGCTCCTATGTGAATAGTTGCTTAACTAATTATGAACAGTGGCTGATTAGAGATGTGCAGGGTGATTCTTCTACCACAGTTTTATTCCCCACACCTGTACCTCTGAGTCCTAATGTTGTCAGTGGTATAACAACTCAATGATTTACAAAATCACTTCTGAATGTATAACACATTCAAAGCATGATTAGTGCCCATTAAAATGATAAATATATTACAGTTTGACGGATGGACTTTAATAAGCTGGGTTCTCACAGAATTTCTAATATTTTGCTGTTTCTGGCTGTGGATCCATAAATCTCATGACACATTCCTCTTCTTAGAATTCTCCAGTGGCTTCCAACTGCAACCAGAATAAATATTGTATATCAATTTATATTGTCCTGCAAGCTACAATATGTTCCTACTGATACCTACATCTCTTATCTCTTTTCTCTCCTCTTTCCCATCCAATGATTACATTTTATTCCCACTGACCTTAATGTTTCCCTTAAATATGCTTTTTCTTGGGTTGTCCTCCTACTGGATCCTCCCAAAGCTGGCTTATCTTCCAGGTCTCCAGAGTGGCCTTCTCTGAACACCACAGCTAAAGCAACTTCTCTGTGCACCTCTTTCCCCATGCTATTTTTATTGCATTTCCCACCTCATTTACTTCAGAGCACATACCAGTATCTAAATCTTTATTTATTGATATTTTATTGTCTGTATTCTTCTCACCAGAATACAAGCCTAATATCTAGAGACTGCATTCCTCTTATTTATATAGTGGGCACACAAATGTTTTGTTTACATTTGATGGAAATAGTTACTACTCATTAGTGTATTGATTTATGAAATTATGAAAAGTCTCATATATACTTATGAAAATTTATAGAGAAAAATTCACCATACATTTTATAGGACTTATAATTAATAAAACTACTTCCAATCCCTTAATGCATATGCCAAATAATATATTAAAACATGAGTATAATAATGTAGTTCTAATATGTATTTCTCTTCTTAAAAAATGTGTTTTAGATGACAGAATGAAATGTAGTTTTGTCTGACAATTTTTGTAAGAAATAAAGATTGTATCTCTCAAAAACAAATGCACTTAAATTTAAAATAAGTGCTTTTAATAACATAAAAAAGACAAAGAAAGTCATGGAATATGGATACTTAGGGGAAAATGACAAATATAAATATATCTGCTGAGAATGTGACAGGCAGTACTGTTTAACACACTCTGCAGATATTAGTTCAGTCAATAATCATAGTGACTTATGATATCCATATTGTTTCCTATATAACAGTCAAGAAAACTGAGACCTGCAAAATTTAGAAACATGTATTTAAAACGTTAAAGTGTTAAAATTGTTATCCGAAACTACAAAAGCTGGCCTCAGAGAGTAAACAGCTGACTTGAGAAAATGAAAACCAAGAAAAAGTAATCCCAATTTCCTTCAATGAGTTAATAACTTAAAAAAGAAATCAGTTTTTAGCTACATAAATCCTATATATTTTTTTAACTCAAAATGCATGGAGTAAGGTTTGCAATCAAGAAAAAATCAAAGCAAAACTTAGCTTCTTTTTGAAAAGCTGAATTCAAGCTCTATGTAACCATATGGCATTCCTATGGTGACATATTGTTTAGGGATAGCGTCGGGGACATAGGGTGAAGCGACAGCTTTTTCTTTCTATCAGCCTCTTGAGCCTTTTTAACTTGGAACACTGAGGTCTTTATTTGCATAAAACTGCTAAACGAGAACCTTACTTGATCAAATGATAGATTGGTACTGATAATTCACAAAATCCTTAATGCATGATAGTTTCCCTACCTCTAAATAATTCTCATCCAATCTATAGCATTATTATACACAAATGCATTTTTTACTGAATATTTGTCTTGATATGGGTCTATGAATTTAGGTTAGCAACATAATCTACTTCTTATGTAATCATAAAATATTTTATTTTACAACATGCATTTCTTAATCTATAACTCATGTGACCACATAACCACATAAAACATGGTTGTGTGTGTATACTTCCTGTTCCTGTAAAAGTCATGAGTATGTACATAAGTGGATAGGGGTATAAACATGTCACAAGCAATTTCTTCTTTTCTATAATTCTCTAAGCCTTATGTTAATTAAACTTATTTAATACAAGTCTCTGTTGATGTCTCCAAATGATTCTTTCCACCTTCCTTAAGGAACTTTCAGAAAAGAAGTACAGAAGATCCCCACTCCATGCTAATTTCATTAAATTGAACACAGATGCTTATCTGGCAAATAAATAGTAGTGACACTCTTTCAGAAAAAAATAACAAAGTAAAAACAAACTCTAAAACTTATGTAAATGTTTGAAAATCAAAAATGGAAATATTAAAGTTTTCCAAATGTATATTACTTGTGTGGTAACTGTAATACAATTCAAACATTGAAAGGATCATACATTGTGATTAAGTGGGGTTTATACAGGGATACAGGATGATTCACCATTCACAAATCAGTCAGTGCGATACACCACATTAACAAAAGGGATCATAAAATTCATATGATCAACTAAATAGAGGTAGAAAGAGTGCATAACAAAATTTAACATTTATTTGGACAATAACTCTGAATAAACTGGGCACAATATAGTTCAACATAACAAAAGCCACATATGACAAGCCCACAGTTAACATCATACTCATCTGTAAAAAAGGTAAAAGGTTTTCTATAAGATAAATCAGGAAGAATGAGAGAGTCTGAATAGACAGACAGATTATACTTGAGGAAATTGAAGCAGTAATAAAAAAATGAAAGCCCTGGACCAGATGGCTTCATAGGTAAATTTTACCAAACATTCTGAGAAGAACTAGTACCTCTTCTTCTCAAACATTTTCACCAAATTCAAGAGAAGGGAAGGCTCCCAAACTCATTTTATAAGGATAGCATTATCCTAATTCTAAAATCAGATAGAGACACTACAAAGAAAGAAAACTATAGGCCAATATCACTGGTGAACATAGATGTTAAAATCCTCAAGAAAATATTAGCAAACCAAATACAGCAATGTATCAAGACAATCATACACCATGATCATTTGGGATTTATTCAGGAATGCAAGGATGGTACAACATTCGCAAAGTAATAAATGTGATTCACTAAATATGCAAAATGAAAGATAAAAACCACATGATTATAGCAATAGATACATAAAAAACTTATGATAAAATCCAAGACCCATTTATGATAAAAACTCTCAGCAAATTCGGAATAGAGGGGACATACCTAAACAGAGTTAAGGTCATGTATGGCAAACTCTCTGCCACCATCATACTTGATGGGCAAAAACTACAAGCATTCCCTTTAAGATTGAGAACAAGGCAGGGATGTCTGCTTTTATCTCTCTTCAATATAATACTTGAAGTGCTAGCCACAGCAATCAGACAAGAAAAATAAATAAAAGGCATCCAAATTGGAAAGGAAGGAATATTTGTCTGTATTTGCAGATGACACAATACAGAACAAAGAGACCTCAAAGATTCCACCTAGAAATTACTAGAATTGATAAATAAATTCAGCAAAGCAACAGGATACAAAATTATTATTCAGAAATGAGTTGTATTTGTATATGCCAATAATGAACTAATAGAAAAATAAATTAAGAAAACAATGTCATTCACAATAGTTTCAAAAACAACAGAATACCTAAGAATAAACCTAAGCAAATATGTAAAAGACCTGTACTTGGAAAGTTATAAGAAACTGAAGAAAGGAATTCAAGAAGATACAAATAAGTGGAAGCACATACCATGTTCATGGATAGGACAAATTAATATCATCAAAATGTATGAGCTACCCAAAGGAATCTATAGATCCCATGAAATTCCTATTAAGATTCTAATGATGTATTTCATATAACTAGAACAAATATTTCAAAAATTTATATGGAACCACAAAGAGCCCTGCACAACAACAGTGATACTGAAAAAGATAAAGTTGAAGAAATCATGCTACCTAATATCAAACTATACTACAAGTCACAATAATCTAAACAGTCTGGTATTGGCATAAAAACAGACACCTAGATCAATAGAATAGAACAGAGAACTCAGAAAGAAATGCACAACTTTAGAGTCAATTAGTATTTGACAGAAGAAGCAAGCACATACAATGGACTAAAGATAGTCTATTCAATAACTGGTGTTGGGAAAATTGAACAGATATGTGCAGAAAAATAATACTAGATCACCTTCTTATACCATACACAAGAATAAATTCAAAATGGATCAAAGACTTAAATGTTAGACTTGAAACCATAAGAATCCTAGAAGAAAATATAGGGAATAAGATCTCAGACATTGCTCATAGAAATTTTTTTATCTGATATATCTCCCCAGGCAGAGGAAACTAAAGAAAAAATAAACAAATGACACTACATGAACCCAAAATTTTTTGCACAGCAAAGAAAATCATTGACAAAATAAAAAGACAATCTACAGAATGAGAAAAAATATTTTCCAATACATTTGATAAGGGATTAATATTCAAAATTTATAAACTACTTACAAAACTCAACAGCAAAACAAAACAAACAAACAAATTAAAAAATGGGCCAAGGACCTGAATAAACATTTCTCCAAAAAGGACATACAGATGGCCAGTAGACATATAAAAAGATGCTGAACATCACTAATCATCAGAAAACTGCAAATAAAAACCACAATGTGATACCATCTCACACCTGTCATGATGGCCATCACCAATAAATCAACAAACAAGTGCTGGTGAGGATCTGGAGAAAGGAGGGAACTCTTTTGCACTATTGGTGGGAATGCAGACTGGTAAACCATTGTGGAAAGCAGTATGGAGATACCTCAAAAAATTAAAAATGGATCTGCCTTTTGATCTAGCAATCCTATTTCTCAGAATATATCCAAAGAAACAAAAACACTAATTGAAAAAAAAATTAGTGCCACTATGTTCATTGCAATCTTATTTTACAATTGCCAAGATATGGAAGTAGCCCAAATGTCCATCAATAGATGAGTGGATGAAACAACTATAGGATATTTACACAATGGAATTCTACCTGGCCATAAAAAAGAAGAAATTTTTAGCATTTGCAGCAATATAAATGGGATTGGAGAACATTATCCTAAGTGAGATAAGCTAGTCAGAGAAGACAAATACCACATGATTTCACCCATATGTGGAATCTAACAAACTGAACTAACAAGCAAAACAGAGACAGACTCATAGGTGGAGAAGAGATGACAGCTAATGAGGAATGAGAGCTTAGGGGGTGGAGAAATTCAGAAAAAGGAAAAATGTCTCATGGACATGGACAACAATGTGATGATTGCTAGGGATTAAGGGGAGTATAAGGGGACTAAAGGGTAATGGAAAAAATACAATAAAGATTAAAAAAGAAAACTCACAGTATAATAACTTCAAACTAAAACAAAACAAAAACAAAAATGATATATGTTCCCTCACTTTTATACAATAGCCAAGATATGGAAACAACATAAGTGTGTATAGACTAATAAACTGATAAAAATTTTCTGGTATACATATACAATGGAATATGACTGAGCCATATAAAAAGAAAACCTTGCCATTTGTGACAATATAAAAGACCTGGAGGGCTTTATGGAAAGTGAAATAAGTTAGACAGAGAAAGTAAAATACCTAATGATCTTTGTTATATGAGGAATTTCAAAAAAATAATTAATTTAAAAAAAGCTAATAGATACAGAGAATAGATAGTTGGTTGCCAGGGGTGGGAGGGAAGTGGAGGGTGGGAGAAATGGCTGAACTGTTTTTTTTTTTTTTTTTAGTTTAATTAAATTTATATACGTGTGTTTCCCTTAGAATTACTGCAAAAGACTTACTCAACATCAACTGTGCATCAATGTATTTTACAGATTGTATCTCTATTAAGGTAAGTTGATTAATTTTGAAAATATGAGCTTTAGCCAGTCTTACCTGCTAGATTAGTCACTTACCTTCCTATTTTACCCTAGGTGGGAAGAGAGGGGGAAAATAGAGAAGCAATGATTATATGTTTGTTTATTAATTTGTTTGTTTGGCTTAACAGGTAATGAAGATTAAGCATGTGATTTGTTGGGAAAGTACACTTCAGGCAAGCCCTAATGAGAGAGTGAGAAAGCAAAATAGTGCAGAACAAAGAGCTGAGCAAGACTGCACACAGAGAAAGCCTGTTCTTGTTTGATTCTTGGTTTGTTCTTGGTTTGTGCGTTTTGAGCAAAAAATTATACCCAGGAATTAATTGTCCTTTATTTTTACCCTGCTGTTCATTTCCTAGTAGAAAGGCGGGGCAAACCCATACAACGCAGCTTACTTAAGCCCAGTTTCCCGACCAGCACCATCAGCATCATGAAAAACATTATGAACTCAAATTCCTATTCCTTACTCCACATCCTGAAGTGGAATAAGGATCAGTAATCTCTACTTTTTCCTGCTGTTGTTAATATTCTGATACTTCCTAAATGTTGAGAACCTTTGGCCTAGAGCAATTTCCTGGATAATTTTTTGGAAAACATTGCTGTTTTAAACCAGTAACAGCTAAACCCACAGCACCTATGTGTTAGATTTTTCTTATTTAGTGAAAGGAATCTTCATTAAGAACCAAGAGTTCCACTAAGCTTTCTTTATATTAGCACCTATTTTTTTTTAATTATAGAGAAAAATGTTGGGGGAAGTATTGATGAAGACAAGAAAATTGAGCTTTAGAGGGTAAGGACTATATCATCAGTAAGAAATATATAAACTATATGATGTCTATGTCAGCCACCATTATCTATTACACTGTTCTCGAAAAATGCCACGTAGAATGGTCTCCTATAAGTTAGGCTCTTTTAAGAGCTTCCAAATAACAAACTAACTTAAATTATGTTCCTGAGGGGGAAATATAAAAAAGTTTATTTTGGGAAATGATTCTCAGAGATCTCTCATGTTTGTACATACATTGTGAGTGAGGTACCCATTGAACTTTTGTTTCAGACTATCTTCTCAATTATCTTTATAGAGCAAACAGACAAAGAAGATAGGGATAGTGTCGCCCTTCAAAGTGAGACTGCCAATGTGCACTGTCAAGAATGTTTACCATCAATTATGGAAGATCCAGCCTCTCTAGCAGCAGGACTTCTCTATCTATATTAACATAACCAATGGGTTGTGGAGCTCTAATCTACCCCAGTCACATTGTTCTGGGGGAAGCAGTCTCCGACCCAGGGATCTCATGTCTTCTATCCACATTTGTGAAACTGTGGCAAGCTGACTTGTTCAGGCATATCATAGTTCCAGACAGCAAAACAAAAACATTATTGAAAAAGAAGATGGTGGACAAATAGGCCCAAACCTCAAAAACTTACTTGTCTTAGGGAATTTCCGTGGAATATAAAGAGCCAGAACTAAGTAATGGATAATTCTGAGCAAGAGCATGATGACTCCCTAAAAATATATAGCCAGTGTTTCTAAAGCATCAAGGACCATTATAAACTGAATTCCAGATAATGATATCTGTAAAGCCAGCTAATAGTAATAATATCAAAATATGATGTTGGTAAGTGTTATTGAGTAACCTGCATTGATTCAATGGAGAATTTAAATGAGAAAAACTAATAATTTACCCCTTGTAGTGTGTATATGTTTTACATGATAAGAGAAACCTCTATCACATCATTTTAATGTTGTGAGCACAAGAAAAAGAGGGAGAAAATCCCAGAGCCCTTTTACATGCAGTGTTTCACAAGAGCCTCACCAAAAACTCCATACACACCAATTCATACAAAAATGCACACACATACACATGGGCACATGCACACATGCAAGCACATAAACACACAGCAAAGTTGGAATTAACCATTATAAACTCCTAGACACTCTTTCTGACTTCCCTTGATAAATAATTGCATAAATTCAATTGCATAAATTCTCAAGCAAAAGGTATGGAAGGAATATAAATTTTCCCTTATATCCATGAGTAAGTTTTTACTTTATTTTTTAAATTTCATCTTGCTACCTCCACTCCCATGTGTGATGATAACCACTAAGCAGGTAAACCAATACTATTCTACAGCTCAAAGTACAGTAACAGCTGATAATAATACCTGATCCTTGCTTGCTGGTTACTGTGATAATATTATTATATGCTTTAATTTAACAATAATTTAATGCAGTCTTATTTCACAGATCTATAAAAAATGTTCCAAATATTTATATGGAACCCAAAAGAACTCTAAATAGCCTCAACAAACTTGAGAAAGAAGAACAAAGTTGGAAGGATGACAGTAACTGATATCAAACTATATAACAAGGCCACTGTAATCACAACAGCCTGCTACTGACATAAGAACAGACTCATAGATCAATGGAACAGAATAGAAAGCCTAGAAATAAACCCATGTCTCTATAGTCAATTAATATTTTACAAAGGGAGCATGAGCATACAATGGAGTAGAGATAGTCTCTTCAAGAAATGATGTTGGAAAAACTGGACTGGAACATGTGAAAAAATGAAACTAGATCACCAACTTACACGATCCACCAGAATAAACTCAAAATGAATAAAAGACTGAAATATAAGTTATGATACCATAAAAATACTTGTGGAAAACATATGTAGGAAAATTTCAGATATCTCGAGCAGCAATATTTTTGCTTAATATCTCCTAAGGAAAGAGAAATAAAGAAAAAAATAAGCAAATGGGACTATATCAAATTAAAAAGCTTCTGCAGGGCTAAAGATGAGAAAGGAACTGACTGTATGGGAGAACATATTTGCCAACAATACATCAGAAAAGGTTTAAATATTGAAAATATACAAAAAACTCATGTGACTCAACACCAGGAAGACAAACAATCCAATTAAAAATATGAACAAAGGACTCAAATAGATACTTCTCCAAAGAGGGCATACAGATGGTCCATAGACACATAACAAAGATGCTCAACATCACTAGACCTCAGAGAGATGCAAATTAAAACCTCAATGAGATATTATCTTATACCTGGCAGATTTACTATCATTAATCAGCAAACAAGGAGTGCTGGCAAGGATGTGGAGAAAAGAGAAACATGTATTGGTTGATGGGAATGAAGACTGATGCAGCCACTGGGGAAGACAGTATGGAGTTTTCTCAAAAAATTAAGAATGGACTTCCAACCAAGATGGAGGCATAGGTGGACACACTGTGCTTCCTCCCACAACCAAAATTAAGGACAACAAAGATTTAGAAACAAGAAAACAACCAGAAATAACAGAAAATTGAGCTGTACGGAAGTCCAATAACCATTCATCCAGACTGGTAAGAGGGGCAGAGTCGCGGCAGGAAAAAGCAGAGTTTGGCAACCCGGTGCTCCCCCGGTGTGCAGGCAGTGGTTAGCAGACCCCAGGCACACAGGTGGCGGCTAGCGAACCCAGGCATGGGGTGGTAATGGGCAGACCCAGAGAGGCCGCACAAGGTGGCTGGCTGACTAGGTGGCCCCATATTTATACTGAGATAATCCAGGCGAAAATGGAGGGTGAGAAAGACCTTGCAACCCAGGGCCCCAGAGCCTGGAAATAAAACCTAAAAACACTGACTGAAAACACTTGTAGGGGGTGAGGTGCCAGGAGAGACTCCCAGCCTCACAGGAGAGAGAGTTCATTGGAGAGACCCACAGGCTCCTAGAATGTACACAGGCCCACCCACACAGAAATCAGTACCAGAAGGGCCAAATTTGCTTGTGGAAAGTGGCAGAAGGGACTGAAATAGGACAGAGAGCAGAGCAAACACCATTGTTCCCTCTCGAACCCCACCCCCACATACAGCTTCACAACCCAGAGACTGGGCTCCCCCACCCTGGGGAACACCAAAGGCTTTGACCCTCATATGTAACAGGTGTGACCACACACACACACACACACACACACACACACACACACAAATGTCTCAAATGGGAGAACAGATCAAAGCCCCAGAGTCAATTCATCTAAGCATTCAGGAGATAGCCAACCTATCAGATGCACAGTTCAAAGCACTGGTGATCAGGATGCTAACAGAATTGGTTGATTTTGGTTGCAAATTAGATGAACAAATAAAGGCTACACTAAGTGAAATGAAGGAAAATACACAGGGAACCAATAGCGATGGGAGAAAAACTGGAACTCAAATCAATGGAGAGGACCAGAAGGAAGAAAGAAACAACCAAACAGAAAAGAAGGAAAAAACCAAGAATTCAAAAAAAATGGGAAGGCTTACGAACCTCCAGGGCATCTTTAAACATCCCAACATCCAACTTATAGGGGTACTAGAAGGGGAAGAAGAAGAGCAACAAGTGGAAAACTTATTTGAACAAATAATAAAGGAGAAATTCCCTAATCTGGCAAAGGAAATAGACTTCCAGGAAGTCCAGGAAGCTAAAGTGTCCCAAAGAAGTTGGACCCAAGGAGGAACACACCAAGGCACATCACAATTACATTAGCCAAGATTAAAATGAAGGAGAGAAGAAGTAGCAAGGGATAAGGGCACAGTCACCTACAAAGGAGTTCCCATCAGACTGTCAGCTGATTTCTCAAAAGAGACCTTACAGGCAAGAAGGGGCTAGAAAGAAGTATTCCAAGTCATGAAAGTCAAGGACCTACATCCAAGATTGCTCTATCCAGAGAAGTTGTCATTTAGAATGGAAGGGAAGATAAAGTGCTTCTCAGACAAGGTCAAGTTAAAGGAGTTCATCATCACCAAGCCCTTATTATATGAGTGGTTAAAGGGACTTATCTAAGAAAAAAGAAGATAAAAATATGACAGTAAAGAGAGCAAACTCACAGATATTAACAACCACACCTAAAATAAAAGCAAACTAAGCAAACAAATAGAACAAGAAAAGAATCACAGAAATGAAGACCACATGGAGGGTTAGCAACAGGGGAGTGGGAGGAGGAGAGAGGTGGAAACGGTACAGAGAACAAGTAGCATAGATGATGGGTAGAAAATAGATGGGGAGGTCAAGAATGGTGTGGGAAATGTAGAAGCTAAAGAACTTATGACACATGGACATGAAATAAAGGTGGGGAATGTGGGTGGGAGGGGGTGTGCAGGGTGGAGAGGAATGAAGTGGGAAATGGGACAACTGTGATAGCATAATCAATAACATATATTAAAATGAACAAATGAATAAATGCCTAAACAATGAAAAATGAAACTGGCTTTTGACTCAGCAATTCCATGGCTGGGAATATACTCTAAGAATCCCAAAACACTGATTCAAAAAATTTATGCACTCCTATTTTCATAGCAGTGCTATTTACAGCAGGCAAGATTTGGAAATAGCCTAAGTGCCCATCAGTAGATGAGTGGATTAAAAAACTGTGGCACATTTACACAATGGAACACTATGCAGCAGAAAAAAAGAAGGAATTTCTACCTTTTGCAACAGCATAGATGGAACTGGAGAATATTATGCCAAGTGAAATAAGAGCCAGCCGGTAAAGGATGAATGCCATATGATCTCACTTATAAGAGGAAACTAATGAACAAAATAAACTACTGCACACAATAGAAATAAAGACATAGAATCACGGAATAAACTGACAGCTGTAAGAGGGAAGGAATCAGGTGGGGACTGATTGAAAGAAGGTGGAATAATGAGTCAAAGAACATATATGTAGGACCCATGGACCTGGATAATGGTATGGGGATTGACTATGGAAGCGGGGAGTTGGCTGGGTGGGGAAAGGAAAAGGGGGAAAATTGGGACAACTATAACAGCATAAACAATAAAACATTTGAATACATATGTACATGCATAAATGCATAAATAAAGACATAAATAAATGCATAAATAAAAAACATGTCTCAACTATAGCTGTCTGTAAAATAAGAGTCTTAGGTGCCACAGGTGCCCACATGGGGCACCACTGGTCACAGAAAAGTACTTAATAGTTGTGTGTAATCAAATTTATGAAAACTGATTCGCAATAGCACCTCACTATTTTTAGGAGTGCTATAATAATTTTTTTCTAACTAAAGATAAAGCAGTTTGGCCATGTTACCTCTGTAAGCCTATTTGTCATTCTAGCCTTCTAGTTTTATAGAAATTATTACATAATCCTACAGAAATAACTTGCACTAGGAACTCTTGTAAGCTAAAGAGCTAACTTGTCACTTGACCAGCAGATCCTTAGTACTTTGTCAGTGTTTTGTCTTCATTCTTGCATTGATATGTCAGCTTACCTGGAAGCCTCTTGACAGAAAAAAAATAGGGTATATTGTGTGCCTACTAACACCACATATGCTGGCTCTCATCTTTGATAAGAAGTGTTATGCTCCTAAACAAAACGTATTGTCTTTTAAAATCAATCAGTATCTTTTCTTGTAGTGCGGTTGTTCAGAATCATTACTGCTGCATTTTGTCAAACTGTAAGAGAATCTAGCCAGCTAGAAGGCAAGAAGCGTGTAAAATATTAACAGTTGGTGCTATTAAATTAGCAAAGAGACTGATAAAACTATTATTCTAAGACAAAGATATTATACTATAGAAACTTCATAATAATTAAAATAGTGTGTTTCCCTGCCTTTGACTTCTTTGCATATATATCCTCTCAAAAGCATATGGAAGTTATAAACTTCTCTCTAATCATAATATATAGTCTGGCCATTTTATTCTTAATCTCCTACCTCAGTTTTACTACTTAAAATCACCACAAAGAAAAAGATATAAAAGATTCAATTGAGAAAATGGGGGAAATTACCCAATAATTCTTCTTACCACCTTGATTTTCTGGTTCTGCCCTTCAGAGAACAGATGGTCGATAAGATTTCTCTCTTCCCATTTAAGTAATTATGAGTGACATTCATACCCATCTGCACCAAGAAATGCCATAGAGGCCTGTAGACTAGGGAATGTATTTGAAATTGTATGTTCCATAACAACACCACAACAAGTTTCTTTTATGCAAGTAGTTGCAATTTCAGGTTGCTATGGACTAAGACATTCTCAACTGAGACCTTCATATTGATCAGAAATAATTTTGTCAGGATATTATTCTCACAATTTGTCAATTGCAATAGAAAAGTCATAAAATTCCTTTCAAATGCTAAGTTTGAATGTATCCATATATATTCTTTAAGAAATAGGAGATTATCTGTGACGTAGAATGAGAGGGTTTCCACCTCTTTATATGAAATTAGCTGTCAATAACCAGTGGTAATAAGGGAGGAAAGAGATAGGATAAATATATTTAAGCAGAATATTAAAAAAGTCTTTGTTGGTGAAGATCAGGGTCTGTTATTGTTTCTGTTACAGGTTTATAGCACATATTTATTTTCCTGTTTGTAATTTCCTCTGACCAATATTCAAGTTAATACATATTTTCTGAGCACATTTCAATAGGTAACCAGAAATACTTTAAGTGGAATAGATAAAACAGCTTGTTATATAAAGTGGGTGAGCAAAATTCTGTACTTGATATTTCTCAAAGAAAATTCCATGAACCTGAAATATTTAAATCTTTGGATGCTTACTAAGAATTTAGTCTCATAGACAATATCCCATTATTTCTTCACCATCTTTTCTGGGACTATGAATCAGGTATTTTTATTTTAACATACAACCTAGATGCTTCTTAAACATACTAAACTTTGACAACCTATATGTTTGCATGAGGAAGAATCACCATCATTTATTTACTTTTAAAAACTAGATTGCATTCTTATTAGTATTATAATTAATTAATTTTATAATTATATTATAAATATTTTAACTGAATTAAATCATTTCCTCATCCATTTATTTCTTCCACAGTTATTGAGTATCTACTATGTGCTAGTCATTGTGTTGAGCATTGGAAATAAGACAGCGAGGAAGATAGGGAACTTACCTTATCTTAACAGAAGATAAGTTCTTGGAACTTACATTCTATTAAAAACAGATATAATCAAATAAATTCAATAGCACAATATGAATAGCTTCTATAAGGACAGGCACTTTGTAAGGATATATAACAAATAGTGTGATTTTCCCTTGTCAGAGAGACCAGCACAAGCTTTCCTGTGAAAATGATGATTGAACTGAGATATAAAGGTTGCCTAATGACTAAATGTGCCAACAGAAAGCACGGAGCATGTATAAAGGCCATGTGGACAAAGCCAAAAGGGGGTAGGATCGAGGGTGGGAGGTGGGGATGGCTGGGATGGCAGAGAGTGGTGAAGGGAAAGTTGAGACAACTGCACTTGAACAACAATAAAAATTTTTTAAAAATTGAAAAAAAGAAAGCATGGAACATTAATAAAGGAAGAAAAATGTCTTTTGTGGTTTTTACAGAAAGCAAGAGAAAAAATGATGAGAAGTTAAATTGCAGATGGTAGATGCCAAAATATGCTGACCCTTTTTATTCCATGCTATCGACTTGAGTTTGTACTCAAAGGTAATACTGGGATAACATGACCAGAGTGCTTACGATGAATGTTTGTAGACACAGAATAGAAAAAGCTTGGAAGACAGGTATCAGTTATTATTTTCTGTGCAATAGCAGCACCCCCAAAACTTAATGATTTAGAGCAATCATTATTTTTTAGCCCACTATTTTGTGGGTTAGCAATTTACATTGGACTCATATACACTTGTTCAAGCATGAGTGGGTAGTCATCTGGCAGTCAGCTAGGTGACTCTACTTCTAGAGGTTAGTTGTCTGTTGGCTGGTGTTATAGGGTAATTGGGTTATATATCATTCATCATTCAATAGGCTTGCTAAAGCTGATCACATGGTGTCAATGGCAGGGATCCCCAAAAATGAAGAAAGAAAATACATGCCTTACCATACAAATGTTTTTCTAGTCCCTCTGTGTGACATTTGGCAACATCCCCATAACCGAACCAAATCACTGTCAGAACCCACAGTTAGAATGGAAGAGAACAAAACAATTACATAGTAAGTTGGTATAAATAAGAGAATTGCTGCAGCCATGTTTTTAATCAGCCACAGTAGCGTATAGTGGACATGGGTTATGGAGTCCAGTTAAGTGACTTCTGCTGGGGACTGTCCATTACTTATTCCACTGGGAATATTTGGAAGTACAGTGTGTCTTATACCTCTAAATATATCTATATTTAGACAGAACTTGATGGTAGATTTAACATAAGAAGTGAGAGTGAATCACTATTAAGAAAAAAATGGCTACATTTTCTTTTGCATAACTAGACATGATTATACTACTTAATTAGTTGAAAAAATAGAAATCCATATTTGTGATTTTAAGTGCATCTTGAAAAGAGTTGGTTTTGAAACTTCCAAGATGACCTATTAAATAGGTGTGTGGAGCTCATTAAATATGTGTCTGGAGCTTGTTTTAAAAATAAAGCTTTCGATAAATGTGTTGCAGTCTATCAGTAGATAGGGTGTAAAAAAGCTTTCTATGTGCTTGACATCAACTAAATTGATAAAATAACTTGAGAAAATAAAAGTGTCTAGATTTCAGCTTGAAGAAATTTAATGAGAAATAGGAAAATGAATGCAAAACAAAGACCAAGAACAAGCCATAAAGAAAGTAAGAAATAAAGGAAACTGTTGCATCTTAGGAACCTCCAGAATAGAGTATTCCAGAAGGAGAAATGGTTAACATTCTGAAAATTGCAGAAGAGATCAAATAAATAATAAATAAAAATTTCCTATTGTATTTAAGCATCGGCATTGTCTGGTGATTTTATTACAAGCTACTTTGGGTCACTTTATAGGCCAGAAGTTAGACTGGAGAAGATTAAAGAATACAGAGGTGAAGAAATAGACACAGTGGCTTCCAGGAGAATTTGGTGTATATATACACACACACATCATCTGCATAATGTGGGCTTTTATGATTTTATAGGACCAACATAATGAGGAGAAGGGTTGAGGGATGTGGTAAGAATGGCCTGGGAGTAGCTGATAAAGAAATGAACCTAAAATAATACTGTATCATGCTAATAAAACATTTAGTATTTATAATGGACTTTTTCTTGATATAATTTAATTTCTTTTTCCCCATGACCTGTAATGGAAGTTGGGCCAATAATATACACCTTTATTTACACATAAAGTAGCAGATTAATTGCTTTTGCTTAACATCACAACGCAGATAAATTTCAAAAATAACCAACGGTTCTTCTGCCTAATTACACAGATCTTTTTACTTTATACAGTGTTTTCCCTTATGAAAATGTGGCAAACACAAATAATGAGTAGCGCACGGAAGTATTCTTATAAGAAAACGAAGACAGAAAATGATAGTAGTAGAATGGCTGTCTAATGGGACCAGAAGCCTAACAGTAAACAGCATGGGCTCTGGAGTCACACTGCCTACATTCAAATCTTGGCTCTGTCGCCTAAAAGCTACATAATCTTGGGGAGGACACTGAAGTTTTCTCTGTGTCTGAGTTTCCTCGTTTGTAAGTTGGGAATGACAGTTGTGCTCTACTGATGATTAAATAAGTTCATACAATAATTTGTTATCATAATGTTTTTTTACCTAGTAGAAAATTTTTATTTGAGATAATAGAGAAAAATATTAAGAGACCAAATTATATTACTAAAAATAGCAAAATTTATTTATGGCTTGCCATTTCCAAAGATTTATAACCATGTGTAATTTTGTCAATTATTAACTTTATGGAAAAATTGGTAAATTAAAGAATATAAACCCCCCTCTAAAAATAAAAAATGGATGTTATCTCCAAAGCTCAGGGGAAAGAAATAAAAGCAAAATTTTGATAAATGCTTTATAAAAAAAATCACAGATAAAAAAGTTAATAAAATAAAGAGGCTTAAGTTATTCCTAAGGTGTTGCAGAATTATACAAATAAAATGTGAAGAAGGAACCATTTGGAGATTTAGTAGGATAACCTCCTTCCCAAAGTTTGCATTAAATAACCTTGATAATAAGATATTTCACAAGGATTAAGACATAAATACTAAAAATGAATACACTAACAAATGTATTAAGGTAAAAGAAAAGCAATGTCTAAATTTCCCTTAACATAAATGAATTACCACATTTTCCAAGATGACTTCAACCAATATCAATGATTTTAAGGTGTATTGAGCATATGTTGAAATATTTCTAATTCCAAATCAGTTTGATCTTTATCCTAACATTATGTCAAATAATTAGAATAATTTGATACCATGACAGTAACAATAAGTTAGTATAAGAGTTCTTTCAGAATGCTGGATTTAAAAGCAATATATTTAGAATAAAAATGAGTAATTAGCAATAACTATGTATGGTGCCACTAGATACTGGAAATATTGAGGGGAACACTGTGTACACAGGGGTGGGAAAATGTAGGCTTACAGGTATTATTACATGAAATGGAGTTCACTCTTGTATTACTTATTTATTATTTTTCCACATGAACAACTGTAAATGTACTTTGCCCACTCCTGTGTGATTGTCTAACATTCAGGTGTACACCTGAAACTGATAAAAATAATATTTAATAATAATAATACTGTAATTAGACAAATAAAAACAAAACTTTAAAGAACAGCAATTAAAGAAAATAGACCTCTTAAAAGACCTCTATAAAAATATTTCTATATTATGTATATAATCATGTATCTTGTATTGCATAGCACTTAATAGAACTACAAATGCCTTATCTCATTTGGACCATATAGTTAAGGTTGTAGGGATTCAATGACTGTTTTCACATGAGAAAATTCAAGTTCCACCAGATTATGACCTGCTTACATTTACACAGATACAAAGAAAAATAAAAATTTTAACAGATACGAATGTGAATTTTTTCCATGGTGCTTCTCACACAACTTTATGATTACATCGGGTGGGACAAAAGTCAATTTACATTTGTTTGTATGGAAAATAATACAATAACATAAATAGTAATACAAGAATAAGCTCTGTGTTTTGCATACTCATAACTGTAAACCTACTTTTGTCCAACAAAGTATTTTGGTTTGTGTATTTTGTTTTTTGTTTTTTTTTTTCTCCCAATGGTAGCAGAATGTCCCAGTTGTCAGACCTGGCTTCTTCTTCATTTTACCTCTGACCCATACCAGCAAGGGGACATTGGAAGGGAGTCTTACCACACTCATATGTTTAAAAGCACAACCAATGCTGCTCCCCCAAAAAACACTATGCTAAAGTACTCATATTTATTGGTGTGTTGATAACTAGGTAAGTGAATTGGTGAAAAGAAATATAATCTAAGGGCTAATCTTGCTTTAACCATCAAGTCTTTCTGTTCAGGCCTAAGAAATGTGTAATTTTATAGGATTAGTTAACTTATTTTAAATTATAACAATAAAAACCCAAATTTCCATATCATCTCTTTTTAGTAAAATTATTCCTTTTATTATCCTTTAAATGAAAGGTGCATTTGTTCACAGACCATTTCAAAGGACCAGAGAAACCCCTGTAATCCGAGGCAACCACTGTAGAATTCTTCATCACCTGAGCAGTAGATAATCATTTTGAGCTCCACAAGGAGACTGTGAAGCCAGGACTCTGAAATGTGATGTCTGGGTCAACCTTTCTTTTCCTCAGTGATACGCATGATGAAATGAAGACATGCTTACTAAAACATCCCTAATCTTCTCCCCCAACACTTGTTTTCATGGCACTAAACTAAGGTCAGATTGTCCACATCCTCAGCACTGATCTCTAACCAGCCAGATTTTTACATACAAAAGATCCTTGCTTACTAGAACCTGATGTGGAGAAAAAAGAAAAGGAGGTGAAAGGAAACACAATGGCTGCATCACTCATCTATTAAGAAAAGAGGGCCAGCATTAATCTTAGATGTTATAGTTTGTAGAGTCAGGAAAGCAGACATTGTTCTTTGATTTTAGGCATCCCTTGTTTCTATATGGTAAAAAAAAAAAAAATGAAGTAATGGTAGAAAAAATTTCCTTTCTCAGCTTGTTTTCTCAAGGTAGAAAGTTAAACAAATGACCTGTTTCTGAGTCTACCCATATTATAAAAGAATTTTCTTTCTAAACTTCTGATTTCTGTATTTTTATCTCCCTCACTCCATCTCTGTGTGCCTCTCCTTTTCCTTCTCCCCCTCTCTCTTTCCATAAACCATAGCTTGGTTTATTTAAAGATAGAAAAGTGCTTTGCATTTCTCAGAAGAGATATGCCACATAAATGGAACAATAGCAAAAAAAAATGCGTTTCTCCATGGGAGCCCCAATTGTATCATAAGGCACCAGGCTTTTATAATGAGCTTCAGAAATTTTCTCTTATATAACTTTAAGCATTTAATGGAAAACCACAAGAGCTTGGGAGCAGGCAGGCTTTCAGCCGATTAACTTTACTTATGCACTACCCATATAGTTAAAAAAAGAGGTGGGAAGTTTAAAAAAAGTCCAGAAAACAATACTTAATTGATATCTTTAGTTCACATTTTCCATTTTCTAAAAGTAGAGGCATATTATCAGTTCTTTTTTTTTTCTTTTAAAAGAAGGCCAAATCATCTCAGAACAGGAATTTAAGACATACCCCACACTAGGAAGAACCTAAGATAAATATTCATAGTTTCGGTGAATGTGTTCCCAAGTTTCATAGAATCAACTTTGTTAGCAGATAAATTAGTGACTATATTCACCCTAAATTATTCTCCATTGGACTATAGAGTTATGGAGCATAATATTTGCTCTAGGACCAAGCTTTAAAATTTACCCATATGAGGGAAAATTATTTCCTTTTGTTAAAACACAGAAGCAATAAGAAGGCTGATATGCAATATTAACTTTACATTGTTATTAGTGTATCACTGATTATTACCAGGGTAATACTTTAAAATATCTGAAAACTTATTTAATTGTCACAGTTAGAAGTGTGCAAGACTTCCCCCTAAGATGGAGGCATAGGTAGATATTCTTTGCTTCCTCTCACAACCAAGAGAAGGACAACAACAAATTTAAAAACAAAACACAACCAGAGCTCCTAGAAAATCAAACTGTATGGAAGTCTGACCACCAAGGAGATGAAGAAGAAACATTCCTCTAGACCAGTAGGAGGGGCAGACACAGGAAGCTGGAGTGGAGAGGACACACACAAAGGCTGCAGCTAGCAGACAGGATTTCCCACATTTGCGTGCAGATAAATTAGGAAAACAACTGGGAAAAAAGACAGACCAACCAATCAAGCATGGGAAAATAAAGCCTCAAAACCTCTGGCTGTAAAAACCTGTCAGCATTGTGGTGACAGTAGAAACTCCCAGCCTCACAGGAGAGTTCTTTGGAGAGACCCACAAGGTCCTAGAACATACACATACCCAACCATGTGGGAAGCAACACAAAACGGGCCCAATTTGCTTGTGAGTAATGGAGGAAGTAATTGAAATGGGGCAAGTGGAGCAAGCAGAATTTTTCCCTCTCTGACCCTTCCCCTAGATTACAGCACCACAACACAATGATGTGGGTTACCTCACCCTGGCATACCTAAGGCTCTGCCTCTTACAATGTAATGGGTGAGCCAAGACAAAGAAATATGGCCCAGATGAAAGAAGAGATCAAAACTACAGAAAAATAACTAAGTGACAAGGAGATAGACAACCTATAAGATTCAGAGTTCAAAACACTGGTAATCAGGATGCGCATGGAAATTATTGAAAATGGATGAAAAATAGAGGAGGAAGTGAAGGTTATGCAAAATGGAATAAAGAGAAATACACAGGGAACCAAAAGTGAAGAGATGGAAACCTGGACTCAAATGAACGATTTGGAACAGAAGGAACAAATAAACATTCAAGTGGAACAGAATGAAGAAAAAATAATTCAAAAAAATGAGGATAGCCTTAGGATCCTCCAGGACAACTTTAAACATTCCAACATCCAAATCATAGGGGTGCCAGAAGAAGAACAGGAGGAGCAAGAAATTAAAAACTTAATTGCAAAAATAATGAAGGTGATCCTTCCCAGCCTGACAAAAGAAATAGACTTCCAGGAAGCACAGGAAGCTCTGAGAGTTCCAAAGAAATTGAACCAAAGGAGGAACAAAACAAAACATATCATAATTAAATTACCCAAGATTAAAGATAAGGAGAGAATCTTAAAAGCAGCAAGAGAAAAGCAAGGAGGTATCTACACAGAAGTTCCCATAAGGCTATCAGCTGATTTCTCAAAAGAAATCTTGTAGTCGTGAAAGGGCTGGAAAGAAGTATTCAACATCATGAAAGGCAAGGACCTATATCCAAGATTATTCAGAAAAGCTACAGTTTAGAACGGAAGGGTAGATAAGTGCTGCCCAGATAAGGTAAAGTCAAAGGAGTTCATCATCACCAAGCCCTTATTATATGAAATGTGCTTAGATAAAGGACTTATCTAAGAAAAAGAGGAATATCAAAACTATGAACAGTAAAATGATAACAAACTCACCACTATCAACAACCGAACTTGAAAAACAAACTAAGCAAAAACTACAGCAGGAACAGAATCATAGAAATGGAGAACACGTAGATGGTTATCATTGGGGAGCAGGAGTGTGGAGAGTGGGGGAAAAGGTACAGGGAATAACAAGCATAATTATTAGGCACAGAATAGGCAGAGGGAGGTTAAGAATAGTGTAAGAAGTGGAGAAGCCAAGAACTTATATGTATGACCCACATACATGAACTGGGTTGGGGGGAATATTGGTGGGAGTGGGGTACAGGGTGGTGAGGAAAAAAGGGCAGAAAAATGGGACAACTTTAATAGCATAATCAATAAAATATACTTAAAAAAACAATTAAAGAGGTGTTTCTCACATCTAGTGTTACTTGGACCACTAGTGGCATTAACAAACTAAAATGCAAAGGACAGCCCTCCACAACATAATCATCTAACCCAAATTTCAATAATACCAAGACTGAGAAACCATGGCTAATTCACAGATAAGCCAAGTTAGCTAAAGGCTCCATAATTTGTCAGATTATTTTAAAGTAAAAAGACTACCAGAATGACATAAGAACATGAATGTAATTATAAAATAAGGTCCTACCCTGTTCACCGTGAAATAACCTGGCACTCCTAAAAAGTGAACATGGAAGCTTGGCTATCACAAGTAGGGAAAAAAGTAAATTCTAAAGTGCTGAATGCATTAGTATTTCAGGGCCCAAGGAGAATTTATAACTCATTAAATCTAACCTCTATATTTCACAGATAAGCAAATTAGAGTAAAAAATTAGTTATGTAATATCAGTGAATTACTAAGTGGAAGAGCTATTCTAAAATTCTGCTTCCTATTTGATTCTTCAGTAGCCTAAGCATTACATCATATTCTTGTCTACAGAGATGTGCTAAACTATTCTTACAATAAAGGATATTAAATATAAGGCATAATAAAAAAGAAATATTGAACCTTGCCATTGGGCAGATTTTAACTATGTGACTTTGGAAAAGTTATTTAAAATCTCTAACAATAACAATCTCATCTAAAAATGAGTATGAGAGTATCTTGTTGAAAGAAAAAAAACAAAGCAAAGAAAACATAGCTGTCACATAAAGTTCAGATTACAGGTAACAACACTATTCACTTAGGTCCTTTAAAGGTCAGGAACATGTAACTCCAACATTTTCTTACTGCATATCTGCCATTATGAATCTCAAAAGACATACAAGGTCAGTCCAGAAAGCATCCAGTCTGAGGTCTGCCCAGAAAGTATCTAGTCATATAATATGAAAAATAGAGACATTTATTGAAGAAAATTCAAGAAACATTTTATGCTGGACAATGATGCCTCAGTACCCTTCAAAGTAGACACCTTGGAATCTCACAAAGTTCTCCCAATATGTCTCCCACAGTTCAAAACACTCTACAAAATCCTTTGTAGCAATTGCCATCAGCTGCTCTGTTGTATTTTCCTGAATCTCATCGATGTTCTGAAATCTCTTTCCCTGCAAAGATGATTTTAGTTTTGGGAAAAGCCAGAAGTCACAGGGCACAAAATCTAGGCTGTAGAAGGCTGACTTACATGGGTGATTTGATGTTTCTCAGAAAAACTCTGCACAAGAAGTCCTTCATGAGCAGACACTTTGTTGTGATACATTGACAATTTCTAGTTGCCCATAACTGTGACTTTTTTTCATCATATTGCATCTCTCAACCAACAAAGAAGATCGAGGCAGTGCTCCTTATTAATCATTTGGCCTGCATGGGTGTACTTGTGATGGACAACAACTTTCTGATCAAAAAACATGACCAATGTGGTTTTGATCATGCTGTTACTTTCCTGCACCTTCTTTGGGCATGGAGATCCAGGTGACTCCCATTGAATCATCCTCAATAGCCTTCTGAATCATTTGCAATAATTTCCACAGAGAAATGTTCAAGCTTAATGCAAAATTTGATGTAGATTCATTGCTCTACTATTCAGTCATTTTGAATGTCACAGCCACATAATATACATGTTCTCTCAATGGCATCTACCACCCCCACTGACTAGTACAGTGAAGTCCTCATTGTTCATACATGTGCATTCCAGGGCATTCTCCATGACCGTCAGGTTACATTGATATCATGCAAACCATTCTTGTTATATTAACAATGGCTGGACTTTTTTTGGACAGACCTTGTATAATCTACATTAAATACCACTATTCATATATGGTGAATGTGACTCCAGGCATGTTGATTAACTTTTGACATATCAATAAAACATAATGAAGTGTTTAATACTGACATGGACATTGAGTATTATACAGACTAAATTAAAGCCATAAACACCTCATACTGGGGTAGTAATAAAATAGGATTTAGAAATTATAAAAAAATCTGCAAGAGGGGATTAATGTAAAAAGGGGTGAAAAGATAATTCTAAGAGCAATAAAATACTCTCAGAATAGGAAAGGACCAATGTTAATAGATAAAGGATTGGTAGAAAAAAGTAATAAAAATTACAAAAAAGCTCCACGTATGTACACAGCAAGTACCTAAAAAAGATCAAATCAAGTTTTCAGAAAATATTTTTCTTCAGACAGAAAATTCTGATTCTGTAATTTGTCCTTCTCAAACCAGAGTGAACAGTTCAGTTAGGTGGTAGAGGTGCCATTTCCATTTGCCAGTAACTGGGACACAGATTGTTTCGGTATCTGTAGTGACTGCTTCAGTGGTCAAAAAAAGACAAATTCAGCACAGGTCAGTCACATCCATGTGACAACAAGAAAATAACAACCACAAATTATTTAGGCAAATCTGTGTGTGTGTGTATACTTATATTTATGACATTTTCAAAGACCACAAACCACATAAGTTTCTGTAGCAAAACCACAATCATTATACATATACTGATGCTCCATATCTTTTGAATATCATGAAAAATATTAATTTTGTGTTTATCAATATCTGCATATACTCAAAATTTATAAAAGCATAATATTTAGGTAAATCTTTAAGGAAAGATCAAAAGTTAGATTTGGCGGCAGCAGCAAAAAGCTCTTAATCTAGAGGAAAAATCTCATTCCTTCTTATCTAGGAAAAATAGAAAATAAAGATGTTATACTATTTGGTAAGACACAGAATAAATACTAAAGCATACTATTAGCTTCTCCAGTTGTTCGTCCACTAGTACAAGGTATAAGGAGTGAGATGATCCACCAAGTAAGTTAAAAACTAACAAACACACTTACATGTGCTTTAGTTGTGTATACTTCAGTGTTTGATATCACATAAAATCATAGGGAATACAAAAAGAATCCAATAAATTTAATGATTCCAGTAGTACATTTTGCTTTCATTCATCATTGTGCACCTACCATTACATAAAATGCTATGCTGAGATCATTGCTTTCAAACTGTAATTTATTTCTGGGCTCTCTATTCTGTTCCATTGATCTGCGTGTCGGTTTTTACAACAGTTTCAGGCTGTTTTGATTGCTATAGCCTTGTAGAGTACTTTGATATTAGGTAGCATGTTTCCTCCAACTTTGTTCTCTTTCAGGATCACTGTTGCTATGTGGGGCCTTTTGTAGTTCCATATAAAGTTTTGAAATATTTGTTCTAATTTTGTAAAATGCATCATTGGAATCTTGATAGGAATTGCGTTGAATCTGTAGATTGCTTTGGGTAGCATGGGCAGTTTAATGATATTAATTCATCCTTTTCATGAAAATGATTTGTGCTTTCACTTATTTTTATCTTCTTCAGTTTCTTTCTTCAGTGTCTTATAATTTTCTGAGAACAGGTGTCTTACATTCTCCCTTAAGTTTATTCCCAAATATTTTACTCTTCTGATGCAGTTGTGAAAGGTATTGTTTTCTTAATTTTCTTTTCTGTTAGTTTATTATTAACATATAAAAATGTAATTTATTTCTGAAATTAATATTGTATCCTGCCACTTTGCTGAATTCATTTATCAGTTTTAGTAGTTTATTGGGGGAATCTTTGGGTTTCTCCATGTACTGTATCATGTCATCTGCAAATAAAGACAGTGTTACTTCTTCCTTTCCAATTTGGATGCCTTTTATTTCTTTTTCATGTCCGATTGCTGTTGCTAGCCCTTCCAGTACTATGTTTACTAACAGAGATAAAAGTGGGCATCCTTGCCTTGTTCTTAATCTTAAGGGGAACATTTGTAGTTCTTGCCCATTGAGTATGATGCTGGCAGTGGTTTTGTCATATATGACTGGGTATATGCCCTCTGTTCTGACTTTACTGAGAGTATTGATCATAAATGGGTGCTGGATATTATCAAAAGCTTTTTTATGCATCTGTTCATATAATCATGTGGTTTTTATCCTTCATTTTGTGTATGTGGTGAAACACATTTATTGAACTGCCAGTGTTGTACCATCCTTCCATTGCCAGAATATATCCCATTTAATCATAGTGCATGACGTTTTTGATACATTGCTGTATTTGGTTTCCAAATATTTTGTTGAACATTTTAGAATCTATGTTCATTAGTGATATTGACCTATAATTTTCTTTCTTTGCAGTTATCTGGTTTTGAAATTAGGAAAATGCTGGCCTCGTATGATGGGTTTGGAAGCCATCCCTCCTCTCAAATTTTATTAAATAGTTTGAGAAGGAGATATGTTAATTTTTCTTCAAATGTTTGATAAAATTCACCTGTGAAGCCATCTGGTCAAGGGCTTTTGTTTCAGCATTTTGTTATTTTTTGGTATTTTTTTTATTACTGCTTCAATTTCCTTACATGTAATCTGTCTATTCAGATTCTCTATGCTTCCTGATATATTTTTGGAAGATTGTATGTTTCTAGAAATGTATCCATTTCATCCAGGTTGTCCAGTTTGTCAACATAAAATCGTTCATAATATTTTCTTACAACACTTTGTATTTCTTTGTTGTCAGTTGTTATTTCTACTCTTTCATTTCTTATTTTATTTACTTGAGTCCTTTCTCTTTCTTTCTTGTTGAGTCTGAATAAAGGTTTGTCAATTTTGTTTATCTTTTCAAAGAACTAGCTCTTGGATTCTTTTTTTTGTATCATTTTTTAGATCTATATCATTTATTTCTGATCTATATTATTTCCTTCCTTCTACTCACTTTGGAGATTTTTGTTGTTATTTTTCAAGTTCCTTTATGTATGAAGTTAGATTGTTTATTTGAAATTTTTCTTATTTTTTGACATAGGCCTGTAATGCTGTGAATTTTCTTTTTAGGACTGCATTACCAGTGTCCACAGATATCGTATTGTCATGTCCTCATTTTCATTTGTTTCAAGGCATCTTTTGATTTCTTCCTTTATCTTGTTACAGATTCATTAATTATTTAATAAGATGTTATTTAGCTTGCATGTCTTTGTGTGTTTTTCAGTGTTCTTGTGTTTGATTTCTAATTTCATAGAATTGTGGTCAGAGAAGATGCTTGATATGATTTCAATTTTCTTAAATTTTTTAAGACTTGTTTTGTGTCCTAACATATGCTCTATCTTAGAAGACATTCCATGTGCACTAGAAAATTAAGTATATTCTGCAGCTTTGGAGTGAAATTCTCTGAAGATATCAAATAAATCCATTGGATCTCCTGTGTCATTTAGGGCTACTGTCTCCTTATTGATTTTCTGCCTGTTTTTAGTTAATTAATATTCAACTGAGGAAGCAAGCACATATAATGGACTAAGGATAGTTTATTCAATAAGTGGCTTGGGAAAATTAGACAGATACATGAAACTTGAAACTAAACCGCTCTTTTACATCACACGCAAGAATAAATTCAAAATCCTAGAAAACAATGAAGGAGGAAAAATCTCAGACATTTCCCATGGAAAATTTTTATCAGATATAGCTCCCCAGGCAACAAAAACAAAAGGAAAAAGTAAACAATTAAGACTACATCAAACTAAAAAGTTTTTGCACAGCAAAGGAAATCATCAACAAAATAAAAAGACAATGCACAGAATGGGAGAACATATTTGCTGATATATCTGATAAGGAGTTAATATCCAACATTTATAAAGAATTTACAAAACTCAACACCAGAAACCAAACAATTCAATTAAAAAATGGGCCAAGGACCTGAATAGACACTTCTTCAAAGAGGACATACAGATGGCAAATAGACATAAGAAAAGATGTTCAACATCATTAGTCATCAGAAAAATGCAAACAAAAATCACAATGAGATATCATTTCATGCCTGCCAGAATAGCCATCATCAATAAATCAACAAACAACAAGTACAGGCCAGATTGTGCAACCCTTGTGCACTGTTCGTGGGAATGCAGACTGGTGCGGCCAGTGTGGAAAGGAGTATGGAGATTCCTCAAAATGTTAAAAATCTATCTGCCTTTTGACCCAGTGATCTCACTTCTTGGAATAGATCTGCAGGAACCCAAAACCCTAATTCAAAAACACATAAGCACTCCTATGTTCATTGCAGTGTTATTTACAATAGTCAAGATATGGCAGGAGCCTGAGTTATGGTCAATGTGTGAGTGGATAAAACAACTATAGGACATTTATGCAGGGGAATTCTACTCTGCCACAAAATTAAGAAGACTTTACTCTTTACAGCAGTATGTATGGACCTGGAGAACATAATGCCAAGTGAAATAAGCCAATCAGAGAAAAACAAATACCATATGATCTCACTCATATGTGTAATCTAATGAACAAAATGATCTAACAAGCAAAACAGAGACAGATTCATAGATGGAAAACAGATGACAACTAATGTGGAGGAGGTCAGTGGGTGAAGGGATTGGGGGAAAAGAAACAGGTGCCGTGGGCATGGGCAACAGTATGGTAATTGCCTGTGGGAGGAGGCTATAAGTGGACTAATTGGTAAGGGGAAATAAACATTGAATTTAAAAACAGAAAAAAAGAAGAAATAAAAAATACAAACTATGATTTAAACAATAATTTGTTAATATTATGCATCAATACAGTTGATTCATGTCAAAAGAAAAAATTCCAATTTAAAAAGGATAACAATTGTTTAGGCAAACTTCGATTTATTTTTGTAAGATAAAATGAAAGTTTTATGTAATTCCTAATGTTAGGAAGGTAAAATAATATCTAATGCTTAATATTTATTCCAGGCACTGTGCTAAACTATTTACTTGATAGAATACTTTATTTAGTCCTCCTTGAGAATAATACTATTAGCATGCACTGACCTCAGAAGAGATCATTAAAGCACAGAGAGGGTGAGTAAATTATCTAAGATCACAAGGAAATCACATTCAGCTTATATTGTCTTAAAAGTTGGACCATATTTTTTTTATAAATATTATGAGGAATCCTCCGTGACATTTTTTGTAGAAACTCTGTTCTAGAGGAGATGGAAGTCAGATGAAAATTGATTTATTTGTTATCATTGCATATTTTTACTCTCTATTCATGCAGAAATTACTATTCTAGCAAAATCATCATAATTTAGTGATTCTAATATAAAATTAAAAGTTAGTCTTTGTTAGACACACAAAAGTTAATCAGAAGGTTATCAGAATATAAGTTTAAAATATAAAATAAAACCACATTTATTATCTTACCTTAGAAAATTGTGATTTCAGAAAATAAGAGATTAATATATTTTCTCATCTTCCCAAGCCATTAAGACACTTTTCATTTTCATTAATCAATCTTGAATAGGTTTTGTATGCCCCATCTTAAATGTTAATCTCTCATATGTAATTTTGTCAAGTAAATGTTAAAACTAAAAGAAGACACAAAAATAGTATTTTTATTCAATTCAATGAATTCTTATCAGTAAAATGTTAGCAATTGCTGTGAATCTATGCACTAGTATCCTCACCTAATTCCAGAGAAGAGTTGACAAAAGCTGCAACTTTTCAGATGCAAAATTTAGGACACTTTTACCCTGAATTCTTCTTCAATAAAATTTTAATGATTGCGACAATATACCTTTATTCCTAAAAGTTAAATATCTGGGAAATGTAAGCTTTGATATCATGATATTTATGTAGGTACAGGTGCAAGTTCTGTTATTCATCAAAACTCTGCCCTCATTATAATATTAATCACTGGCTGAGGACTGGACTACCGAATTAGAAATAGAAGCAACATTGTAACATTCAATTGCTGGAATTTTCTGATATATTACCAAGTAAAAAAAAAGAATATATAGATGTATATATACACATATATATCTCCAAAAGTTATTCCAACATCACACATTTTTAATAAACTTAAAACAATCCCAATTTATACCTCCAGGGAAAGTACTAGACAAATTATGTTGTAGCAATATCATGAATTCTGTCTGAGAGTTAAAAAGAATAGGAAAAAATATGCACTGGTAGAGAAAACTCTAAAGCATACAATTTACATGTAAAAAAGAGCTTGAAGAAATACAAGTATATAGTGATCATATGCAAAAATATGAATGCCCTCAGACATATTTCTATTGCACACATATAAATATAAAGTGCAAAAAAATTCTAAGGTGATGTACTCAAATGAAATCTGTGGATAAATTGTGGAACATAAGCTGATAAATTTTGGCTTTATTATTATTGTTTAATTGATTATTAGAATGTACCTATTGATGCCTTGTATATCTAAAAATAAGAAAAGTGTGAATTAAAAAACATAATCCTTTAATAAAGTAAACTTAAAAAATTCTCAACCAGAAAGACTAAAGATTTTGTAGTAGGAGTCCTGAAGCATTTGTTGAGTCTCCAACTGGTAGGTTGCCCCTCTCCATTTTGTTTAGTGCTTTTTCTGGAGTTTTGTTCTGTGTTTTTTTTTTCCCAAGTTAGGACATTAATAGAAATATTTTTAAACATGTTGAGTTAAAATTTTTCACATGTTCATTGGTGAAAAATGCCTGGGATTGATATTAGAACATATTGTGGGACAATGTATGGTTCTTAAAGTGTTTATACTAAAATGGGAATTATATTTTGCTTGCTTGTTTGTTTTGTTGATTAAGTTCCACTTTTAGGTGACATTGAAATAACAAACAAACTGATATTAACCAGAGGGAAGTAGTGAAAGGGATAATGGGAAAAAATAGGCAAAAGACTGTCAAGGAACATGTATAAAGGACAAATGGACAAAGCCAAAGGGGGTGGGTTCAAGGGTGGAAGGTGGGGATGGGTGGGGTGGGGAGTGTGGTGTGGGGAAAATGAAGACAGCTGTACTTGAACAACAACTATATATATATGTGTGTGTGTATAAAATATATTATATATACAGAGTCCAGCAGAAATAACACTCGCTTGAGTGCAGCTGGTAGGATAATAATATAGGTGTAATAATTTATAGTTTTAATTTAAACATGTCACCTAAAATGTCATATGGTGTGCTTGAGTGTGATATTGTTATGTTACAGAATTTATTTCTGCCAGACCCTGTATGTATGTGTGTGTGTACATATATATGTAAAAATGTATGTGTGTATATATATGTATGTATAAGGTGAACTAACAGATGGATAGTTTTCATTTTTTAAAAAATCAGACAAATAAAACGGGAATTATAGATGGGTACTGGGTTGCAAATTAGAATATGATCATGTAATTGGCTGTACCAGAAACATCCATTCTTTATATCCTAAATTCAGTGCTTTGTAAAAATTTGCCATCCAGCCCACAATGTGTAAGTTGTCACATTCTGTAGAATTTTACTGACACTCTGATTGGAATAGGGTGAAGCTCTGAACTTAGATGTATGAATGAACAGAATGGGCCATGCCAATTAGATTTTCATGTGGCAAAATCTGAGGTCATCCTGAATTATATCAATAAGAGTCATTAGCACAAAGATCTATCAAGTTCTTCTGCAAATAAATCTACAATTGTCATATAACACAAGCATTTCTTCTTCAAATGTCTTTTGATTTTGAAGGACTAATGTTCTTCAAAGGAAGCCCTTCCCATCCTTTATTTTAAGCTAAATTGTTTCTTGCATCAAATTTCTACAAATAAGAATTACCCTACGTTAGAATCTAGCAAAATATTTTGAGATTGTGAAGTAAATGTGTTGATATTGGAACTGAGAAATATAACAAGTGGTACTTAAAAATGAAAACCATCCATCTGTTAGTTCACTTTTTATTTTTTATTAACATGAAGGGAATATAATCCTGGTTCTTTTGACTTTAAATATTTCTTTCAATTACAGTTGACATACAATTTTGCATTAGTTTCAGGTGTACAACCCAATAATCAGACATGATATAACTTACTAAGTTATCACCCTGATAAATCTAGTACCCATCTGACACCATACCTTTTTGTTACAACAATATTGACTATATTTCCTAGGCTGTACTTTACATCCCTGTGATTATTCTTTAACTCTCCATTTGTACTTTGTAATTCCTTCACTTTTCTTACCCATCCCTTCAATCACCTCCCATATTAAAGAAGAGCCTTTAACATTTCTTGTAACATTGGTTGCATGGTGATAAACTTCTGTAGTTTTTTTCTTGTTTGGGAAACTCTTTCTCTCCTTCCATTCTAAATAATAACTTTGCTGGGTAGATTAATTTTGGTTGTAGATCCTTGCTCTCCATCACTTTGAATGTTTCTTGCCAATCTCTTCTGGCCTGCAAGTTTTCCTTCAAGAAATCAGCTGATAGTCTTATAGGAGTTCACATTCAGGTAGCTATTTTCCTTTTGCTGCTTTTAAGATTCTCTCTGTGTCTTTAACCTTTGGCATTTTAATTATGATGTATGTTGGTGTGGGCCTTTTCAGCTCATCTTGTTGGAGACTTTCTGTGCTTTCTGGATTTGTATGTCTATTCCCTTCAGCAGGTTAGTGAAGTTTTCTATTGTTATTTTTTCACATAGGTTTTCTATTTCTTGCTCTTTCTCTCCTGCTGGCACCCTCATGCAAATATCAGTATGCTTAAAGTTGTCCCACAGGCTCCTTATATTATCCTTATTTTTTAAAATTCTTTTCCATGTCTTTTTGAGTATTTTTTTCTTCTTTCTTATCTTACAGTTCTCTGATTCAATCCTCTGCTTCCTCTGTTCCACTGTCGATTTTCTATAACGTATTTCTCATTTCAGTTAAGGTATCTTCATTTCTGAATGTTTCTTTCTTATGTTTTCTAGTTCCATTTCTTATGTTTCCTATCTCTTTGTTCATGCTCACTAAGTTAACTACTTTTCCCCTAAGTTCATTGTGCACCCTTGTAACCTATGTTTTGAACTCTGCATCTGGTTGATTGATTGTCTCCATTTAGTTTAGTTTTTTTTTTCCTGGATTTTTGTTTGATTCTTTCATTTGGGACATGTTTTTTCCCCCTCTTTTTGGCAGTCTTCCTGCATTGGTTTGTATGTATTATGTTGAGCTGCTGCATCTCCCACACATGGTAGAATAGCCTCATCTAGTAAGTGTTCTGCAAGGTCCAGTGGCACAGCCTTTTCAATCACCTGAGGTGGGTACTCCAGGTATGAACTCTGTGTGTATACCCTTCTGTTGTAGTTGAGCCTTGATTGCTATTGGCATGTTAATGAGAGAGTAGGAAAGTCTTAAGCATGAAACAATACAGGCCATTAGTATGGAAAAGCCACTTGAAACAGCTTGAGTGGACCTGCAGTTTGGGTGGAGCAAGATCTAAGAATTATTATGGTAGGGTAAACAGTTTAGCCAGGTTGATGGAGACTCAGACATGGCACTTGAATGCCAGCTCTGTGCGAGTAAATGTTCAGGGAAAAAAAATGGCCTCTGTCAATGCTTTTTTCTGGGAGAAAACTGTCCCCCTCCCAGCCCCCTCCCTGATTCCAGACAGTTCAGTTCCTTCTGTATGTCACTGGAAATTTTCAAGTTGCTGACCCAGCCCTGGAGCTCAGAGCAAGTGAGTCTAAATAAGTCCATGTACAAACCCTTTAAGAGGAACAGCTGGGACTCCAGAGCCTTCCCTTTCACTCAGCCACAATCCCTACTGGTTCCACAGCCAAGGTATCTCCCCTGACTTTCATCCACCATACATGGCTATAGGACCAACCCACTCCATTTCTACGGCCTTTCTACAGGTCCCTGCTGTGGATTCTTTATACCCTTACTTGTAGGACCTCGGTCCAGCTAGATTTCAGATTGTTCTGAATTATGGTTGTTTTGTAGTTTAGCTGTATTTGTGGGAGGATTTGAATATGACATTTGCCTATGCTGTCCTCTCAATGGGAACCTAATCCTGTTTTTGATGGTTAATTGTAGTTCTAACAATTTAAAAGAAGGATCTCAAAGAAGGTTATTTTTTGTGGAAGACTATTAAACTATAATTCTTAATTTTCATTTTATTTATTTCATTTTATCATTATTCCCAGATCACAGGATGTATTTTCTTTCTTTTTAATTGTTGCCTATATCAGAATTGGTTCAAAAGAAATTTGAAATACTGTTTTTTAAAATTAACTTGTCTCTTTGTTCAGTATAGTGGGCCTGTACCCCCTGCTTGATATGAAGTACTTTGAGTGGTTGCATATGGTGTTTCTGTGTCCCAAATATAAGCTACCAAATGACAAAAATTAAGAGAAAGTCTTTTGTATTTATCAAGCAGCAGTCACACAGCCTCTAGTTTAATGTTAGCTTTGAAGCTGCATGATGGCCAGTAGAGGTTTCTCACTATGCTACTCATTTACAACTCTTTATGACTTGCAAAAATAATTTGCTGAGTTCAAAGTTTAATGCTAACCCAAAGTTGCCTTTTTCAGTGATAGCTTTTTAACCACAATAAACACCTTTGCTTTGCTTTTCATTGATTGACAAGCAGGGTGCAAAAAGGATTTACTTCCTTTCCTCTGTATCTTCTTGCTAGCCAATTAAATATACATCAATTAGAGTATCCTAACTAGTTCATTATCTGGCACTTGAAAACACACACCCACACACATATATACACTCTATATATAATATTATTATACTATTGGATGTGTATAATTCAATATATATACTATTATATACACTATTATATATAATATCACATATATAAATATAAATATTTTAGATTGGCTTTATTAACTAGACCCTAGACCTGTGTTGGTGGAGAGCAATACCAATAAAATGGCATTGGTGTGATCAAGATAGCATAAGTGTATAACAAAGTGGAGTTACTTATGTCAACTAAAATGGCTGCCAGTCAGCCATGACATTTTGGTTCAAGAGGGAAAATACCTAAGTCAGAACAGACACATCTGGCAGGGAGACACACCCAAGTTATCTGCACACGTGATCAGAAGAGCCACATCTGTAGAAACCAAACATAGATAGCCTCCTGGGGAATTCCACACTTGTCATCTCTCTGTCAACGAGACAGCCACGTATCATCCACAGGCTCCTGGCAAGTTGCACACTGGGCAGCAGGGGTGCCAAAGCATTTATCAAAAAGACCCAGAAGAGTGGAGTGCTCCACTTTCAAGGTATAACTGACAGTTTCCAGACCACTGTTGAGACAGCTGAGCTCCTCACACCGGAGTGCTGCTCAAGGCCACACTGATCTCCCTTGGCATTGGCAGCTGGAGGACTGAGGACTTCATCTGCCCTGTTGCCCATCTGACTCTGAAGGCCCTTCCTTGACTTGCAAGACCCTTGCTAACTGTGCTGTCTCCTGGACCTGCTGATTGAGACTCTGGAACTTGGGTTCGTTATTCCCTATCGATTGCTGCGTGCGTGCGTGTGTGTGTGTGTGTGTGTGTGTGTGTGTGTGTGTGTGTGTGTGTTATATTTCTCTTAGGTTGTTAGAGTGGGAGTAAGATATTAATGTATGTTGATGTTCTACTTTGAGTGAACCTGCGTTCAATAAAAGCTGAGCGAATAGCATAGTTACTTTGTGTAACTCTTGTCTATTCCTTGATGCCAGGCTGCTCAGCAAGCAGCTTGCAGAGCAGTTGCCCAGCTGACTTATAGGAAAGGCGATATTACTGACATATGCTAGTGACAGAGTTGTTCTGAAATATAAGGATGGTGTTGTTTCACAATAGAGGCATGAAAGAGCAGCCTTTGGTGCATGCTCACAAATATAGGACTCCCCCAAGATCACCCACCTTTCTCTTTTTATTCACTAATCTCCATTTTTTTAGGTAAAATAAAAACATATAAACCTCTGTGTCTCCAATTTTCCTCTCCATACTTACCCTGAATTAGTGAAGTTAATACTTGCATTTAATATGACTACATACATGGAAAATCCAAAAGTGATCAAACAAACCTCTTCAGGTAAAAGGGAAGAAAATAGTAGTCGTTAGCAACATTAATATGAAAAAAAAAAAAAACAGTCACATTTAATATGTAAATCACATACAGTTTCAGGATATGCAAAAATACAGTAGCATCAGTGATGATTATGCTAAACTTATACGAAAGTGTGGGGACCACCTTACATTTCAAGATTGCACCCTAAGCATAGGGTGATCACATATCATGGGTGGTGCAAGAACCTCTCAGCTGATGCCTCTAAAAATACCTGGATTTTTTAAATTTGAAGCAATGCTTATTAATGATAGCATTGAAATAAGGTAGTATAAGTCTGAAAGACCTTATCTTATGCCCCTAATATTTACCATGGTCCAGAAATATGGGCAGCGAATAGAGTTCTCACTTTAACATGTAGTGAAACCTGAAAGAAGATATGATATAATCCATCTCCTCTTTCTGACAACACTTTCCAGTCCCAGGTGGTGCTGGGAGAAGAAATTGACACCACTGCCTCTCCCAGCCACTGATATAAGTGCTACATGAGCTTTGTAAGAGATAACTTGATGCAGTTAGTTGCAAATTAGGGGACACAAGGGCAAGTGTGGGAGTTATAGGTGTTTAGACAATAAAATATGTGTGAGAACACAGAATCTCAAAGTTCCCATCAAGGAACTTATAAGAAGAAGTAACAATTTATTGATATATGATATAACATGGACAAACTTTAAAACCAAGTTAGCAGAAGAAGCCAGACACCACAGACCAATATTGTAAAATTACATTCATAAAAAATGTTTGAAAAAGGCAAATTTATCAAAAGAAAGAATGGATTCAAAGTTTCCCACACGTGGGGTGGGAACAGAGTGTGGCTTGAATTGGGCATGGGCTCTGTGTTTGGAATGATGGAAATTTTCCAAAATTAGATTGCAGTGATGATTGCACAACTCTGTATGTAAAATATACTTCAATAATCATGTTAAAAATAGCCAAAATATTCTTGCCATATGGGTTTGTCATTTATGGTCTGTGATAATTGTACAATTATTTGTTTATTTTACTGTCTAGTAACTATTTTATTTTATAATAATTGTTTTCAGCAACAATGAGCTACAGAAAGAGATCAAAGGAGTAAGTTCATGCTTAATAAAAAGTTAATGACTTTTCCATTTGTCATGGAAGTTGAAAATGAAGTGTAAGGTGCATCAATGTGTGTCAATATTTGCTCTCCCCTATGAAAATGATAGTGAGGTTACCGAAGCTGAGAGCTGGGGGACACCAATCTGCTGCAGACACTAGCCTCCACTTCCAAAAGTTATTATTTTTTGAAGAATATAATTTAAATGAACATTTTACTATGCAAATCCTCAAGAGCTTATACATATTCTTTGTAAAGCTTAATTTTTCAGCTATTCCTCTAATTTACTTTCATTTAGTTTTGAGTCCATATTTCTTGTTAAGAAATGAAAAGTGAAGTATTATGTGTTGATACACTGATTGCATTAGTGTGGAACTTCACAAACAATTAAATGATGCCACTTTTTCACTACTGCTGGATCCTGCAAATAGAAAAGCAGTTAATATTAATATAGTTTGATTTTGTTCATCTAATTCATGGAATTTAAGTAAAACATTTAGAACTTAATTTTGCTTAAAGTGAAACATTTAATATAATTGTAAATGCTGATGTAAATTTAGTTAGAAGTTAACCTTAGGAGATAAATTTGTTTTTTAATGATTATGTAATATAAATTTTGCTGAATGTAACTACTATAGAGAATATAAAAATTATTTTTAAGAAATATATGAAAATATACTAGGATGCAATTATTTTTGTTATATACATAATTTATAATTGAAATGAAATATGTAACATTTTGCCAATTAAACTATGAAATAGTTTATGTATGTAGTTTATATATGTAGTTATATGTGTTCATATGTATGTACAGTTTAGTATATACATGGTTTATAGGTAAATATACATACAGAAAATACTTTCTGTATACATTAACTATGTGATAATCACATGGTTTGTACAGAGTTACAGTAATTAAACTATGAATTTTTAAGACAAATTTGAAGTTGAATATAAAAATAAATACTTTAGTATGCCAGTATATGCATCCTTTCTTTTTTGTCAGTAATCTGACTTCATAAATGTTTGGGCATTTGAGGATTGACATTGAAAGAGAAATGCTTACATTCTTGAGACTAGGAAATGAAACACTGCATATACCAGACATTTTGGAAAATTCCGGGAAGACGGGAAGTAAATGGAAACATTTAGATAGGTAAATTACAACCCAAGAAGCTATTTCACGGAGGACAAAGAGGAAAATGCAGGAGTAGTGATAGATTAGGTTTCCCAGGACAGACCGTCAGATAAATTGCCAAGTATGTATACAAGAGGTAGGAGCACCTGGTAATGGAAGAAGAAAGCTGCTTGAAGCACTATCTGCGGAAAAGCTCCCTCAGCTTTCACCCGCCAGTTCATGCATAGTCCTGGCAGTCCAGTACCTATATCCAAGCACAACACTGAGCAGTCTTTTCTAAAAAATTAAGTAATGTTCCTGAAGGGAAACTGGGGGTTCTAATGTGGAAATGACATTCCATATTGATCCTCTTTTGTACTCCTGCACCTGATATGCAAGAAATATCCGTCTCAGGGTGACACTTAAGAAAATGATGCATCCACATATAATGCAAAGATAGGCAAAGAACACTGACATCAACTATTGATATTAAAAATTAAATATAACTTTAATTATTCAATATGTGGATACACAAAGATTTGCCAAATTTTTGAGGAAAAAACGAACATAAAAGAGAAAGAGTACTAGAAAGAAAACAGTAAAAAAGGAAGGTAGAAAAAGATGAAATTAAAATTAGAAGAAAATGTCTGAGACCTAAAGGTAGGGTAGAGATTTCAAATTAAAGAACCTATCAAGTTATATCCATAAAATGGAATAATCAGTAATAAAAAGGAACATACTACCAATTTAAATAACATAGTAAATGAATCTCAGATGCATTAAGTGAAGTGAAAGAAGCCAGTCTCAAAAAAACCCCAACATACTGTATTATTTCACTTACATATCATTCTGATAAAATTAAATACATAAGGAGGAGAGCAAGGTCAATGCTTGCAAGGGGTTGAGAGTGAAAGGAGGGCATGAGTAGAAAAGGGCACCAGAGTAAAGATAAAACTGACTTGGGTGATGCTAGGTGCCCTTTTGGGGGCAGACATAGTTTGCCAAGATAACAAATCTTTGCCAATATGTGAGTAATAACAAATAGCCCTTTGTGCTGGAAATGAAGTATCATTCGTTAGGGACCACCTAATGATCTGTTTTTGGCAAAATAGCCTATGGGATTGCCAAATAGAATTAGAATGCTTTGATATCATTTATTAAGTGTGGTTTGACATACTACAGACGATCAGGTAGATCTACTGCAGTTGACCCCTGAACAACATGGGGTTAGGGTATGTACCCCCACCCAGTCGTACAGAACAGAAAATACATTTATAGTATGTATTTGGAAAAAAACAATGTTTAAGCAGATGCATTCATTGCAAGATGGGATGACCCATCTTGTTCAAGGGTCAGTTGTAAATTTAGGCCCAAGTCTATATTTACTGTAATGTCTGTAAAAGTAAAATAGCCTAAGTCCAGTTATAAAAGCTAAATGCCACAACAGGCCTCTGCATGTCATTTCAATGAAGAAAAAGTATGACATGGTGGGTGGTTAGATTTCTGGTTGCCTGGATCCTTGGAATGTTTGTCTTCTAAAAAGCATCTTCATGATTGAAATACTTAAGAAGCTAATTGGTCTATTATAAGGAAGTGGTACCAAAGGGAATTGTGTGTCATGGAAAAGAACACTTTCATTGTTATATTTTAGCCAAATCACAAGCAAATTGTTGGCAGAGGTTTGATTCAAACTAAGGAGTGACTAATGATGCAAAAATATTAAGATTCTATAAGTAATATAGTTCAAAATAGCCTGAAACCAGCAAAAGAAGAAAAAGCTGTGAAAGTAAGTAACAAAATAGTGAAGATTAAAGCGTGACAATTTGTGGGCATGCCCTATGTATTTCAGGTGGAAGCTCCTGGCATCTCATGCAGTCATCCACTTGATTCAAAGTTCTGGAGTAGATTTAGCTCCTTTCAAAGATTGTCTGCTTAAAGCAGGGCAGGGAGGATACTGTTAGAGACCTCAGCTTGTGATCTGTGTCTAATAAGGACTTTTTATGGGACATTGATTTCAAAATATTTTATGTGGCTTTAATTAATATAAATGAATCAAATGATGAAACCTTAGGACATTCACTGATGTGCTGATTATTAACAGTACCTGTTAACATCCTTATACACCAAATTCAAAAGCAGTTTTTTGGTGTTGCTTCCAGAAAATTAGGTCCCCAGGTTTTAGGTTATGCAAAGATTATTTAAGATGATGTTGAGAAAATGCTGCTCATGGTTACTATTGATTAGACTGTGCATTGTGTGAGTCCCTTGGGATCATTATTAAATATAATAAGAGTATGTTATTAGGAGAAACATTCTTCAGTGCATTGAACATATAGTTATGTTCATAAGAAAATCTTATGAACTTATAATTATGAACTTATAATTTTCACCAAGAAAATCCAAGAGTTGACCTTATTGCCATTAAAGTTAATGCATAATCAAACTGCAATATCCCTATAGTGGTATAGTGTTTGGCAATAGAAAGAAATAAATTATAGATACTCATAATATTGATAAATCTCAACATCGTTATTCTGAATGATAAAAATGCAGACTAAAGAGAGTACATATTGTATAATTTAGCTTTTTATAAAATTCTAAAAATTGCAAACTAATATATAGTGGCACATAGCTGCCCAGTGGTTTCCTGGAGACAAGGGTGAGACATAAAGAAGGGAAAGATTACCACAGAACATAAGAAAATTATTGGAGATGATGAACATATTCTTTATCCTGACAGTATGATGACATTGTGTGTATATACATACAAGGGAGGACCCCCCCAAACAGAATTTATTTATAAAAAATTGTGTTTTTATTCTTACATGTTAAAACTTCATTTATCTTCAAAGTACTCTCCATTCAATGCAATAAACCTACTGAGACATTTTTTCCATTGCTCATAACAGAACTTTTTTGAGCTTTTTGATTTTGATGCTTTTTAGTGCTTCTGCATTTATTTGTTTCTCTTCTACATTGGCAAAAGCTTTCCTTTTGAGGGCTTTTTTCATTCGGGTAAACAGAAAAAGTCACTTGGGGCAAGATCGGGTGAATAGGGAGGGTGGGTTATGGGGATGATACTGGGTTTCAAAAACTTCTGAACACTCAGCATGGTGTGGGCAGGTGCGCTCGTAAATCACCCATCATGAAATGGGCAAATGAACTGAAAGGATCTTCAAAAAAAAAGAGAGAAAGGTCTGAAGCTGAACACAGCTTCTTACAACAATGTCAGTTGGTAATCTGATGCAAATGGGTTCCTAGGACACTCACCTAGTAAGGAAAGCCTGTACAAGAAGAGGTACACCCTCCAGAAGATAATTTTGGTTATTTTGGGGGGTCTTTCTCCTGTATACAAATACACATCAAATCACACACTTTAAATATGTGCCAGTTAATGTATATTATTATGCCTCAATAAAGCTTTTGTTTTGAAATCCTTTAAAAGGACATCCACCAATATATGTCATTTAAATATTATTTTCTAGATTGTAACTGTAAATAATTTTTAGAAATAATAATAATGTATTTAGAAACTTTGAAACTGGGAAAGCTTACATGTAGTTATATAAATAAGAATGCTATTTCATATAATAGAGCCAAAGAGATGATGTAGTATTATCTTTAAAATACAATTGATAACTTATTTCAGTTAGTCCAAAACTTTATCTATTTATCAAAGCATTAGTTAAAAAATTCAATTTATTTATTTTTATTATATTTTAAAAGTAACAGTTTAACTTTTTGAATATTTTATTTATTCATTTTTAGAAAGAGGGAAATGAAGGGAGAAAGAGAGGAAGAGAAACATCAATGTGAGAGAGAAACATCAATCAGTTGCCTCTTGCAAGCCCCCAGCTGGGGACATGTGCCCTGACTTGGAATTGAACTGGTGACCTGTTGATTTGTAGAACAATGCCCAATCCACTGAGCCATAGCAGTCAGGGCTAAAACATACAATTTAAAAATCTGATATTCATGCCCTGACTGGTGTGGCTCAGGGGATTGAATGCTGGCCTGCGAACCAAAGCATCACCAGCTCAATTTCTAGTCAGGGCACAAGCCTGGTTTGCAGGCCAGGTCCCCAGTAGGTGGTACATGAGAGGCAATCACACATTGATACTTCTGTCCCTCTCTTTCTCCCTATCATCCCCTGTTTAAAAATAAATACATAAAATATTTAAAAAATGAATCTGATATTCATGAATGAAAGAAATCTGAATCTTTAAATAATTTTGCAGTCTCTTTTATCTTAAACCAGTCTTTCTTCTTATCTTGTAACTATAGTAACAAAAGCTATTATCTAACATTTTCTGCTTACATTTCTTAAAATGAAAGCATCGTGTTAATTAATATTTCTTATACCTTTTTAGCTGTTTATATGAACTAGATATTCATACAGTAGTACAGAATTATAAAATTATTTTTTATCAGTTTACCTTTTCAATCTGTGGAGTGAAGGGATAAAGGAAGATAAATAGAAAAAATACTGAGAGACATTTTGGCTTTACACAAATATAAACTAAATTGTGGCTGCATGCATTTCTCAGTAGGAAAAGACAGAGTTCTGGGGCCCGGGCATGGCCCTGGGCGTGGAGGAGAAGGAGAGGGGAAACTGGAGAGTTAGAGATGGTAACAACTGGTCACAGGCAAAGAGAAAGACAAGGGTAGGAGTCAGGTGGATCTACAACAGCAGTCTCAAGCTTTTCTCATTTTTTATTTGCCTTTTTGGAGGCACACCTCATTTTACTGACCTTAGATATATTGCACTTTGCAGATATTATGTTTTTTACAAACTGAAGGTTTGTGGCAATCCTGTATTTAACGAGTTTATTGGCAATATTTTTTCAATAGGCTCCAGATGATGGTTGCCATATTTTTAGAAATTAAATGTTTTTTTAACAAAGGTATATACATTTTTATATGTACTGCTATTGTACACTTAATAGACTATGACAGTAATTTTCAACTTTTTTCAACTCATGGGCATACGTAAAGTAATTACTAAAGTTCTAAGCATACAAAAATATATTTTTTTGCTGATCTGACAAAATATAGGTATAATTTAGATTAATTCTTACTGGATGGCTATTGTTGCATTGACTGTTGTCATTTTTTTAATTTGACAATTAAAGGAAAAAGAGATCAATGAATCTGACTGACTAGTCAGGTTATTGAATTTTTAAAAATTCTTGTGGCACACCAGTTGAAAACCAATGGACTATGGTATAGTATAAATATCCATATGCATTGGGAAAGCAAAAATATTATGTGACTTGCTTTATTGTGATACTTGCTTTGTTTTGGTGGGCTGAAACTACACCTGCATTATCTTCAAGCTATGTCTCTATTAGTTTCCTAGGGCTTCCATAACAAACTGTGGCTTAAAACAACATGGATTTCTCTTCAAGCATGAGAGGTTAAAATCCCAAGCTCATGGTGTCAACAAAGCTATGTTTCTTCTGAAGACTGCAGGGAAAATCCTTCCTTGCCTCTTCCAACTCCATCTCCAGTCTTTTTTTATAGTTCAGTTTTGCTTTTGGTTTAACATGTCTTTTCTTCTGTGACTGTCTTCTGCATTTCTGTAACCAAATCTCCCTACTTTTCATGATAAACACACAGTTCATTGAATTTGGGTACAGTATGGCCTCCCCTTAACTAAATTACATCTGCAAAGACTCTTTTCCCAAGTAAGATTATATTCATAGATACATTTGGGGGGCAAACAATTCAACCTACAGAATCTTTACTAGATGTCTTTTAGAGTAGCAATTTTGCCATACCAATTAAGGAAAGAAGACATATTTTTAATTTGTAATCATGCTTTCTTTCTATATTAAGGCATCCCATATATGAGCAATCTGGTCCTACAGTAAAAATTTTCCCAAATCCTGTGGCCACAGTAATTTCCAATTGTCCTTGGTCAGACTGTCACATACAGAGATAAGCACATATATTATTAGCATAGTCATATGTATACCTCAGACAGATGGGCTTCCAACCCAGCAGAGAAGCAGACTGAGAATGAGATGACCCTATGAGAAATGTACATTTGGTGAAAGTGATTCTTCCATAACTTTGTATCTAAAGAATCTAATTTTTTAAATAAATGTCATAGTCAAGATTCTGGAGGCAAAAAAAAAAACCACTGAAATAAACAAAGGAGTTTTGGGAGACAAAAGCAATGCAGACAGTTATGGGTTTTAAAAGGTGACTTAAAGCAACGTTTCCATATTGTGCAGGACCAGAAGAAACTTTCTGAACTCCTCAGTACCCAGGGCCAATAAATGCAGCTTTACCATGATAGGCCAATCCCTTTCTATATACTCCCTCTAACAGACAACATTATAAGAGATAAAATGAAGGGCAAATGCATGCAATCAGAGGCTTAGCAGACAAAATTTACAAGATGACACCAAAACATAATCAAAACACATTTCCTTAGAAACAAATAAATCTCACGTTGGCGGGTCAATGAAACCATAAAAGCCCAAAATCTGTGTCAAACAATCATATCGGAGGTCGGCACTGCCTTGATAGGTGAAGACATGAAGGGTCTCCGATATCTGCACTATTATCTAGTTAAAGGTCTTGTTCAACATCGGTAAGAGTCACAGACCAATCTTGGTGGAATCTCCAAATTGATAAAGCTTAATCAGCTAATGACTACCAAGAACCATCCAGCCATCAGACAAGACCAGATTTATTAACTGCCAAGGAGGAACTGTGTCACAAGCATATAACCTTTTATATGCTTGCGATATAACCTTTTCTATGTCAGCCAGATAACTGTTCAGCTAGCTGCCTACTGAGCAATCAGCACCAAAGAATAGCAAGAGTCACCCAAGGTAGCTATGCTGTTCACTCAGTCTTTACTGAATGCAGGTTCACTCCAAGTAGAATATCAACATACACTAACATCCTACTCACACTCTAACAATCCAAGAGGAATATAAAACACATATAGGGAATATGTGTTTTCACATATTCACAACAACCAATAGGGAATAATGAACCCGAGCCTCACAGTATCAGTAAGCAGGCCCAGGAGATAGCACAGTGAGCAAGGGAGCCATCAGTGTCTTGCAAAGAAGGATCTCTGGAACTGGGTGGGCAGAAGGGCAAATGATGTCCTCAGTCCAGGGCAGAGCCTCCTGCAGCCAGTGCAAAAGGTAATCAGCATGGTGTGGAGCATCACTCTGGCAAGGAAATCAGCTGTCTCAGCAATGTTCTGGAGCCTGCCTCAGTCATATCTTTGAGAGTGATGTGATCTACCCTTCTGGGTCTCTTGCTAAGTGTCTTGGCACCCCTGATGGCAAGTGTGGAATTTCCCCAGGAACCAATGTATGGGTGGTCCCACTCTGTAGATACAGCTGTTTTGATCATGTATGCAGATATCTAAGGTATGTCTCCTTGCCAGTTGTGTCTAGTAAGACTTAGGTAGTTCCTCTCTTTAACCAAAGTGTCATGGCTGACTGGGAGCCATCTTGGTTGACACGAGTGACTCAATTTTTGTTTCTATACTTTATGCCATCTTGACCAGTCCAGTGCCATTTTATTGGGCCTGCTCTCCACAAATGGTAGAATGCCACTCAAGAACAGGGAACCATGAACTGTAGAATGCTAACTCAACTAGTAGAGGATGAAAACAATTTTTGCAAAGTTGAGATTTTGTTGAAGGATTTTAAAGAGAGTTTAAAAGAAGGAGGATACATTCTGAATTGATGATCTTCCTAAAGTGAAGTTAGGAAGTGGGAATTAACTAAGAATTGGGTGCTGTCATAAGCTAGGGGGAGTTTAGAAATTAAGTATCTATCATAATGAATGAAAATGTGTCTGGGCATCATTAGTAAGAAAGGAGGAATCACTCAATAAGGTGTTGTTAAGACATAAGTGCTGCACAAAATTTCTCAGGAAAAACAATGTTTTCTCTTAACTTTGCAGCTGACTTTATCTCTGTCTGTCTCTCCATCTTGGTTACAGAAAAGACTGCTTTTTCTCTTTCTAGTCTGAGCTCATTTTTTCTCTTTCAACCCTGCATGGGTTTTGTTTTCTTCAATGATAATATTACAAATACTCCTTATTAGTTTCTTTTTTTTGTTGTTTTTTTTGAATGAGTACCTAAAAAAAGTATCAGTTTTTTATAATGATTACAAAAGAGAATGAACATGATAAAATGTTATGGTGCAGCTGACTGAGATGAGGAGGCCTTCGACAAGGAAGGAAGTCCAAGGATATTAATGTCTTCATCAAGAGACACAAGAAAAATGTTTGAAGTCTGTTATTAAAAGTTATAGAGTTACTATAAACTGATATAAAGATAATATTATATATAGTCAAAGGAGAATAGAAAGTGTATTTTACTTAATATAATCCACAGCCTTAAGTATCTGGAAGAAGAAATATTTGAAGTTTGAGTACTTGAGAAGTGCAGACATAATATGGAGATAACAACCAGAAAGCTGAGAGAAGAAATGCTTCTAAGAACCTGGGTTTACCTTTGAAGCCTGAAACTGCTGGTAAGTCAGGGTGCCAGGACACCACTGCCTTTCTAAAGTCAACAGTTTGTTGTTGTTATTGTTGTGGTTATCGTTGCCTTCTACTTTTTTTAAGGTTATATATGTAAAATTTTAATAAGATTTTTTAATGGAGGAAAAACATTGTTTTTGGATTTAAAGCATCAATATTGTAAAGGTGTCAACTCTCCCTACACACACACACACACACACACACACACACACACAAAATGCATCATGTTAGAGGTCTAAACCTGAAATAAAAATCAAAACTAATGACTTTGTTTATAGATGTTTTTGACATCTATAATAAAATTCACTCTGAACAAAGTGAAATAAAACTCAGACAAAAGTTGCAAAATTTATAGTTTCCATAACCTATTTATAAATCATGAAAATGAGCTAAGAGGAGAAGAAAACAACTAATAGAAAAGTATTCAAAGGATATGAATGACATAGAAAAATGTCTTAGAAACATTAATATTTCTATTTATTTTTACTATAGATCCTCAAAAACAAACATCAAATTTTTGTAAAGATAAATGTTATAATATTAAATTAAATTTTATGACATAGCCAACGTTCAATTTTACATCTATAAGTCTGCAGTTATACAGAGTTCATCCTAAGTATCATTAGCTTTGGAATAACATGGAAATAAATAATCTCAAAGGTTTAAACTAAAATGGAAAAAATATTTTAACAATTCTGTTAATATCTATTAAAATTTAAATTAAGTTGTGGAGATAGGTTTACCAATTTATATTTTCTCTGCCATTACTTACAGCATTATTTTTTATAGCAAGTAGAAATCAATTTTGTGGATAATTTAGTAAATACTTCTAATAAAATACTATCTTGTTTTAAAAATAAGGTATATTTATGCATGTTCTTATATGAAATCTTCAAAAATGTTAATGTAAAATGATGCAGAAACCTTGGTATATATTTGCACATACTCATTTGCCTGGAGAGGCTTTGAAATGAACTGAAGTGATGTAAAAAAAAAAGCAGTTGATGCACAAGAATGATGGCTTGTATTCTAAGGAAGACATTCTTCCATTCTAAATTATTTTGCACTATTTAATTTTTTAACATTTACATTATTTTTAACTTTATAGCTGAAATTTAAAAAAATGTCATTTTTATTAAAATGAAATGGTTGCAATACCTAAAGCATCCACATCATTCTTTAAATGTGGGCCTTTGACAATCCTACATCCTCCAATTCTGCTGTTTTTAGTCCTGGGCAATTTCTATTCCTAACTCATTTTTCTAAGTGCCCCAAATTTGCCATATTCAGAATTTATTTCAACTAAAATATATTTTAGGAAATTTATACTTAACAAATTATTCAGTGTTGTTAAAGGAATTCTGAAGAAAATATAAATAGAATCATAATTGAGAAGAAAAAGAAAGACAAGACAAAAACAAATATTTCACTAGTCAAATTCATAATTTTGACTATTTGACTTTGTCCTGAATTCCACACTAGGCCTTTAGCAGCTTTCTGATTCATAGAAAGTAGTGACATCAGTGTGAAAGGGTCTTCAAGGATATGTGCAATGAGATATCCCATCAGAGATACAAAATAACACAACAATCATTTCTTCCAACCTTTTTCTAACAATGTTGCAGTGGTCCTATGTGGAAAGTAGAGAGCCTCTTTGATAAGAACCTAGGTTATTTTTAGAAGAAATCCAGATTCTACTGGAAGAAATGCACTGTATAAAAGAGTGAGAAGTAGCCTTTAGTGTATAATTTTAATGTCTTCAACTATAATTTATGTTACTTCAGCAAGGCCATTATTCCATAATCAAAATGTCTTTCTTTTTGTTTTACAGGAAGATTGAAATTAAAATTAATACTATAATGTAGATGCATGATGAACTACCTGTCGGTGAGGTCTGCTTGTACTTTTATAAAGTTCAATATCTAGTTCTTCTTGGGTGCAATGACTCATTTTCATTGAAATCATTTGTGGCATTAGAGAAAAAAAAAGGATGTATTCTTAGTAGTATATGAAATTTCTTCTAGGTTCACATAATATCTGGTGCAACTTTAAAGCCTAAGACAATTTTATGTTCACATTTGTATCATTTATTACCCAATAATAAGAGGGCTAAATGAAAAAGAATGGATGAAACAAGCAAGTAAAAGAACAATTTTGAGGCTAACAGTTCATTATTAACTTGGATACAGGGACTTTGATGCAACAAACCCGTATCCCATTTAGTTTTATTAATGTCAGTATTGAGTATCTTATCACCACTTACTTTCTCAACATACTATAGCTATTCTTCATAGACTTAAAGATCAAAATTTTATTATTATTCAATTTATGTTGAACTAAATAATCTTTCTTTCTGCAATATTTGCAAGGTATGTCTCGGTCTTTTCATCAGATAAATGTGAAAACAATGGCTTCACAATGTTTTAAATGGTCTCCTTCATGTAGGGGTATAATTCCTAGCACTTTTTCTTTATTACTTTCTAGCAGCTAGTTAGGAAAGGTAAGATATTTTTTGACTGGAAGGAAGGCAGGGAAATAATTTAAGTTTCTATTTTTTCATTAAAAAAATAAGCTGGCAATTCCAGCAAACTGATCTCACAAAGGTTATGTGAAGATAAAATGAGTATGTGCAAGCACATACACATGAATACTAGCATGTGCATAAACTTTAAAATTGTTAATATTAGGGTAATGTTTTCTTGTATTGGTTTATCAAAAAGTAAGAAAATATTCCCACAAAAATGTAAGAGTTTACAGAAAATATAAAGAAAAGAGATAATTTATTGTCTGGCCACACCGAGTGTCAAACAAATTGGAAGAAACAGTATCTGCAGAGATCCATTTCTGAAGTAGTACACATACCTCACAATACCGCAATACTTAGGTTCTTAGTCCAGAACATGTATATTTTGACTAATAGATTTTTCAGTGGCTTGTTCAGAGATGAGTGGCTATATTCTCATTAACATGTATAAAAATGCAGAGTTCAACCATCTTGTTTTACCCAGACAGGGAAACTAAGATCTTCTCTAATATTCCATAAATCTGTTTTTCTATCTTTCTATTTATCTCTGGTTAATCTAATGTGGTTTAGTTCTAATAGTCAGTAACAGGTAAAATATATAAAAAAGTGAATATATAAATAAATAGTAAATACATATAGAGGAATAAATATATAAATATCTATGAATATATAATAAATATATAAATTTTTAAAATTATGTATAATAATATAGTGAAATATAAGATTTATTTATTATCCAAGATATTGTAACACTAATAAAAAACAATTCTTTTTTTATTCCAGGAGCTCTGTAACAATGTGATAGAACAGTCACATTCATATCTAATATTATAAAGAATGTCCCAAGTGTAAAATTAGTATGTGATGTGAAAAGTGGATACCTCATTCAAATGGGGTTTATTAAAATATAACCTGTGAAATCCTAGCTCCTAGAATTCTGCTTTAAAATTTAATTTTTTAATTTTTACTAAATTTATTACGGTGACATTGGTTAACAATATTATGTAGATTTCAAGTGTACAGTTCATAATATATAATCTGAATATGGCATCGTGTGCTCATCATTCAAAGTGAAGTCACTTTCCATCACCATTTACCCCCTCTTTACCTTCTTCTCCCTCCCACTACCACCCTTTCCCTCTTGTAATCATTATACTGTTGTCTGTGCCTATGAGTTTTTTTTGTTGTTTTTTTGTTTCTTTTTTTTTTTTTTTTGGCTTAATCCCTTCGCTTTTTCAGTCAGCTTCCCAACCTAACCCTCTCTGATAACTGTCATTCTTTATGTATACTTTAAATATTAATCTCTTAACTCAAACTCAAGGAAATGTAGACCAGTGTTTAAGCTAGCACATTAATTTTGAACTAATTAGTATTTGCCTGAAATAAATGCTTCAACTAAAATAAAACCTTGTATTACTACAACTACAAAATTATATTCCCATTTTAATGTTTATATCATATGTTTCTATTGCTTTTTAGTCTTTCTAATATTTTTGCCTTAAATATATCATTTATATTTATATTTAAATATCCTCATTTAAATATGTCCATATATTAAGGTAGTTAATTATAAATTATTAGTGTTCAGTGATATATAATGGGAAGACTCCTAATGGGATAAATCCTAAAATAAATCAAAATAAAACTGCCTAATTTTTTGATAGTAATAAAGTCATCGAGACCCATAGGCAAAGAGACTTTAAACTAACTAAAAGGTATAAACAAAAATAAATATTAACATATGTGATATATTCACATATATAAAATCAAAAGAATAGATTTTATTTATTCTCAATGTAATATACCGTATGAGCCTTTTATTTTTCTCACAATAAGAAGGGAGACCCCAAAATCTCAGAATTCATTATTAAAAAATTGTGTATTTATTCTTAAATGTTTAAACTTCAGTCACCTTCAAAGTACTCTCCATTTGATGCAATACACCTAGAGAGATAGTTTTTCCACTGCTCAAAACAGTTTTTGAACTTGTCAATTTGATGTATTTTAGTGCTTCTGCCATTTTTTTTTTCCTCACCTCTTCCACATTGACAAAACATTTCCCTTTGAGGACTTTTTTCATCTAAGGAAACGAAGTGGGTGGGCCAGGGGAGTCATGCCAATTTTGGTCAAGAAACTGCTGAGCACTCAGTGTGGTGGGCAGATGTGCTTATAAATCAGCTATCATAATATAGGCAAATTAGTTAAAGGGGTCTTCAAAAAATTACCTGAGTCCTGAAGCCAAACACAGCCACTCACAACAATGCCAGCAGGTATGCTGATACAAATTGGCTTCTAGAACATTCACTTAAGGGAAGAAACCAATACTACAAAGTGCCCATCATCCAGAAAATACTTCCACTTTGGGGTTTGGTCCCCCTGTATAAGAATAGGTATTCAGCTCATTTTTATCTTCAATAAAATAAATATCACTCAAAATGACCCCCAAAAAACTTCCATTTTTAAACAATGACTTAAAATAAATATATTCTTTCAGTCTAAGCCCTGTACTTGGAAAATATAGTTAAACAAACTGAATAAAGCTGAAGGAAAAGGGACCATTCTTCAGCATTTATAAATTTATGTTATACAAAAATATTATATACATTACATTAATATACTTATGTGAAATAACAGCCTAATTATCTGTCATTATACAATATAACATATTCCATATGATCTTATATATTTTTTAACTTGTGCTCTTTACAGAATAATTTTAACACTTCTTTACCACCTAGCAAAGGCAAATTTAAATTAAAAAAATATTTTTGTTCATTTACAATTGTCCCTATTTTCCTCCAATTACATTACCCTGCCCAACCCACTCTTCACCTGTACTTTCAATCCCCCTGCCCCCACTGCCTTTGTCCATGAGTCCTTTGTATGTGTTTCTTGACTTGACCCTTCCCCTTCTTTCCCTCATTATCTCACTTCCCCATCCTCTGGTTATTGTCAGCTTGTTCTTTTTTTCTTTTTTTTAAACATTTTTATTGTTGTTCAAGTAGAATTGTCTCCATTTTCTCCCCACCACTCCCCTCACCCCAGCCATCCCCACTTCCCACCCTTTATTTCCATATGTCTGGTTCTGTTTTGCTTGCCTGTTTGTTTTGTTGATTAGGTTCTACTTACAGGTGAGATCATATGGTATTTGTCTTTCACCACCTGACTTATTTCCCTTAGCACAGTGCTCTCCAGTTCTGTCCTTGCTGTCATAAAGGGTAGGGGCTCCTTCTTTCTTTCTGCTGCATAGCATCCATTATGCAAATGTACCACAATTGATCAATCCATTCATTTACTGATGGGCACTGAGGCTGTTTCTGGCACTTGGCTATTGTAAATAATACTGCTATGAACATTGGGGTGCATAGGTTCTTTTGAGTTAGTGTTTCAGTATCCTTAGGGTATAACCCCAGCAGTGGAATTGTTGGGTCAGTAGACAGTTCCACTTTTAGTTTTTTGAGGAAATTCCTTACTGTTTTCCACAGTGGCCGCACCAATCTGCATTTCCACCAATGGTGTACTATGGTTCCCTTTTCTCTACATCCTCACCAGCACTTATTGTTTGTTGATTTGATTATGATGGCAATTTTGACTGGTGTGAAGTGATATCTTATTGTGGTTTTAATTTGTCTCTCTCTCTCATGGCTTGTAATGCTGAGCATTCTTTCATATGTCTCTGGGCCCTCTGTCTGTCCTCCTTGGAGAAGTTTCTGTTCCTGACCCTTTGTCCATTTTTTAATTGGGTTGTTTGTCTTTCTAGTGTGGAGTTGTGTGAGTTCTTTGTACATTTTGGAGATCAAACCCTTGTCTGAGGTATCATTGGCAAATATGTTTTCCCATAAGTTTGGTTCCCTTTTCACTTTGCTGATGTTTTATTTTGCTGTGCAGAAGCTTTTTTAATTTAATGAAGTTCCATTTGTTTATTCTTTCCTTTATGTCCCTTGCTCTAGGGAACATATTGGTGAAAATATTGCTGCATGGAATATCTGAGATTGACCTACCTATGTTCTCCTCCATCCTTTTATGGTGTCACAACTTATATTTAAGTCTTTTATCCATCTTGAGTTTGTTTTTGTGTGTGGTATAAGTTGGTGGTCAAGTTTAAATTTTTTTTTTTTTGCTTGTAGTTGCTCAGATTTCCCAACATTATTTGTTGAAGAGGATATTTTTACTCCATTTTATGCTTCTGCCCCCTTTGCAGAATATTAATTGACCATGGATACTTGGGTTTATTTTGGCACTATTCTGTTCCAATGATCTATGTTTCTGTTCTTATGCCAGTACCAGACTGTTTGATTACAGTGGCCTTGTAATATAGTTTCATGCCAGGTATTGTGATCTCTCCTACTTTGTTCTTCTTTCTCAGAATTGCTGCAGCTAGTCAGGGTTGTTTATTGTTCCATATGTATTTTTAAATGTTTATTCTATATCTGTGAAATATTTCATTGGTGTTTTAGTAGGGATTGCATTGAATCTATAAATTGCTTTGGATAGTATGGACATTTTGATGATGTTAATTCTTCCAGTCCATGATCATGGCACATGCTTCCATTTATTCGTGTCTTCCTTAATTTCTTTCTTCAGTATTCTGTAGTTTCCGTAGTACAGGTCCACAGAAAGAGACTATGAGAATTTAAAACAACATTCAAATAGAAGATCCTAAGATATTATTAATTTTTTGTAGACCCTGAGAAGAAAAATTCATTTAATCTGAACACTGAGGAGAAATTTACATGCCAAGATGGACTCCCCATGGTTGACTGAATAACAAAATTTTATAAATAATGAAAGGTTAGTGGTCATTTTCTGTCAGGGACTCCAACAACACTGTGCACGCAGGGAAGAACCTCATACTAAACCCTTGGCTTCCCTCAGGATATTCTGCTTCTTTATGCTGTCTGAATCAATCACTGAAGGGAAACCCTGGTTTTGTCTCTTCACCAAGAGACTGAGACTTGTCACATCTAGTCAACAGAACCCAAATTGTCTTTTGTTGCATCTGTACTGACCAATCAGAACTACACAATTTGGATAACTCATTTACACAAAATGTGCCTAACTGGGAACCTCTGTGAGAACTTTCATTATGAGAGGGGGCCTTCCCTTTTTCACAGTGAAATACAGTTGAATTTGGTACTTGAATTCTCCTAAGCTGCAGCTCCATTTGTTGAAAGAAATGCTTATTCTTTATCACAGTCTAAAATTAATTTTGGCTTATATGTTGTAGAGCTCAAATCTATATTTCCTCATTTTTCTCATATTTGGGGATAAAACATTATAATGCACTAAAATTGAATGAGTATTAAATAATTATTTTATCGTTATGGTAATTTTTCAAATTGTATTGTTGAGATTTCTGAAATAGGATATAAATAATAATCATAAAACATTGTGATTAAATACCAGAAATGAAAAAAAGGAGAAACTGCATAAATTGAACCAGAGTTACATTATATAGAGAATATTTAATTACATATTTTGGGTAGATATAGAAGGAAATAATCTGTCTACTCATTTTTAACAGTAACTCTGAACTATGTCTTTTCTTTTTAATGACAATTAAAATATTAATAAATTAGCATAGTATACTATCATCTATATGCTAAGATCCTGAATTCTCAGCATATCTATCTTATTCCCTTTATTTAAGAGAAGTATAAATTCAGCCTGATCCTTATAAAGCAAGTCATTTCTTTTAATAAATGCTTTAGTGCTAGTGCCCATATGGTTTTGAACAACCCAATAATAAGGACTCTGTTCCATTAAATTCTCCAGAAGACTGTTCTGGTAGATGACATCATCACCCAGAATAAAACTAGTGCTTTGCATAGATTTCAGAAATAAATTCTGGCTCACACAAGCCTATGGGACATTTTATACCAAGGCGAAAAATCCTAGAGCAGTTGGTGATTGCTTTTGTCTCTCTTATACCACAATGTTACAGAAACCATGTTTAGGATGGTACAGTGATTGCATAGGGAAGTATATCATGCAGTTGAACTATAGTAACATACTGAGAAGAAAATCAAGACAATAAATGCTAGAAAGCGTGTAAACAGCAGGGAGTCATGAGTACCATGCCTGTAGGGGATCCAAAGAGGAAATCAAAATATGTCGATAAAAACAGACATTGGCCTACACTTTTAATCAAATGCCAGGAGCAAAACCTTGGCAGGAGTGACAAATCTGTGGTCATTTAGTGGCACACAGGGATGTCTGCATTCAATCAGGTTAATGTTTATGTTAACTGTGGTGGCAATCACTGAGCATTCATCTTTAACCCTGAAAAAGGAATTAGCATGTTAGAAAGTGTATTTAATTTATTAGGTAGCATGTATTTACCCAAACAGTGCAGAAAGATAGTAAATTGTAGAGGAAAAAAACAGCATCTAATTGCTTCATGTTCAGATAGTTATTTAAATTCTATTTATATTTGTTAATATGTTAATATATCAAATAAAACAAAACTAAACAATTATGTTACTGATTAAAACGGCATTTTTAAGGCTGCACAAAGAAACCTGCATTCCACAGTAGGTATTTAATGCCAAGTTCACATTGTGTATCAACTGAAGTATTGAAGAGCTCTCCTCCAGGTACGTACAAGGTAAAGCTGTTACTGGATCTCTCGCTTTCCTCTTCCCCCAGATAAAAGAGTATGCATTCTCTGTTAAACTGAGGGAATATGCTGGAAACCTGCCCTCAGCATAATATTTCAAAATTATTTTTCCCTAGAACCATATTTTTGAGGACCTGTGATTTCAGCCATGCTGATGGTCTGTTGATGTACCTACCATGCTTCTTCTCTGGTGTGAAGCTCCTTTGATCTGTAGTGGGAAAATGAAAATTATACTTTTTTATTAAATTCTATTAGAAAACTAGATGATAAGTCAGTGAATTCTCAAACAATATCAAGGACAATTGTTGAAAGGCAGAGAGGAAACAAAGAATAGTAAAAGATAAAGTAAAAATTGCATAGTTTTGTATTTTTCTACAAAAAGATTTATGCAATTCACATTTATAAAGTATGGAGTAGGAAGGAGTCTGTAAACTACATGAAATGTAGTTTTATTGCTTTTATTGGCAAAAGTATAATCTTGACCTTTGGTAAATTGTCCAGGGAAAAGCCCTAGAAATGTGAAAATCTTGTCATAACCTATATACCTTAACACTTGGATGAAAACAGGTCCGGTTAGAGAATTTTATTTACATTTCCAATTTTGGCAGCACCAGTCTACTTCTCCTTTTGACTAATTGCAAAATAGGTGAAGAGACAAATAGAAACATTTTTTTCCAGTTTGTCCTCTAACTGGTCTGTGTGATGGTTGCAGGTCATTAAAGATATTTTGACATTAACTATTCAATGAAACTCTCAGCTGTGCTTGAACATGAAAAAATACATTGAATGTTTAGAAGTTTGGCAAGTGTTGATTGCCAATTTTACTGATAATTAAATGCAGCAAATTGGGGCCATATTATTAGTAATACCAGTGTCTGGAAATCTTAGTTTAATACAGGCTCTCTTCGCCACCCTCCGTGGAAGCAATTCTCCTGTTTCATTTGAAGAGAACTCGTCATTCTCTCAGGAGTATGGACTAATGAGACACAAAGATGCTGACTGTTGACTCCCGGCCAAGATGGAGGCGTAGGTGGACATACTGTGCCTCCTCTCACAACCAAAATTAAGGACAACAAAGATTTAGAAACAAGAAAACAACCAGAACTCATAGAAAATTGAACTGTTTGGAAGTCCAACAACCATTCATCCAGACCGGTAAGAGGGGCAGAGTCGAGGCAGGAAAAAGTGGAGGTGTGGACCAGACACGCAGGCAGCAGCAGTTGGCAGACCCCAGGCACGGGGTGGCAATTGTGCAGACCCAGTGTGGCCGTGCAAGGTGGCTGACTGACCAGGTGGTCCCACATTGGTGCGCAGATAATCCAAGTGAAGGGGAAGCAGCGAAACGGACTGGAATCGGAGAGTGAGCAGAGCAAGTGCCATTGTTTCCTCTCGGACCCCACCTCCACATACAGCATTATTACCCAGCAACTGGGCTGCCCTGCCCTAGGGAACACCTAAGGCTCTGCCCCTCAGTACGTAACAGCCAGGGCTAGGACAAAAAAAAAAGAAAGACAGAAAGAAAGAAAGAAAGAAAGAAGGAAGG
>PVKU01002857.1:0-205483 GCA_004027475.1 Anoura caudifer
AAGGGGTCCCCACTGTGGCAAAGCCTCGTGGCTCTCCCTCTTCACCAAAGCTGCAGGGGTCTGCACTCTGGTGAAACCACGTGGAATCTCTCCCTCTGGCAAAGTTGCGAGAGGGTCTCCACTCGGGCAAAGCCTAGTGGCAATTCTCTGCTAAAGCCACATGGTGATTTTCCCTCATGGAGCTGCGGGTCCTGCTCTCCGGTGAAACTGCATGGATCTCTCTCGTGAAACCGATCTCCCCCCAAATGGCTGCCACGCCTGGGTTTAAATCCCCACGCCAATCCTCCTCTGCAGCCCTATTTCCGACTCCTCCTACAATCGGTTACACCTGCCAGCATTCCTGTATGTTTCCAAGGTTATTGGGATGCCATCATGAGTCTGGGCAGGTGTGTCCCCATTTTCTGGAGCCAATCTTCTCCAAGCTCCCACACAGGTGCTTTAACTTAGGGTTCCTCCCCCAATCACATCCTTGGGGAAGTCCTTTCCATCCCCCCTGGCTCAGAGCACGGCCACAGCTATTTAACACATCTAAGCCACCAGCCAAAGACTATAGATATGTTAAAGGACCATGCCATGGATTAGCAGCTCTGCATGTCCCTGCTCCATGTGTCCCTTCCCCCAACTCATACCTGTGGGGGAAGGGGTGAGGACATCTTATATGTCCCTCTAATATTTCCTGGACACCCTGAGTTCTGGGCCCCATTCCAACTCCCTTTTGGGGCCCCCCTCTTGGCTACACCCTGTTACAGAATCAGAATATTGTTTTCCAAAAGCAAGCATCATTTCAATTTATGAGAAAATTGGCAGAATAACATGTTACTCTTCTTTTCAAGGACTGAGCCCTGAAACCTTAATCCAGGTGTTGCTGTTTATTTCCAATAGCCTAAGGCAAAGATACTTAACCCCCATGCCTCATTTTCTCCATCTGTAGAATGGCAGTAATGATCCTTACCTGTCATTCAGGAGTGTTATGAGGCTTAATTAGTTATTTGTAAAGTACTTTGCAGATGAAGAACTCGCTGTAAATGCTAAGTACCACTATTATTATGGCAAGCTTATGTTCTGTGCATCATTGCATTTTTTCTTTTCAAAATATTGCAGTTTTCCATCTGTCATTTGTATTTCATCAAACAAAAGCTAAATTCTTGAATTTTCTCAAATTACTCTGCTAAGAAATGTATCTAAGTAAAAGTCTCAAGACTGTATAAACAGTATCCAAGCCCTTAGAGGCAGTTGCTCCAAACTCATTGTCACTAAGCAGCAGTTACACAGTCTGTGTCTAACTCTTTTCAGAGACGCTCATGGTGCAACTAATATTCTGACGCCAAAAATAAGTGAAAATCAATAATGACTTGGTCTCCAAATATCATCTGAGCTAAAGTCTGATTCCATAATAGTAAGAAGCCATTTGCAGTGGGGATGAGTTCGGCCTCCTTTTCCTCCTCACTTCTCTCCCTGCCTCCTTTCTTTGCCCTCGTCCTTTTAAAAAGTTAAGTGAAGCAATTTAATATGAACCAGATCAGAATTCACAAATCCTTTTTTCCTCTCATGTTTAGGTCATGGCTCCCTGTGTCTACTTACTTTTTTTTCTTACCATAGTTTTTTTCCGATCCTATTTCCCTTCTGTTCGGGCCTACCTCACTGTAGCCAGCAATAAACGAAGAGCAACAAATACAGACACGTTACAGTCAGTCCAAGCACAATTGTGTCTCCAATCCATGCATTTGATAAATGTCCTGTATCAGCTAAAAAAGATGTATAATGTTTCCCTTATACTAAATTTAGTGGCAAAAATCTTTAATAACTAAAACTGACTATAATTTCCTCCTTTCAACTGTTCTATTTCAAGGTCTCATAAATCCTTTTTATTGATTAGTTTTACACAGAATGCTGTAGAGCTCTAAACAGAAGAAATTAAACTGAATGGCAGGTGGATTTTTTTCATGGTCTTTCGGCTAACCCAGCAAAAATGAATTCTAATGTGATGGTTAACTTGGTGAGCTTCTTTTTAATTCTTTCTATGATTCTGCTAATGTGTATATAATTTTATGTTACTTAAACATAAGTAACTCATGTTACTTAGTGCTTAATCTGTATTTAATTGCAGAAAAGAAAAACAAACCACTTAAAATACTAGTTCAAGTAGAAGAGAAACCTCTGTTCTTACCGATTTTGTAATTTTTTTGTAATTATTTGAAAATAACATTATAAACTAATTAAAATTAGACTATTCAAAACTAAAATAAAATAAACAATAAAATACTGGTTTACTTTAGTTTTGCATTTTTAAAGTGTATCATCTGAATTTACATGTTGATATACATTATCTCATAAGGAGAAATAATGAAATTCTTTGTGGAAATGATTGGCATGTAATTATGAAACTGGCTTCTGAACGAAATGTCAAGAACATCTTCTTCGTGGAAATTTAGGAATTGATTTTCTGTCTCTCTTGTATATGGAAAACACATGTTAGCCTTAGATTTAAGTAATTAATACACACTTCCAATATGTGTTTGATGGGAAAAACATTTTCTGTTAAAGTAACATGCAATATGATACAAGCACTTAAAAGTTTTAAACATATCAAAAGGGATGTGTTTAAAGGCAATTTGCAGCTTCTGTTCACTATGCTTAGAAATACCGCTTTTTGTTTCTTTGTTTTGTTTTGTTTTGTCCTGCAGTTAAGGGAAAAAGAGGTAAGTTTTTAACAGGAAAAAATAGGCAGAACATTCCTGTGGACTCATTTTCTTTCCTTCTTGGGTGTTAATGCTGCTAAATTTATTCCATTCAGAAGCTCTTCACTCACAACTAAAACTATGGGACACAGAGCACAGAGAGATCACACATTTTATGGTCAATGGAGAAGAGGACATGGACATCACTTATACGTGACCATCCGTGACTCCGTACAGAATGGGCTATGGTTGTCCAGTATAGTTAGGACCATCAGTGTGAAAAATTACATGTTGGATGCCTGGAATTCACTTACTTCTACATCATTTGATTCCAACACTTGACAAGGAACTTATCTTTAGGAGCAGAGACTCAAAGGAAAGCAGGTCTTGAGAAGTAGAGAAAAAGAGTAAGTGAGTACTGGTGACCCTAACCCAGCAATTATAAAACAGAAAGCATAGGAGAGAAACACACAACATATGGAAAGCTAAAGAATTATAAGCTCAGCTAGATGAAAGATAAATCTCAGTGGCAGCTAAAAAGAAGTTAAGGAGAAAAATGTGCTGCTTTTTAACTTTTTTAAAAACCAAAATAAGCAAAATGAAGGTAGTTGAAGGAGCTATCAGTTCTACAGAGAAAAGGCATGGAACACAGAGAGAAAACGATGCAAGGTCAGCACTGGGTGTGCCACTGGCTCTCTTCCTCAAGGGAAAAGTTTGATCCGACGTCCGTAAATGCTACCCGTGCTAGATCTCCTCCTGCAATTAACGATATACATGTGTATATGAACTATTAAGTCACTAACAGGGAGTTCTTATTTCTTCTTTAATAATCCTTCCTTGCTTTCAGAACCTCAGGTTAAATAATTTGATCTCCTCACCTTCAAAATGGAAATACTTAAGTCAATGTAGTCAGCTAAACATTTGGTGTTGATGCAAGAGCCCATATACAGACAGCCTTGAAAGATGGTGCCAACCTGTTTGATACACAGCCTCCAGTCAGCAAACCAGCACTGGAGCAGGGAATAAACATCGATTAAACAGGGTAATCTGGGCTTGTTCCTGCAAGAGACTGTTCATGGTAAAATAACCTCATGACTAGATGGATATAAGGCTGCCTAGCACTGTTTAATAAATGGATGCTGTTACTATTATTGTTGTTGTTATCATTGCCATTGTTATTGTTACATTCTATTTAATTTATCAATTCTTTTCAAGTTCAAAACATCAGAGCTTCTTGAAATATTTCATTCCAGCTTTAGGAAAACTTAAAAATGCCCTGGATCATAATACTGGTTAATATAAGGAAACTGAGCTGAAAATCGTCCAACACTTCCCAACTTCCAGATTACTACACATGTGATCAACAACCTACCTTTACAAGTGTCCATTACTATATCATTGTGGACTAGCTTTGCTTTAAGAATGTCTTACTGTCTCGTTGCTTTCAAGCAATGACTCTCAACCGAAGGCAAGTGTCCACAAGGGGACATTTAGCAATGTGATATTTTTAATTGTTACAAATGCGTGGGTCCAGAGATGCTGTTAAACATCCTACAGTACATAGGACAGCCTTTCAGAACAAATAACCCTCTGGTCCCAAAGGTCAATAATGCAGAGGTTGAGAAAGCCTGCTTAAAATATGAGTACTTGCCTAAAATCTGCTGTATAGAAGGCATGTCTTAGAAAACGTGCTCTATGACCTAGGATTAAAAGTCAATTATTCTTTTCAAACTATAATCATGAAAATATATCTGTCAGTAAAGAGTTATATTCAAATTTTCAAATAATAATTTTTATTGCTACATTTAGAGAAATGATAAGGCAGACTGGAGCACTCAGAGTCTCATAAGCTGTCAGATGTCTGTGTTTTACTTCAAATTTATTTATCTACTCATTCATTCATTATTTATTTGCTTCACTACATTATTGTACAAGAGGAGGACTGCCTGGAGAATATGCATTTATCTGGCACAAAAGGGTAAAATAAAGTACAGACCTGTATTTACCTCCGAATCTCAATACAACCAACAACAAAATTCCAGACCTAAATAAAAGCCTAAAAATAATTCTTGCCACTGACTCATTTGAAAGACTTAAAAAATGAATTAAATACATATGTCACTTGGGTTCACAAAAATCTCATGCATGAGCACTAAATGGTTACCCTCTTTGCTTCTCAAAGGCCCATTTAAATCTCTCTCTACATATAAGGCAGCTGAACAGTTGCCGACCCATTCTGACTGCACCTTTTGGCTGATATTGAGTGTGTAAGCAATCAGCCATGTGTGCACCTTTTACAAAGCAAAGTGATTGACAAAAACTTGGAAATAATCTTTGGCTCAACTGCCCTTCTCTGTGAACAAAGAGTGGTTTATCCGATCGTCTGGAAGTTACAAGCCTCAGAGCCTGTTTTGCCCTCAGTTTTACCCTCAGATAAAGAGCTTGAATTTTCAGTTAGATGTTACTGCTTGCATAAAACATATTTTATTTTTCCTAAGAAAGGATAAATGTGCATATATAAAGTATTCATTTTAAAAACACTTATCATACCCCCAAACAAATCCCTTGATCCTTTTCAGAGTGAAAAACAGTGTCCTGTTAGATGGCTCTTACCAGCAGAGCTGCTCATGTTGAGAGAAGGAGAGAGAAAAAAGAACAGAAAAAAATAACCCTCACAATTGCACAAAGGACGACTTTATAGGAGACCTTCAAACACTGAAAATCAGCCCAACGCTCCTGCCGATCATTATTGAGACATCTGTATTCATTTCACACTGACCCAGGCACTAATCAGCCAGGAAGTGCAACAAGCACTGGCTGAAAGTATACAAAGATAAAGTACCAAATGGCATGAATATTAAAATCATAAATACAATAAAACAAGATAATGAGTGTCCTCAATTATAATAAAGCTAAAGCCAATTAAAACATAATCACTGACTTATTATTCACAATTTTTTAGAGGTCATATTTAGCTGATTTGTTACACTTATTTCCCTTTAAAACATTTCATCATCACTCTCTTTTTTTTTGCATATCCACTTTAAGAAGATTCATTTATCCATCTAATTGAATAATTAGGCTTTTTTGATTAATTGTTTTAAATAGTTTCATGTCATGGGTATCTTCTCACTGAAATGCTTTTATATTATCTTCTGTGCCTTGATGTTCCTGCTATAAATTACAAGTAATAACATCTTTTCACCTCTCCCTCTGGCACATCCAGAGAGGGCTGAGTTTAGTTGGAGAGTTTCCTACTGTTTTTTCCGTCATCCTTTACTTTCTTTTCTGGTTCTCATAGCTGAAAGTATTTCTGAGCTTCATCATATGTGATCATTTTAAACAAATAAGCTATAAAGAGATGGTGGTCCTCTCTGTCTTCTTATGTTCATTCCTGCCATCACATACAAGATTCACAGTTTCAAATGTTACCCCAGGGGTCCTAGTCCAGCAGAAAATCCTGATTATAAGTGACACTTGAGTAGATTTTTACAATTAGTTTATTAACAATTATATCCAACCCAAGGCTCTTTATTAACAGTATCAAGACAATTGTCCAGGACAGAACTCAATGCCGCTGCACTGTCTTGGCATGGAAGTTGTTTCCCACATGGGAAATGATCTCAGAGATCATCTGAAGGTCAGTACTGGGAGAGGACACCTTTATCAAAGATTAGAGACTCAGAAATCATGGAAGCTCCTCTCAAGGGTGGGATGGAGCTTTACTTTGAGATGGCCACCTCACTTCTCCCTCAGGGTCAGGCATTTCCATCTGAGAAATCAGGCAGACAAGCCTATCTGCTGGGGCTTGACTGCAGAGTATCTTCGACACACCTCATCCATTAATCCCAGTACTACAAAAGAAGCCTGAAGTGAAGCGTTTCTGTTGCCTTGAATACAAACTAGGTCGTCACTTGTCTTTAAAAGTGATTTAATTGACTCATAATCATTTAGAATATTTCTTGAACACTGCTCTTTTACCAACAGACTGGTGTGTTTGTAATTGCTTCTTAAATATCAACAGTTCATATGTGACAATTTTCTAAATATGGCACTAGTGGAATCATTTCAGACTCTCTTTCGGGCTAGTAACTGAGACGGCTCCAGTAGTGTTGCACTCAGGTGAGAGCACCATACCACGTCTGCTCTCTTCACAGGAGTACACAATGTCTGCCCCAGAAGTGAATGCAGCCAGGTGAGGTCTGTAATACATCTGGGTTAGATCTCATTTTGGATTATATCTAAATGGAATAGAGCTATTAACACTCCAGGATAAGGAAAGGAAAACAGCTCTCTTTCCTAGCGTTTTATCAGTAATCATGCCATCCAGGAACAAATGGGGGAGTAGCATGATTATTTAAAAAAAGCATCTGTGATTACATAGTACAATTATGGCGATTTCATATATTGATTAACCTGTGTTTTTAAGGTAATAGCTACGTTACCATTTGATTTCTAAGAAAAGAGCACATTTTCTTTTAAGGGCTTATAATACCGAAGATTATGGATAAGTCAAGTATCAGGACAAGGTGATTACTTAACATCTGTGACCAAGTAAAAGGCAAAAGGAGAAAATCAGCCAACATCTGCACTGTCAGTAAAATACTTGGGGGGGAAAAACACAAGTGAAGTGTGATTAATCACCATGGATGTATGATTGAGTCAATTGACTGTTACTTTTTCATGATGATTAATCAGCTACAAAAATTATAATTGTCCCACTTCTAGTGGCTGCATGCTGTGCCCAATGACATCAGCTGGGGCCATAGACACTCAATGTGCGGTTTTCAAAAGAATATGCAAATAGGACTAAGGTGGGGTGGGGCTTCAAATCCATTGTAAGAAATACCACAACCATGAGTCCTTGCCCTTCTCTCATGGTTGGAGTTTTCTCAGCAGTTTCCAGAAAGGGCAGTTCATGTGCTATTACGACTATTTCATAACCCCATCACCACCACAAGGGAAAATCAGAGAAACCCATTTCTGCAAATTGGCCATTGTGATCTTGTTCAGGAGATCATACCCTCAGGGATTTATTTTCTTCCTTTCCACTGATTTCTTTTGTGATTAGGGTGACATAAATGCAGAGTGGTACAAAAGCAGATTTACAATTGTGAGTACATGAAACACAGTTTATTCTTGTATTATTGTTTATTAATTATTATATTATTTTCCATACAAACAATTATAAACTTGCTTTTGCTCCACCCTCTGTATGTGCAAGGAATGGTATTATGTAGCAGTGAGTGGCTGGGGACCAGGGCTTTCTCTTCTTTCAGACACTGGACTCCTTTAGCACATTTGTGGAGCAAGCCAAAGGAATCAGGATTACAAAAGTCTATCAGAATTTATCAAGGAATATTAACTAGCCACGACTGTGCAGTGAAGTGTGCAGATCAGGATAAGCTTGCTTATAAGTGTGAAGATGTTTTAAAAGACTACTATTTACAATGCTTGTAAAACTTCAAGGCTGTGATATATCTTCGTAGTTGGCTCTGCTCATCTGTTCCTCAGAGGAACTACTGAGAATAATCTGGTAAAGAGTGTGGCACAGTACCCATGTTTCCCTACAGGTTGAGGGTCTTCTGTTACCACTGGAAATGTCATGATAGTTTTGAGTGAAGCTCTTTACCATTTTACCTAATTTACTCTTCCTGTAAATTGTTTTCTTAGATTCATGGTTTACCTAAAGGGCTTAAAGTACTAAGGTCTGACACAATAAATAACCTGATTGATGAATTATCCCCAAGCAATGTGTTCTCATCAGGATAGATCCAACTATACTAGTAAAGACTGTAGAAGGGCAACACAGGGCGAGAGCCTGCTCCTCCATGCTTACCTATTTCATGTTCACTATCTTTCATGCTGAGAAACCAAAGTACTCTCAGAAAATGTAGGCCACTTAAGACTTGAAATTCAGGCTCTTATTTAGACTTTCAAAATGGGCCGATTTCTTTTTAAAAATCCTTAGAGATAACATCTTTAAAGGAAAAAAATCATCTTTTACATTCATTAAAAAAAGAAGGGGATTTCAAAAAATCTTCCCAGCTAGTTTTAAGTAGGTAATACCTTTCTCAGCCTTCAGCTGTACATAAAATTCCCACTAATGATCTGTAATGAAGTGCTTTTTTTTGCACACCCAGCATTTTCCCTTTAAAGTTCAAGAAATAGCACAAATTTGCCAACACTATTCCCCTTTTAGCACATTGACTTTACTTCTGAACTGAAGCAATAACATGCCTGGAAAAAATACTTAGAGAGTAATTTTTCTACTGTGGGTCTTATCATATTACCAATTCCAATGCAGTAAGACATGTAGCCTTCTGAACATGCAGCACCCCAATTTCTTTTATTTTAAATAGGAATTATTAACAACTCTTATATACATGTGTTCTCCAAACCCATAGAGGCCTTCAATTTTATTAATATAAATCACTGAAGTCTCTAACTTCTTGTGTTTAGATAAGAAAGAGAAGCACAGGAATGTCAGTCTCTTGAGCTTTCTCTAGGTATCTACTAATTGTTAATTATTAGAGACTAAGTCACTAAAGTGAGTCATTTGGCTGGTCTCTCAAATGCTGTCATTTACTACTACACAAATCAGCCTGGTGATAGAGTGTCTTTAAATTAGGTTACAGCCATGCAGTTATTGGACAGGGAGTAATTGATAAAACCATTAGTAACACTTGTAGAGATAACAGCTAGCAAAATCATGCAACCATAATTATTCCTAATGGATACATGCTATAAATTGTGGCAAGAAAAAATCTAGCATTATCTTTCAATCATATCTGACAGTCCTGGAAGATTACTGTAGACTATATGCTTGTATACAAGAAGTGACCTATCAGAATCTTTTGGCTTTTTCTTATCCTTCTTTTCCATCAAATTATGGGTTTTTCTTTTGTAAATTCTTTTTCTGGTAGCTTTTAGTATAAGTACAATATAAGTTTTGTATTAGCTGTCTTTTTTAGGGTTTAAATATATATATATATAGAGAGATATATGGTCTGACACTATATATTACACACACACACACATACACATATATATATATAGTGTCAGACCTTAGTACCTAATCCCCTAAGCACTTTTCCATAAAATTATGGGTTTCATTTTCATAAATTCTTTTTCTGATAGTTTCAGTATAAGTACAATGTAGGTTTTTTATTAGTTGTCTTTTTTCAGGATTAAAAAATATATATACATAATTTTTTCAGTCATATGTAGGACACTCCAAGACATTCAAAATGCAACATGGAGATAGTTACAGTTTAAGTCAAATAACTCCAATTCATTGTCTACTTTTTCAACATCAAAACTTACTACTTGATAATACATAACCTTTCTATGAATTTTTGATGTCTATATTCATTTTAGAAAAAAAAAAAAAAAAAAAAACCTCACTGGTTGCAAAGCTACCTCTGGAACCCAGGCCTCATGGGTCCATCATTTTTATTTTCTATTGTCACAGAATTATGGATACTCTTAAACCCGAAAAAGACTATATGGGATCTTATACATAATCATATGAAAATGTATGTGTTCAAAACCTGTTAGTTGATACAAACCATATTAACATATTAATAAATAATATAGGTATGAAATTTTGTAAAGATGAATTATAAACACATTACATCTTTATTTTCTCTTGAAACTAAGTTTTTAGAAAAGGTTTGGAAGGCACACTGCTCAATAAGCCATCAATTGTGAACACACGCACGTGTATGCGAGCACGAGTGCACAGCTGCTCGTCAGCACGTGCCACTGTTTCCATTTCTCCCACGTGATCTTTGAGGAAATACTGATAGTATGTTCAGATAATGCTCTCTGTGTCAAACAGGACTAACGCACCGAAAGAACTTCATAGGTGACCCTGCATACATACCATTGAAAGAAGGGAAAGAACATAAAACTAGTGCAGATAAAAAAAAAGTGTGCGAAAGAAAAAAGAATACCTCCAGTACATAATAAATTTCTCATAAATTTAAGTAGAAAACATTGTTGAAATAAAGGCCTAAATGAGATATAGGAACAAAAGGAAACAATGATAACTACAATAATATAACAATAAGCTAACAGAGGTCTGAAGAGAAATTGAGTCCAACAATAAATCCACTTCACAAACTGAAACTACAAATTAAGCCTAGAGACCCAGAATAGATGCTGCTGCAAAATGTCATGTGGTTCCACTTGGAAAAATTATTATGTAAGACAGAATGTAAAAGAACAGAGAGATAAACAGGATTAAAAGGAAGACTGTAGATACCGGAGAATGTTAAAGACTCCCCATGTACATGTATTCATGTTTCTAAAGAAGATTAAAAACCCCAAGTAAAATAGAAATAATAGTTAATGTAATAAAATAATAAAATAAAACTTTCCTAAAAAATAGAAAATAAGAAATCTGATGGTCATGAGAGATTTCATGGGAAAAGTCACATATATAAATCAATCAACACTCAGATGTGTTTTTACAGATGTATTTAACTGCAAAGGTAAATATTTAATCTGATGGAAAAATAACCTGAAATATTAAATGATCTGTAAAACAATGGACAAAAGTGTCTACAGGCACATTAAATTTTTAAAGACAATGAATAAATGTTCATAGCACACTCACTGAAAGAATAACCTACTTAAAATGTTGACCCTTTTCAAAAATGTTAGTACTGGTCAAATTGTGCCAGAAAGCCGCAGAAAGATTTCAAAACCTGTAAAACACATACCTTCCCAAGTAATCTAGAGGTCTTTTTGAAATAACTATTTAATGAAAATATCTAGCTATGAATTTTAAAAAACTCAAGAAAGGCTCTGGTGTGAAATAACAATAAGAAATTATAGGCATAGAGATAAATGGAATTTTACATTTTAAAAATAATGTACCTAACCAAATATTGTCAGAAAGGGAGATGGAATAAAATGTTAAGGCTACTCATTTTTTTTTTTTATTATAAGGTTCTTGGGGAATGATGTAAGGTTACTCAAAGTGAGGATATAAACTTGAAAGGAGTTAAATCAGTGAACAGGGTTCTATCCATTTTTGTTATTCATTCAACAACAAAAAATATTTAGCAAGTTCTTTTTATTTGTACTTTTCTTGGTGTTAAAATCAATCCAATATAAAGCCTTTTTATATACATTTAAAACTTTGGAGCAGGGGATGGGAGGTTTAACAACATTAGCAACAAAAATCATTACATAAAATAAGAAACTTAGGACAAAATACCTGTTAGAGTAAAATATAAATGCAATGCATTTACTTATAAGAAGACAGAGTCTTGCTGGATGGCATAACATAATTCAATTTTATGCAGTGTATAAGGCATCAAACTAACAGAAGATATCAGATAGGTAGAAAGTGAAAGAAATAGAAAAAAAAAAATCCCAAAGCAGTAGAAGAAGAAGAGGAAGGAGAAGAGGAAGAGGGAAGAAAAAGTCAGGACATCAACTTTTACAATGGTCTAAAAAATACATTGTAAAACACAGACTTTGTTGTAAGAGATATAAGTGACAATAAAAACACAACTATACTAAATGTGTCAAGTGACAGTATCAAAAGCGATAAAGCTATAATTATCAGAATTATAAAAAAATATATAAGAACACATCTCAGCCTTAGCCACATAGATGAAAGATAAATATAACTAACAGGATCTACATAAAATGATTATCAATTATGGTAATTCTATACTCAAAGTTACTTAGTTTTCAAGAGCTCATTGACTGTATACAAATATTACTTTAATATTAGATCATAAGAGAAAAATCACAAATAAAAATATACAACTAGTATCAACTACATTCTATGATTACAATGTAACAAAACTGAAAATTAATAATAAAATCATAGTAAAAAAATCCCAACAACTTGGAAATGTTTAAATATAAAGTCTTTCTAAAAACACAAGAAAAAAACTGAAAAGAAGAAAGTCCACACTAAGTTGGAGAATATAAAGAAAATAAAATTTTATAAATATACTGTATAGCAAAACCCGTAGTACATGACTGAGGATATGCTCAGAAGAAAATCTGGAATGTTAATATTTAGTGATCAGAGAAAGATAATTTAAAAAGAAGAAAATAATTAATTGAGATGAAAACAAAATAAAAATTCACAAAATGTTGAAATTGCAAAATAGATAAAAAACTTTGTCTTTTGGGAAAAAAGGGAAAAGCAAATAAAACAGATAAATTAATAACTAGTCAAAGGAAAAAGCAGAGTGATTAGAAAACAGACATTAGAAATAATAATTTTGGTATACAGAGAAAAATAAGAGAATGTTTTACACCATTTTATGCAAATATTTTAAAGCTTTATGAGTTGAATTAATTTCAGAAAATATAAATTAGAATTAGAGAATGACCCTTGTCTCTTATTTTGGAATGCTACTCAGATACATTTATCTTCATCTTATCAGGGCTGTTACTCATGATCGTTATGGCACCAAAATATATTTTCAACTTGGTACAGCAAGCTCATGCTGAGAGCTGCAGACTTGGAGGCCGTTCAAGAGAAGACGGACTTGCGATGTCAGTTGGATAGGAGGGTGAAAGTGGTGCTCCTGTCTGAGAGCTTCTTTTTTTGTTTTTTCAAATAACTAATTCTAGGAAAATTCTCCAAGATTTTTAATGGCAAAAGAAATAGTGTCAAGTATTTCTCCGATTGTTTAGCTATAGAAATATTTTTATATGCAGATCTTTAAAATGAAGCAATATACTTAAAAAGAAAAATAGAAGTCAAAATAAAAATTACGTTTGAGAGTTTGTTTTACAAAAACTTAAAATACTAATCATTTACTTTATATGTGACTAGATGGTGCTGAATTTATACCTTGAAAATTAAGGTATTGTGCTCCTGTCACTCTCTTCCCTATGCCTCATCCCCTCCCACTGTGAGCTCCTTTCTTCTCAATATCTGCATATTTAATTGCTTTTAAGGCTGCAAGATTCTAACTGGAAAATATTATAATTTTCTATTGGTGATATAATCATTTTTTTGTGTTTTATGTTTTTGTGTTTAATCAACAAAAATACAAACAAGATTGCATAAAAATTTTATTGTAACAAGTATAATTTAAGTGTAACAAGATCACACTTGTGAACTTATAAGTGTTCGCAAACAAATGGCTATTTGATTTCCATCATGGTGAGATCCACAGTTTTTAAAATAAAGAGAGGTAAAAAATAAGATGAGAAAGGAACCACCAAGCAAATTCAACCTCCAGCAAACATTTCTTGACTGTTATTGTGGTGTAGTAATGGCTGCACTGAGCAAAGATGAAGATGTGCAGTTTCTGGCATAGAGACTATACAAACTGATAGGAGGAAAGAACAATTACAGGGAATGACTTTAAAATTCTTACAAAGCTCATATAGAACAAAATTAATGTCAATATTTCATTTCAAACAACAAAGTACAAGAGAGATGGAGTGACACAGGGTTAATCAAGAGACATTTCTAGCACGGGTTAAGTTTTAAACAGCTAAAAGATACTGAACTGTCCCTTGTCAGGTAGCTCAGTTGGTTAGAGCATCATATGGATATGCAAAGGTTGTGGGTTCAATCTCTGGTCAGGGCACACACAAGAAACAACCAATAAATGCATAAATAAGTGGAACAACAAACTGATGTTTCTCGCTTTCTTTTTCTGTCCCTTCCTCTCTCTCTCTCTCTCAAATCAATTTTTAAAAAGATACTGAACAGTTATAAGATATTGGAAAATTATTTAGGAATATTGTGAATGTGATATTCAAATATACACTTGATTTTTTTTGCATTTATTAATTCAGAATTGCTAAAAATCCACATATATTAACAGATTAAGTACAAAACAAGCCAATTTATTCTTATTTATTTCCATAATAAATCTCATAGCAGTAATCTTTTCAGGTAAAAATACATTTCAAATATGTTTTCATAACATAAAGTCCTACTATATTGGCTTTTAACTGATCATTTTGATGTATTTTGTGACCATTAAGTTGTTAATTCTCAGTATACTCCTTTGAGAAAGATAGAAGAGGGAATTATTACAACCCCAGTTTATTAATCAGAGAGTGAATCAGAGAAAGGTGGAATGCCCCATATAGGGTCACACAATTGGTTAGTACCAAAGGTAAAAAATGAAGCATGTCAGAAGTCCCCAGCCATAGGCAACCGTAGCTGCCTTCAAAACATCAATCAGTGAACATATTATGTTTTTTTAATGACATGTTAATGGTTTTAAAAAACCTCTCCTGGTTTAGAATATAAACTGGTATGTGAATATCACAAATTAAGTCAGTTAAATTAGTTCCAGTGAAACCCTTTGTCCTTTAAATGAAAAATTAACCAACTTGGTACGTAGATCAGAGCCAGACCAGCTTTAATACACTCCAATTCATATAAACCTCACACTTCCCTGGAGAAAGTTGAGTGTCTAAAGATTTAATTCAAGTTCCAAGGTCAAGCTAAATAGATCTGAATTTCTTCTTAAAATGAGAGTTTCATTCCAATAAGTATCTGACTTCAATTTGCTGCTTCTTCTCATATTGGGATGGCATGGCCCAGGTCACCAAAGAAAGATCAAATCACACAGAACTGCGGAGAAATGCCCTAGAAAGGTTATTCTTCTACTGGCCAGGCTGGGGGCAAATAAGCAATTAAGTGAGCAGCTCTCACCTAGAAGATGAGGCAGAGGTGATGACTTGCAGTCTGATTGGTGTGAAGAAACTTGGGTGAAGGGTGCCCTACCTTGCTCTCCAGAGGCTTTTGGTAAACATGATAGCTTTGATTGTATGCTATGAGCTTGAAAGCTTGTTTAATGACATGTGACCAAATGAATAAAATGAATAAAAAAAGAAACAACACAGTTCTATTCTGCTTTTTCAAGTGTCATGTCAAAAATCAGAAATCCAAAAGTGTAAACATGAAAAGTCTCACCATAATTTCTTATGGATAACCATACTTGGTTTTGACAGAGTATTCTCTAACACTAGATTTTGTTTTTGTTGTTGTTGTTGTTGCTGCTTGTTTGTTCATTTGTTGATTGGTTGGTTGGTTGTTTTAAAGAATTCCACATTGGTTGGAAGCATTATTAAAATGCAAATGGCTGAAGATCCAAGTTTTATAATCATCTTACTGTTATGGATTTTGTAGAGTGGGGAGATGGGTGGCTTCTATGATTTTTAATTCACATTTCATTCTAAATATCAAAAATTTTAGAGAGAATAGAAAAATTCAGAATGGATAGAAATATGTTTTGTTGAAATTCCTAGCAAAATGTCATCCTTTGGTATACTAAAAATCCTTTCAATAATAATGATGAAATATATGCTTCAGTGACAGAAAAAAAAAACTGTTTTAGAGAACTTCATCAGTGAGGTAGTTTCATATTTTTAAAATAACCTCAGATGAAACCTTATTAAATTGAAGGAAATAATGAGTGTCAATGAACAGCATAATTTTTAATCAAGCTTTAAAAGAAATATTTAAGAGCATAACAAAAATAGCAAAGTCTTGATTTTGTTACTAAGTATACCAGAACTTTAAAATACATTTTGGAGAAACATACAACCTCAAAAGTGCAGGATGACTTTTTCATAGAACTTCAGGAAGTGATTTCAAAGACAAGCACATCTAGATAATTAGAGCATGCATGTGTGAGAACCCGATCAATGGTGCTCTTTAGAGACCACGTGAAGCTACAGAAATTGTAGAAGATATTTTTGAGCCTGAACACATGGCAAGGGTGAAGACATGAAGTCTGAGGACAGACAAAAACACCTGGAAGTGTAAAGTCTAGGAAAAAACCCTCACTGGAGTAGATTTAATTGAAGTATTTGAAATTTTAAATGGCACAGATAATATCAATGTGAACTGCTTATTTTCAGTGTGGCACAAGGAGACAGTACCAGAAGGTCATAAGTGGAAAAGAAAAGAGAACAGATTTGGAGCAATAAGTATCAGCCATGCCAGGAATAACAAATGTGTGGAAAAAGATTTCACAAGAGGGAATATTAAGCTAAAAATTCTGCAGTGGTCTGGAACATGAAAGCGTGCATCTGAAGAAGAAACATCAGGAAACACTTTGAGTGTGCAAACCAGGCATTTCTTGTTTCCCATTGCTCCTAGTGCAGAGCCTGGTACCGAGGACTAATTCAGATTACTTTGCTTGCTACTACTTCTCAGCAACCAGCACAGTGGTAAGCTCACAATACATATAATAAATATTTAATGAAGTTAACATGTTAGTAAAATTAAGAAACATTAATATAGTTATCTAAACTAACTTGCACTACTTCAGTAATTCAAATGAAATTTAAAGCTAAAGTGAAATTAGTCAGCATTTAAAAGCAAAAGATGCTATCATTTAATAAACACACAATTCAATTTCCACTACCTTTGCAATGAGTTAAAGGCATTCTGTGGATCGAAATGCTATCATCAAGCAAGTCTCGCAACTTGCAGACTATACCCTTCTCTTGAAGAATCACAATGTTCACAAGCTCATGAGTATATATATATATATGTATAGTCATTCTGCTAACTGGGTTGAATTCACTTAAACAAAAAAAAACTTATCCATAGACTCCACAGGCTCTTTTTGGCATGGGGGGATGGGACTCACCTGATTGACATGTCATGAAGCTAGGAAAAAAGTTTATAATAATATGATGATTGGTCCTTAATTGCCTTTGATGGCCAAAATGCAAGAGGCCCATTCAGTTTGGAATCTTCAAGATTTAGATCACAGGGGATTTAAATAAGTCTGGGCGAAGACAAGAACTTTGAACTTGCCTTGTTCATCTAAATTTCTCTGGAAGTCTTTAAACCAGTTGTGCACTGCGGAAAAGTTAACAAACCACTGTCAAATGTTCGGAATCAACCATGCTCCCTAATGATACTTCCTGTCTTTCTAGCTCCTTCCCTTTGTTACTTGCACCACAACTTTTGATATCACCAAAGCCCTCTTAATCTATCTTATCCAATTTGGCCTATTTTCTTTTCTCATCTATGATGATTGGATTCCCCTGTTGATCCTCTGAACTGTTCTTGCCCCAGAGCCTCAGTTTCTCTTTATCCCTACTTGTAGCTTCATCTTCAGCCTCTTTTGTATTGTATTGCCAGAGCCTTTTCCTCAGCCTGAAACCACATTGAAGTTTCTCCCATCCTAGGAAGTGTTCTCTTGATTCACTATTTCCATGTAGCCATGGGTTGAACTTGATGTCTTTTTCATCCCAATTCCTTGAAAGACTCGTCCCTCCCAGCATTCTCATCTCTTCACTGTTCTCCCATCAGGCCTTTGCCCTTTCAGTTCCCAGTAAGTTACTAATAACCCCTGAAATTCAAATGCACCCACTATTGTTTTTTTAAAATTTATTGTAATTGCTGTTCTTGTACAGTTTTCTGTCTTTTGCTCCCATTCCAGCCCACCACCCCAGCCCTCCCCACCCCCCTCCCATTTCCACCCCCGCTAGTTTTTGTCCATGTGACCTTTATACTTGTTGCTCCAAACCCTTCCCCTTTCCCCCTGAAATTCCCTTCCCTCTCCCCTCTGGTGACTATCAACCCCTTTTCAATTTCAGTGTCTTTGGTTATATTGTGCTTATTTGTTTGTTTTTTTGATTAGGTTCCTGTTAAAGGTGAGATCATATGGTATTTGTCCTTCACTGCCTGGCTTAATTCACTTAGCATAATGCTCTCCAGTTCCATCCATGCTGTCTCGAAGGGTAGGAGTTCCTCCTTTCTTTCTGCTGCATAGAATTCCATTGTGTAAATGTACCAATGTTTCTTGATCCATTCGTTTACTGATGGGCACCTAGGTTGCTTCCAACACTTGGCTATTGTAAATTGTGCTGCTATGAACATTGGGGTGCATAGATTCTTTTGGATTGGTGTTTCAGGGTTCTTAGGATATAATTCTAGCAGTGGAATTGCTGGGTCAAAAGGTAGATCCATTTTTAGTTTTCTTAGAAAATTCCATACTGCTTTCCATAGTGGTTGTACGAGTCTGCAATCACACTAACAGTGCACTAGGGTGCCCTTTTCTCCACAATCTCTCCAACACTTGTTGTTTGTTGCTTTATTTATGATGGCCATTCTGACAGGTGTGAAGTGGTATCTCATTATGGTTTTAATTTGCATCTCTCTGATAGCAAGTGATATTGAGCATCTTTTCATGTGCCTTTGGATCCTCTGCATGTCCTCCTTGGAGAAGTGTCTGTTCATGTCCTTTGCCCATTTTTTAATTGGGTTGCTTGTTTTCTTAGAGTGGAGTTGTGTAAGTTCTTTATATATTTTGGAGATTAAACCCTTGTCTGAGGTATCATTGGCGAATATATTTTCCCATACAGTTGGTTCTCTTTTTATTTTAATACTGTTTTCTTTAGCCATGCAGAAGCTTTTTATTTTGATGAGATCTCATTTGTTTATCCTTTCCTTTATGTCCTTTGCTTTAGGGGACATATCAGTAAAAATGTTGCTGCATGAAATGTCTGAAATTTTCCTGCCTATGTTCTCCTCTAGGACTTTAATGGTGTCACGGCATATATTTAAATCTTTTATCCACCTTGAGTTTATTTTTGTGAATGGTGTAACCTGGTGCTTGAGTTTCATTTTTTTGCATGTAGCTGTCCAGTTCTCCCAACACCACTTGTTGAAGAGGCTACTTTTACTCCATTTTATGTTGGCGCCTTCTTTGTCAAATATTAATTGGCCATAGAGAATTGGGTTTATTTCTGGGCTCTCTGTTCTATTCCACTGGTCCATGTTCCTGTTTTTGTGCCAGTACCAGGCTGTTTTGATTACAGTGGCCTTGTAATACAGTCTGGTGTCAGGTATTGTGATCCCTCCTACTTTGCTCTTCTTTCTCAAAACTGCAGCAGCTATTCGAGGTCGTTTATGACTCCATATAAATTTTTGAAATGTTTGTTCTATATCTGTGAAATATGCCATTGGTAATTTGATAGGTATTGCATTGAATCTGTAAATTGCTTTGGGTAGTATGGACATTTTAATGATGTTAATTCTTCCAATCCACGAACACTGTATACGTTTCCTTTTGTTTGTGTCTTCCTTAATTTCTTTCTTCAGTGTTGTGTAGTTTTCTGAGTATAGATCCTTTACTTCCTTGGTTAGGTTTATTCCTAGGTATTTTATTTATTTATTTTTTTTGCTATATCAAATGGGATTTTTTCCTTGACTTCTGCTTCTGCTCTTTCATTGTTGGTATACAAAAATGCCTTTGATTTCTGGATATTGACTTTGTACCCTGCTGTTTGGCCAAATTTGTTTGTTAGGTCAAGCAGCTTTTTGGCCGAGTCTGTAGGACTTTCTATGTACACTATCATGTCATCTGCAAAGAATGATAGCTTTGTTTCCTCCTTTCCAATTTGGATGCCTTTTATTTCCTTTTCTTGTCTAATCGCTGTGGCTAAGAATTCCAATACTATATTGAATAGAAGTGGTGAAAGTGAACATTCTTGTCTTGTTCCTGATCTTAGTGGAAAAGATTTTAGCTTTTGCCCATTGAGTATGATGTTGGCTGTAGGTCTCTCATATATGGCCTTGATTATGCTGAGGAATGCTCCCTCTATTCTCACTTTGCTGAGAGTTTTTATCATAAATAGGTGCTGTACCTTATCAAATGCTTTTTCCGCATCTATTGATATGATCATGTGATTTTTGTCTTTGCTTTTGTTTATGTGATGTATTACATTTACTGATTTGCGAATGTTGAACCAAACATGCATCCTGGGATGAATCCCACTTGGTCATGGTGTATGATCTTTTAAATGTATTGTTGCATGCTGTTTGCCAATATTTTGTTGAGAATTTTAGCATCTATGTTCCTCAGAGATATTGGCCTAAAGTTTTCTTTCTTTTTTGTGTCCTTATCTGGTTTGGGGATTAGGATGATGCTGGCTTCATAAAAAGAGTTGGGGAGTTTTCCATCTTCTTGGATTTTTTGGAATAGTCTATGAATGATAGGGGTTAGCTCTTCCTTAAATGCTTTGTAAAATTCTCCTGTGAAACCATCCAGTCCCTGGCTTTTGTGTGTTGGAGTTTTTTTTATTATTGCTTCAATTTCATCTGCTGTTATTGGTCTGTTCAGGCTTTCTGCTTCTTCCTCGTTGAGTTTTGGGAGATTATATTTGTCTAGAAACTTGTCCATTTCACCTAGGTTTTCAAATTTCTTGGCATATAGTTCTTCATAGTAATTTCTTACAATCCTTTGTATTTCTGTGGGGTCAGTTGTAATCTCTCCTCTTTCATTTCTGATTGTGTTTATTTGGGTCCTCTCTCTTTTTTTCTTGATGAGCCTGCTTAAAGGATTGCCAATTTTGTTTATCTTTTCAAAAAACCAGCTCCTGGATTCATTGATCCTTAGAATTGTGCTTTTAGTCTCTATGTCATTTAATTCTGCTCTGATCTTGGTTATTTCCTTCCTTCTACTTGCTCTGGGGTGTCTTTGTTGTTGTTCCTCAAGTGCTTGTAAGCATGGGGTTAAGTTGTTTGTTTGAAATGGTTCTATCTTTTTTAGGTAGGCCTGTATCGCTATGAATTTCCCTCTGAGGACTGCCTTCGCTGTGTCCCATAAGTTTTGGATAGTTGTGAGTTCATTTTCATTTGTTTCCAGAAACTTTTTAATTTCTTTCTTGACCCATTCATTGTTTAATAACATGCTATTCAATCTCCATGATTTTGAGGATTTTGGGTTTTTTCCATCAGGGTTGGTTTCTAGTTTCAGTCCCTTGTGGTCAGAGAAAATGATTGGTATGATTTCAATTTTCTTGAATTTGTTGAGGCTTATTTTATGTCCTATCATGTGGTCTATCTTTGAAAATGTTCCATGTGCATTAGAAAAGAATGTGTATTTAGTTTCTTTGGGATGAAGGGCTCTATATATATCAGTTAATCCCATTTCATCCAGAATATTGTTCAATGCCACAATATCTTTGTTGATATCTTGTTTGGAAGATCTGTCCATTTTTGACAATGGGGTGTTAAAATCCCCTACTATAATTGTATTGCTGTCAATATCTTTCTTGAAGTCCTCTAAGATTTTTTTATGTATTTAGGTGCTCCTATGTTGGGTGCATGTATATTTATGATGGTTGTGCCTTCTTGGTGGATTCTTCCCTTGAGTATTATGAAGTGACCTTCTGGGTCTCTCTTCATGGCCCTTCTTTTGAAGTCTATTTTGTCTGATATGAGTATTGCTACCCCGGCTTTTTTTTTCCTGCCCATTTGCTTGGAAAATTTGTTTCCAGCCCTTCACTTTGAGTCTGTGTAGGTCTTTTGTCCTGAGGTGGGTCTCTTGTAGGCAGCATATGTGTGGGTCATGCTTTCTTATCCATTCAGCTATTCTATGCCTTTTCATTGGAGCATTTAATCCATTTATGTTTAAGGTTATTATTGATAGGTACTGATTCATTGCCATTTTCATACCTATGTACCTCTCTCTCTCTCTCTCCCTTTTCCTTCCTTTCCTTAAAACAGTCCCTTTAGCATCTCTTGCAGAACCGGTTTGGTAGAGCTGTATTCTTTGAGACTTCTTTTGTCTGGGAAGCTCCTTATTTGGCCTTCTATCTTGATTGAAAGCCTTGCTGGGTAAGGTAGTCTTGGTTGCAGGTCTTTGGTTCTCATTACTTGGAATATTTCTTACCATTCTCTTCTAGCTTGGAGCGTTTCCATTGAGAAGTCAGCTGCCAGCCTTATTGGAGGCCCCTTGTATGTTATTTCCTTTTTCTCCCTTGCTGCCTTTAAGATTCTCTCTTTGTCTTGGAATTTTGCCATTTTAACTATGTGTCTTGAAGTGGGCTTCTTTGGGTTCTTCTGATTGGGACTCTCTGTGTTTCCTGGATTTGTGTGACTTTTTGTCTCATCAAATTAGGGAAGTTTTCCATCAGTACTTTTTCAAATAGGTTTTCTGTCCCTTGCTCTTCTTCTTCTCCTTCTGGTATCCCTATTATATGGATATTATTATGTTTCATATTGTCTTGCATTTCTCTTAATCCCTCTTCATTGTTTTTGAGCCTCTTTTCCTTTTCTTGCTCTTTCTGGGTGTTTTTTCCTACTTGGTCCTCCAACTCGCTAATCTGATCTTCTGCTTCATCAGTTATGCTTTTCATTCCTTCCACTGTGTTCTTCAGTTCAGAAATTGTGATCTTCATTTCCTCTTGGCCCTTGTTGATAGTTTCTATTTCCTTTTTCATGTTGATATAGTTTGCAGTGAGTTCATCGTAGCTTCCCTGTAGTTTCTGGTAGCTCATTGAGAGCTCGTGGAGCTTCCTGACAACTATTGTTTTGAACTCAAAATCTGACAGTTGAGCTGCCTCTGTTTCATTTAGCATTCTTTCTGGGGCTTCCTCCTTTCCTTTCATTTGGGAACTATTTCTTTGTCTTCCCATTGTTTTTGAGGTTCTTCTTATTAGCCTTAACTTCTTAAATTGGTCTGTTCTGGCTCCCTAGGTTTATGGTGTGAACTTCTGTGGTAGAATACCTGTGAGATTCAGTGGTGCTGTCTGCTTCAGGTATCCTGGTGTTCACAGGTTCCACTGTCATATCTGTTGAAATGCCCCCTCCTTGGGATCATCTCTGGTTTTTTCAGTTCCAGGGTTGTTTTTTTTTTTTTGTTGTTGTTGTTGTTTTTTTTTTGTCTTACTCATGGGTATTTAAAAAGAGAAAAGAGGAAAAAATGGAAAGAGAAGAAAGAAGAGAAGAAAGAAAAAGAAAAAAAGAGGAAAGAAGAGAAGAAAGAAAAAGAATAAAGAGGAAGGAAGAGGAGATAAAATTGGAAAGAAAGGAAGAAGGAATAAGGCAAGAAAGAAGATACGCAAAGCAAAGGGCATTGAGGGGTAAAAAAGATAAAAATAATAAAAAAACATAGAAAAAATGAAAATTTAAAAAGAGAAAAAAAGAAAAAAAAGAAAAAAGCAACAAGAAAACAACAACAACAACAAAAAAACCAACAACTCTTGCTGTTTTCAATCTTCCTGAGCTGGTGTTTCTGGTCTTGCTGGCTGCAATGGCCTAGGGGTGACAGTATCCCTTTTGTCCCTGTTCAGCGCTCAGCTATCTTTGTGCTACTATCCTCAGAGCTAGCCCTGGGCCTCTCCGCCCAGGGCCTCAGGTGTAAGTTCTGAGGAAGCGTGTGCCTATCCCAGTTGCATGCAGGTGCCTATGATCTCGCAGCCACCTGGGGTCACACACGGGCGCCAATCCTCAAGCAATTGTCCCCGATGGATGGCGGGCTTAGGTGCATGGCTGCCCCAATGGCTCTGAGAGCAGAAGGCCCCGCAAACTCAGGCGAGCAGCCGGACAGCCATCCTGCAGGCGAGCGCCTGCTCCAATGGTGCGGGGCGCAAGAGGTCCCGCAAGCCCAGGCCTGCAGCTGTCCCTTGGCTGCCGGGAGTCAAAGGCCCCAGGAGCTCAGGTGTGTGGCTGTCCCAATGGCGCTGGCCACCAACAACCAGGCTAACTCCGTATGCAGTCCTTCCCCAGGATATGCGTGGGTGTTCACACCCCCAGCTTGTCTGCCACTGAGACCCCAACTCCTCTCTGTGAGATTTCAAGCAACTGGGTTTATCCCAGTGCCGCTAAATCTTTGTTTGGCTGGGGAGGGAGTGGTTGACCCAGCTCCCTCCCTAATATTTTGGCGAGCCTGGCGAGAGCTGGCCCGGGCCTCACTCCCAGCCCTGGTGTCCGCACTGCCCCTTGGGCTCTTATTGTTCTGAAGTGCTCTTCTTACCGTCTGGTTTTTCAGTGTCCACTACAATTTTTGATCTCCTGATTTCAGATATGCTGTGTTTCTGATGGCTGTTTGCTCCGTTCCGATGTAAATTGGCCAGAATATTCCCCTGTGTGTAGGGAGAAGCGAAATATGCTCCTTCCTACTGTGCCGCCATCTTCCCCGTCCCTCTGCATCCACTATTCTAAAGGCTTTACTTGCATCTATCTTTTCCCTTTCTTTTGGCGTGGTTGATGACTTGTTCTAGGATGAAAGGCTTTACCTCATTGGAATTTACCATAACCTCACACTCACGGTTTTTCATATATCTCCAATTGTCCTTCTCTGACTAGTTTGTGAATCCTTTTCTTTACCTACCTGTAACACTTTTATATCCTAGTTCTATCCTTAGCACACTACTGTTTTTCCTTTGACACCCTACCCAAGGATTTTTACTCATGCTTATCTTTAGTGGTTTCCCATTGTAAACTGAAGTTTACCACAATGACCATTCTATTCAAATCCTTTTCATCCTTGTTTGGATTACTGAAACAGGATTTTGCTTAATAATAGTCCTATCTGTGGTTCTTTCCTCAGAACATCCGCCCTCCTCTTGGTGGCCAGAGTGATGTATCTAAATGCAAAGCTGACTCTTCTATTTTTAACATCTTATAGAGTAAATTCAGAGGAGGCAGGAATCTGGTGTCTGTCTACCTCTCCAGCCTCTTTTTCCCTCTATTCTCTGCCTCTTTGAACTGTTTGCTTTTAACACTCTACATATAGCATATCATGTATTACTTCTCTTCTGTGTTCATGATACCCCTGAAGTGTGCTCAAAGACTACTACTTCCTGCTGTCACCACACGCTTAGGTAAATTTTGCTCATGTTGAAAACTCAGCGGATGTGTTACCTCTTCATACAAACCTTTCCTAACACTCTCAAGTTTCATTAGTTGTCTTTCCTCTGGTTACCATTTTACTGTGTATACTGCAGTTTGCTATATACAGTTTGTTTCACTTACTGCACTGTGATATAATTATAAGTTTGTGTTATTATTTCCTCCACTAAATTGTGGATTTCTTAAGGTAAGTGTCATATCTAATTTATTTGGTATCTCCAATGTCTGTCAACCTTGCCTGAAACAGAACTGTTTCCAATAATGGTTGATGGGAGGAAATGATAAATGAATGCTAACAGCTCAGTTGTGCTTCTAGGCTGCTGCAAGATGGACCATTGCTGTATCTTCCTGGAGGCAATAAAGTAGAAAACATCCACAGATACACACATTAAGCATTCTTCATGGTAAGATATGTATCATTACATACTTGTCTGCCATTTTGAATATTTAAACCATATTTTAAATGTACATTGGAATCTTATGATTTAAAGGAAAGAACAATGAATAAAATTCCAGATATAGGAATTATTCCAGTCTTTCTTCTTTCCCCTTTCCTTCATGTATAAAAACTCTGATTTGTATTTTTCTGCAAATTTGTATTTCCAGGATTTGAGTTACTCAAAGTGAGTTAATACCTAATACGAGAGTGTTTTTAAGAGTTCTGGAAAACAGCCTAGCTTAGAATATGTGATTAAGCTTCATGTTCCCTGTGGCTCTTCCAGTTTTGTGCCATTCGCTCATTAGGATAATGAGAATTTCAGCAGTTCTATGGGAAAAGCTTTGAGTTCCTCTAGTGAAGGGAATCATATAAACATAAAGCACTCTTCAGAACAGCAAATGCAATATTCTATACTAACTTACGTCTTACTGCCATTATCTCTAAAAAAAGTGAGTGGATTTTTCCCCTGGAATTATCTTCAAAGACTTCTTTGTAGTTGTATTAGTCAGGAAAAATTCAATGTCATAGCCTGAACTTTCCTTTTCCCCCACATAGTCCATATATGTTCTATTGTTCAACAAATAAAGGGAGGTGACTGGATGATAAGGGGATTTTTCAGTCATTTTCAATTAGCTGCAGAATGTTTCTTTACAGTAGCTTGGTTTCTGGTTAGCTGACCCACAGAACAATGACGACCACTTTGCACTGCAGAGACAGTGCTGACAGGGGGATAATGAGAGAAACTGTCTCGGGGTTTCCCATTAACAAGTGTAACCAAAGCCCCCATTGTCCTTGCTAATGGGTAATAGTATATTACGCTATTGGTGAAGGCCTTTAGGAGATGGAGGACAAAGTTGCTTAATTAGTGGCATCTGAAGTGTTACCTCTACTGCTCTCCTGAATCTTCAGTTTTCCTACAGTTTCTAATTATTTTCCTTTAAATAAGAATACAGTACCAGATTTCCCAACTGGATTATGCTCCGCCCCTCATCTGAATGGGTAATCAAGCACTTCTTATTTCAATCAAAATACACTCAAATAGAACCTAACCACAGATGTATGAATACAAGCAGTACTGGTATTGATATTGATTTTCCAGTAAATCATCTTAAGCCCAAATGATCAAAAATCAAGACAGGTCAACATCAAAGAAACAGGAATATTGGCATGAAAGCAAGCTCCGTTGATTGGTACAAATTAAAAGATCATTTATTAGTGATTATGCTGTATAATACTGCCAGTGCCAAATGAATGCAATTAAGATGAAATGGGCCCCTGCAGCTATAGGGGTTAATAAAGACTGAATTTCTAATGATTTTTCCATTAATTATGAAGATGTCCACAAAACAGCCTTAACAAAGTGGTGGCCACCTCAGACAAATCTTTGTAATCTGGATACAAACACTTTCTTTAATTGGCACATTACTAAGATAATGTAAAGATTTCAACAGTTCCTAATCATTGCTTGCTGGATACAAGGTAGGTAGGAAAAGGGTTTAGATTTTATGTGAGAAACAAAAACCGGAGAGCTAATGTTTCAAAATATCTGAAATAGTTTTTATGAGAGTCTGATTAATGACATTGTTTCAAGCCCAGAAGACCAAATATAAAGAGCATCTTCCTATTTTGCATAATTAAATTATGCCTCCATATACCAACAGAGTTCTTCCCTTGTCTACAAATATGAGTTCTGTAAACCCAAAGGAGGTGAGGAGGAAAGGAGGGAGGAAAGGAGAAATAAAGGAAAAAAAATAGAAGAGATGAATTCCTAAATGATTCTGAATTAAAGGATACATTTGTTCTCTGAATGACTAAGAACAAAAGTAAATCCTTTCAAAGATGTACATTCAATTTGCATTTGAGCTTAGGTTTAGAATTGAATCTGTGGCATTCACCTCAACCTCACAACCTGCACTTTTATCTCTAGGCCAGTCAAATTTAATCCTGGTGAAACCAGAAAATAGAAAATTTAAATCTTTTCTATTAATTAGTACAACTTGTTTAATTGACCTTAGAAAAAGAACATTTCTCTTTTTTTAAGAAAAATATTTTACAATGTGCCTTTTATATGAGGCTTTGTAGGCTTGTATCTCTCCTTAGAAACAATCAGATGAGGGACTCAATGAATCAATGACAAAAGTCTCACAAGAGAAGAATGTTAGTAGCTTGTGACAACTCACCTGCCCCAAAGGAATAAGGTAAAGACCCTGAAAGTAATGTGTGTGTGTGTGCACGCACACATGCATGCGTGTGTGTGTGTGTGTGAGAGAGAGAGAGAGAGAGAGAGAGAGGGGGAAAGAGAAAGGGGGAGAGAGATATTGAGAAAAATTGAAATTTTATTTTTTCATATATAATATGACTATAAAATTTCAAAATTTATGTTGCAAAGGCAATAGGTCCCTGAAATGAAGAATTTGTGTCACAGTTGACACCCTTTAAGAGGTTAACATGCCAGCTGTAACCCATATTGTTCTCATCAGCTCTCCTGTCTCAGGCTTCCCTTTCTATGGTTTTAGTTGGAGACGCACAGCAGACTCTTTCTTCAGGGTGAACACATTTATACCTATTTACAGATGCAACTTGATGTGTGTGCGCTCACAACTTTCATGTGGCCATCTGCTACTCTGGTGCTCTCAGAATGTTCCAGACAGGCTCCATGCAGATGTGACTCAGAGCCAGACAGTCTTGAGTTTGCACTTTTTCGGTACTTCACTTCTCTGAGTCTTTGTTTTCCTACCTCTGAAATGGACAGTTAATATGCCCAGGTCATAGTCTTGTTATGAGGTCTAAACAAAATAGTATATGTGTATTTCTCAACATAATGTCAACCACATAGCAAATACTCAATATACAGTATGTATATTTTAATTCCCCTCCTTTAATTTTCAAAGATTATTAGATTATAATCATTTAAATAATATTATCAAACTCCTGTAACTCAGCAAATCAGAAAGCACTAAGGTTCTAAAGAGTCTCACAAAATCTTGGGTGGGCCTGGAGTTAGTTAATCATGAAACTTAATTTTCAACCTAATTAGCTATCTAATTGTGCTTCTAAAATTGTTTACTATGTTTGCATGTACACCTATTTGTGATATATAGATACATTCTACTCCTCGATTTTTATATTTACTTACGTCATAAATATGCCATCAAGAGAACATTGGGAGAGACATTTTCTCTTAACTCTAATATTTTTAATGAAATTTCATTTTTACCTGTTGTTCTTCAATCCAGAAAAATAAATACAAATATTCTTTTGGTTGTGTGTGTGTGTGTCTGCTCAATTGTGCTGTAAAATATATCTCCCCGGGTGGATAAGGAAAGAGCTTGAAATACCTGAGTTAGAGTGTAAGCTTCCCAAAGACAGGGCTGGATCATTTCTACTCTTTAAAATGCATCATATATGCTGTCAGGAACAAGAAAAGTGATAGAAATGACCAGAAAGGAGATTCACTTCAAGTCAGGATTCATGAAAAACTAAGTACTATGTGTGGCGAAAGACTTTCCCCAGGAGATAGGAAGCCCAACCCCAGCCACCGCTTTTACTTTGCTGCTTTGATAAGCAGCAAAATTTCCTGCAATATTAAAATATAAATATCCCTCTGAAGATTACTGCTCTGGAGGTCATTTTCTTATTTCCTTTAAAGTCATTCAGTTCACTCAAATGTATTTTTCTGAGTGTCTGGACTGCCTTTCTATTGTGCTTCAAGGATAACCACAAGGGCTACATAGCAAGTGTGGATTTTTTTTTAAGGAGAAGCTATTTTATGTAATGCAAAAAAGGGTTATATCCTCTCAACCTCAGGCCTGACAGGCAAGTGAGCCTGCCTAACTACTTCAACTGAAGAAACTTTTAGAAGTATTATGGGGCTGGCTGTTTCTTTTTTCTTTCATTTCTCCTTTTTTTTTCTTTGTGGTTTGCATTTGAGCTTTCCCTGAGATGTGGTTTTCCAAATTTTATTTTTATTTTGCACATGTTGTTTCAAACTGGTGAACTGTTCATGAATAATGCTAGTTTATTTTCATAACTTTGTTTTATGAGACGAAAGTTGCCGAGAGACATTTTCTCAGAATGGAGCAGACATGTTTGGTAGGTAAGGACAGACAGATGGTGTCAGGAGCATTTTTCTGTTATGGGGAAGACTAACCAGCGCTGTGCTTTCCCGGATACCCACAGCCACTCAGGCTCCTCTGGGACAAGGCATGATTTGCATGTTTCTTTTATCAAATTTTTCTGATGTCATATTAATAGTTCAAAGGAAGTATATAGAGTTCCTTCTTTCTTTACTCTTATTTTAATACTGAATGGTCTTTTTGTACAGCATTTGATTTTAGTTTATAAATAAATAAAACACTTGACAATGGCCGTTCATGATATATCTCCAAACTTCTGGGCCAATTATGGGAAAAGCAGATCCATGGAAATTTAGCAACGTCCATACTATACTGGCTAATTTGTACTCCTCATATGCTGACAGGGAGCAGTACCGCTTTTCTGGGTTGGTAACAAGGACTCCTATCTTCTTTATATTTCTGGTAATGAGTTTCATTGCATAATATGCACTGCATATCCTCACCAGGCTTATAAAGTTGGGTTATCTCTTGACATATTAGTAATTTTGAATATATAGGTAGACCTCATACATTATTCAGGCAATAAGAAATAACATAAGGCTTTGTTATTAATTTTTAGAGTACCCTCCAAAGTTTTCTTGGTAGCACCTCATTTGTGAACATCCAAATATACGTGATCAATTTCCTTAACTACACCAAAAGAAGAAACATAAAGTATATGGTTAGTATGCTTGGAACAGAATGTTCTCAGCTTTCTCAAGATCTCAGGTGACATATGTGATGAGATCTTGAGCAAATCCACATAAAATTTGGAATAAATTTTATTCTGTTTGCAGAGGTTGATATACATCAACCTCATTGTTCCCACCCCAAAAAGCAAACCTTTTCACATTTCACAAATGCATCTACACTCACATGAATATGCTTCCCTGCCAACACCTGTGGGTGCTCCTTGCCAAAGCTTAATTCTGCTTTTCCAGCTTTCACTCAATCAGCATGAGCTGTCAGCAAACTCATACCTGTGCTTCCCTTCTCTCCCTTCTGACACTCTGTTACCCCTCAATCCCCAACCCCAGCTCCTGGTTCATTGTACAGTAGATGGACTGCTTTCACTTAGTTAACTTATATTTAGTAAGATATGCTTTTTAAGCTTCAGTTAGTGGCTTACAGTAGGTAAGGCTCTGCGATATGGCAATGGCACAATGGGCATGTTATCATCCTCAGTTTTAGTTTCTGACAGTGAATAAGCAACTGTGATACAGTGGGACATGTGCTGTGATGGGTGGCAATAGGAACACGTGAAGGGAAGCCTCAGAGGGTGGAGAGTGTTAGAGAAGACTTGTTAGGTTTGACATTGGCTCTTCCTGAGGCTACTTTCTTTGCCTGAAGCTCATTGTGAAACTGGATAGCCCCAGTGGGGTGGAATCCCAATTCCTTGGTCCTGACCCACACCTTCAGTGAGAACTCCACTGCTCTAAGCCAGACAGGCCCAGATTAGTGACCTGCCTCTGTGTGCTGCTGCTATGTCTCACCCAGTCTGTTTCCTTAGGATGCCTGTGGCCTGGCCCAGGTGGAGTCATCTTGCCCTGTAAACACTATGCTTCGGTCTTCTGGCCATCTTTGTCCCATTCTTCCCTCTTACCTCACTATTACTTCCCAGAGTGCACTTTACAATTTGCCTATGCTCCTCAGTTTTGTCCCTACTGCTTATTAACTTTTCATATATAGGCCTCATATATGCCCTTCAAGCATTAATAATGTATAATAATGTTGTATCTGTCTCTAAGTTTTCTCATTAACATCATTTCTCTGCGTCATTTACACCTATCTGGAGGAGGACCTTTTTTCATTCTCTAGCTTGAGCCCAGTGCTGTAATGGGCTGAGACTTTGAGAGGAACATGAGGAGGTGGTGAGTGTATTTTGCATGTGGTAGGGATGTAAATTTTGTGGTTAGATGGTGGTGGGCTTTGATAGAATGATTTTTTTTAAAAAAGGATCAAAGCAATATTTCTTGTCCCCCAGGTTCCTCCAAAACCCCTTTCTAGCATGAAGATGTTTTAAAAAGAGGCTATTTCCCTCCTCCTGAACCTGGTTGGAACTTTGTGGCTTCCTTGATTGCTAAAATGTGGCAATGCTGCATAACTTCTAAGAATAAGTCACAAAAACGCCTGGCTTCCAGTGACTCTCTGTGGAGATACTTGCCCTTGCAGCCAAGCCACCATGCTGTAAGGAACCTCTACCATGTCCACACTGGTGATTCACAGAGACCTGGAGCATGACAACTCACCATTTTATTGTACTACATACGGGGGGTAATTTTTTCACAGCTGTAGTAACTGAAACACCTCTAGTCACACAGTTCCTCATGTTATCCCCATGTTTTCTCCACCTGAGGGAACCATTCTTTTGAACATCAAATTCATTACTCCCAGCATTCTCTGATTTATAGTTTTTATTGTATTTGTATTTGTACCTTATTAATGCATACTTTTTATTTTAGTTTATTTTTAAGGATAATTGTTCACCTTTGAAGTTCTTTTTTTTTTCTACTCTATAATTTATTCTAAAATTCACACACTGATTCTTGTTAGTGTAGTTCATTTATTGTGATAATAGTGTAATATTGCATGTGAATATATCACAATTTATTTATTTTCTCAGCATTTGAAGGGCATTTTATTATGTTTTTGCTGTTTTGTATAGCACTGCTATGGAAAGTCTGGGATGTGTATAAAGAGTGAAATTGCTGGATAATATAAATACTCAACATCAGAACATAAACATTCAGTTTAATTGCACCTGCTTCCTCCTCCTTCAGCAGTTTATGAGAGATTTGGTGCATCCCAGGAAGAAGTTGGATGAAAAGAAATGCTCTACATTCAAATTTTTGTGACCCTGATTAAAATGTTGCTTTTATCGCATGAGATCCTTCACTTCCTTGTATTGATGTCTCCACATTTGCCATTGTCATAGTCAGACAGGGATTTAGCTATTTCAACACACTCACAGAGAGGAGCACCCCACTTTGTAGTTGTGTACCCACATTCCTTCACCCACCTACCCAGATGATGATCCAGGTAATTTTCCTAACTCCCCTACCTCCTAAAAGGAGAGGAAGAGACAAGAAGGATCAGGATACCAATTCCCAACCTCCAGAGAAGAAGCAGACCTGACAAATAGCCATCGGCTGGCTTCTGCAGATATAAAAATAAAAACTTCTTTAAAATTCAATGGACTTGTCGTTATTGATTTATTTTTGCTGTTTCAGAATTAACACTGAAGGTTTTCATTTATTTGTAAGGTGATCTCACAACTAGTACTACGATGTGCAATGTCGAAGTGGGAGGGATGCTTAAGAGGCAAGCTGCAGCTGCTGCAAAACAGAGGGAAGCCAGATGCACAGGGAATGCTTGTGAATGAGCTCTATTACAGCAAATCAGGAGAAAGGACAGTAAAGCCATCAGTGAAGAATAGAAAATACTAAGGTGTCTATATATTATTTTGAATGACCTCAATAATGTAGCAAATTGCAGATGTAACCTTGAGGATTAAAAGGGAAGAATTAGAAAAGTATTGAAGATTTTTAGAAGTAGAAATTGACCAATTAAAAAACCCTGTGTAATATCCTTCTACTTCTTTAGTAATCTACTGATCAGGTGAAGAGAATTATTAAAAGGAACATCAAATTAAAAAATCAGTCTGTTTGTCTATCTGTCTATTTATCACATCATCATCTATCTATCATGATAAAAGATAGGATAACTTCCCAGTATTATCTCATATCCTTTTAGAAGTATTTTCCTTAAGTGCAAACTATAACAAAAATTTACAAAACATAAAAGACTAATGAACCCTTAATGTTAGTAAAGAAAGCATATTTATAACCAAGTAAGATTCCCACAGGAATTCCTCCAGGAAAGCAATTTATTGTATTTCACAGAGAGCAACACTGAAAAGCAATGTGTTCATCAACTCTCTTATTTTAACACTGAAATACAGCATTTAATTCAACACTAAGGCACAATTGACCAATCTGTTTTTAAAGAATAACAAAATTTACTGGTTTTAGACATGCTTTTGTTTTGTCATTTCTATTTATTTGCTTTGCTGCCAGTACCTCCTTATAGAAAATGGTGCATTTTAGCACCATAGAAATACTCTATAGATTTTTCATCTTTGTAATGTAATTGTAAACTTAAATAAAAGGGGATCACATTTGCAAATAAGATGAATAAGAATAAAAACAAGAAGAGTTTCACTCACCGCTATCTCTTCACATATCTAAACAATGTGCAGATAAAGCTGAGACCACCATTAAGACACAGAGGAGAGCTTTCCCTGACCTTTTCAGCAGAAGGCCTCTGAATGATGGGCCCATCCAATAGCTCAAAACCTTTACACTTATGGTTCTTGGCTTCATTTAATTAAAATCAATACATAAATAATTGCACTTGATATTGGGCAGTGGGGGATTTATTTTGAAATCTTTTAAAATAGGAAATGTTGTGTTGGAAAGAAAAGAGATGAATCACATTCTTTTGGGGCCCTCCAGACACATCCCCTGAGACTGCCTCTTCCAACGTAGCAGTGGGTATATAAGCACGTGTGAACATTATTCCACAGCTAACAGAATCATCTGTGTTCCTGTGTTCAGATGGCGGAAGCTAGAAGCTATAAGCTTTGTGTGCTTTTAGCTATAATTACTACAAGTTAGAATATTAATGATAAATAATATATAATAATGGAGGCCATTGTTAGCAAGAAGGTTAGCAATGGAGGCCATTGTCCTATTTCTAAGTTTCTCACAGATAAGTAAGTCTATGACCTTCACTTCCTACTCAGAGATTTTTGTCTCCAACTTGCCACTAAAAGTATAACATGACAGAGGAGAAATTCTGCTAATCTTAATATTAGTAATTGCTATGGTTTCTACATTCAGCATGCATTTTGTGAGGTGCTCATGTAGAGGTAATATAGCAGTGATCAACAGTTCAGACCCTACCAATAGACAGCACATCGATAGATCTGCATGTTTTACTTGTTGGCTTTGTCACCTCAGGTGAGTTACCTAATTTTTCTTCTGTATAGGATGACTTCAGCATTAGTATCATGTTATAGAGTGGTCATGAGGTTTAAATTAGATAATGCAGGTAGAACTTCATATAGTGTCCATCACACAGTAAGAGCTCAGTAAGTTAGGAGTTAATACAATTACTTCAACTTGGAGGGCTACTGATACAAATTCATGTAATAAAGTGCAATGTTAAAATATGCTCAAGGTGAGTTTGAGACAGTGGAACAACAAAACCACCAGAAGACTGAACTATGCTTAACTCCAGGAACAGGCATTTTTGCATTGGAGGCACTAATGGGCAAACATATGGAAGCATGCCATTGAATAATGGGAGAATCTTTATGAGGCAGCCCTCAATCTGGAACAGACATGGTTTCAGATTGGTTTCAGAGAGGTGTACTTCAGCATGTTTACACTCCAAGTAAGCCACCTGGGAGAGTAGCACTGCCCATAGAACCTATAGTTTTTTACTGTAGTAATAGAATTCAGTAGTAATATAGCTCAATAGTAATAGAAAGAAATAAGCCAAACTATAGAATTGCTGTAACTGAAATTTGTGTGGTTGGGATATAGGACTTGACTTTAAGAAGCAGATTAGGGAAGTTGAGGCAGAAGGACTAAGAATACTCTGTAGTACTTTGTGTATGGTTCTAAGAACTAAGACTTTGGACCCAGGCCAACTTGGGTTTGCTTCTGCCTCTCACTTACTGGCTTTGTGACTTTGGGAAAATGACTCAGCCTTATTGAATCTCAGTGTTTCATCTATAAAATAAGGATAATAATGTCCATTTAGTATAGAATTGTGTTAACAATTAAATGGAATAGTGAATACAAATTGCCTTGTAGAGTTTCAGTTTATCATGAGTTATGTAATTACTAGCAATTTTTACTTGGCATTTATCACATCAGCATTGTTGTAAGGAAAGAAATGGCCATTAGTTCATCAGTGGATTTTAATTGTGGGATTACTATGTGACAGACACAAGACTGGTGTCATAAGAAAAATAATGCCCCATATACCTAAGGATCCTAGAGTGCTATAATAGAAGATCCATAAAAATGAAGAAAAAGAACTTTATAATAGACTTCAGGCCAGGCTTAGTAAAGGAGTTAAACTTAAATTAAAGGTTGACGTGTGAGTAGCACAGGCTAGGATACTTAGTTCAGGAGGGCCTTCCTGGGAGTGAGGCAACATTCTCCAATGAACACAAGTCTATGGTATCCAATGAACACAAGTCTACAGTATCTTCAGGGACCAAGAGCTGAGCCAGACCAATACAGACTGGAACAGAAGGAAAACACAAAAATAAAATTTTAAAAGTGAAAGGGATCTAATCCCAGAACAGAAGGTCAAGCTGCACTTGTCTTACACCTTCATTAATTGGTGGGAATTCCAAATTCACATGTCAATAAATAGACTGACCAGTTGCCCTTCAAGTGTTGAGAAACAGTAGTCTTTTTCTTTTCCTTGTTTTGCATGTTGTATTAATTTGACCTTTATCATGCCTTCCATGTCTTTCTCTTGTTCCTACACTCATAAGAAAAAAAGGAAGTCAAGGAAAAGGGAAGAGTGAAGAAACATTTTGCAATTTAGCAAGATATAAGTACAGGCATTGCATTAAAATACTGACTGTAAATATACTGTGTATGTATTTATGCTGGTAACGTGCACATTGTTCATTTTATATGAGCTTGACTTTCCAGGAATGAACTTGATTCTGTTTTCATTTTGTTAAAGAAATTTATAGATCAGTTAAATTGGGACCTGATCTCATGATAGTCTGTACACACATGATCTACATGGCATTTCACACAACCACAAGGGTGGCACATTTTTCATTTTGCACATATAGAAAGTGAAACTCAGAAAGATAATGTAACTTGTCCAGTTTCAATGAATGAAGGACAGAAACTTTGGGACCTGAACCCAACTAGTGTGAGTCCCAAGCTTGTGCTGTTTGCATGACATTAGGGAGTGCAGTGCAGCCCAGTGGGAGGGGCTGTGTCAAGGAAGAGCCTACCAGCACTTCCTGCTACAGTGTGCACACTTGGGTTGGCCTCCCAGATAAGCTAAGTCTTCCATTAAAACAGTCTTATTAAACAACTGTAATTGTTTTAAGTCTTAGGAACCATTTAACACTTAATGTGATCCAGTGCTTCTCCAATATATGAAGAGTCAAAAATATTTTGCCTAATGATGGAATTATGTTATTAAAAATAATTAGATCAGTGGGTATAAAAAATAAAGCACTTAATATTTTCACAAAAATGAAGTGAACAAAATATCTCACTCTTGTTTATATCTCCAAAATATTCCAAAGTCAAGTCAGAAATGTTCCACAGAAACTCAAGCATTAATCAAAAGCAGCCATTTACCTGTAAATGGAGCATTAAGGTTCCATTCAAAATGGACAGCTGCCTGTTGCTTCCATTTTATTGTGTAAAAAAGTGATGTACAGTGTGTGTCTAAATGCAAGTGCTTGTGGTTAACTGTGATTTCCAATGTCACAATGTGAATTAGAATTCCTAGAAACAGTTAGTCTATTAATAATCATAGCATATTTCAAAATCATCCATTAACAGAAAAAGAGCCAGCTGTATTATTACTTAGATAAATGCCATCATGGTGCATCTAGGATAATAATAATAATGCCAAACCTACCCATCAGCTCCATTACTTGTATACTATTCCAATCAAGACATTTACATTAGTTGAATAAGTTAATAAATATCAATGGCTCTGATTTTGGAAAATATTAAACAACAACAAATGAGCACGTGACACAAAATAACTTCAAAAATTCCATAAATAAAGCAGAGCCTAAATGTGTAAAGAATGTGTGCTTTCTGCTAATACTCTTAAGAATTGTTAAGGGGAGAATTTAATCTGTACTATAAATTGAGAAGATAATGAAACCAAGCTAACATGTTGTGTGAGTAAGAAACTATAATAAAGGATAACATGAGACAAAAGTAACAAAGAAATTGTAGTGAGAAGAGGCTCTCAGGGAGAAAAGCCTCAGGCTGTTCTTAGCTTTGGTAAGTACAAGGCTCTGAACACAGTAGGGACACAATCAATGCTGTGACTAATGGACTCATAAATGTGCAGCATCTTGAAATTAATGATAACTTGAACATGTCTGAGGCCTTGAACTTATCTTATAAATTGGTCTTTGGAAAGAGTAAAGGCAGAAAAATATTGGGCAATCAGGAAGTAATGAAGATCTTGTAAAAATAGCTATCTACAAAAGCAAGCTAAGTGAGTCCTTGGAAAGTCAGCGTATCTACAAATCAGCAGGTCCAGAAGATACACCTTCCATCTGTGGGATGAAAAACTGGCAGGCATGCAAACTGCATCATTTACAGTTATTTTTGAAAAACTGTAGGGATCTAGGGAACTACAAAAGATGAAAGGGAAAGAAAATGCAATGCTCTACTTACATTTGTAAAAGAGATGGAAATGACCCCAGAAAACTTAACAATAATTAAAGTTGAGAAAAAGGGGGACGTTCTAATGGCCTACATAAATGTAGCATTTTGAGAATATATTCATATTCAAAGAGAATCATTTTAAGATTAAAATACAAAAGGAACTTGAATACAAAAGAATTTGAATTGAGTAACATTTCAAAATGAAGTCATTTGTTTACTTGTAATTGTTTGAGCAAAATAATTTTCTAAAATGAACTCTCACACTTAAACAAAAAAAAGTTTGAAGGATGGTAAATACTAATTATAAGTATAAAGTTGATTTTAAAATAATAAGGAAATATCACAGTATTTAATGTCATTTTTATGGAGATGAAATTCTGTATTTTTATTGAAAACATGTTGATAGAATGCCTCTTACACACCGAATGCTGTGCTATGTGCTCGGAACATAAAGATGAAGAAAGCAGGCTCTCTGACCGATTACACAGGGGAAGCATTTAATTTGCATGTGGCTTCCACATTGTACGCATTTAATAATGTTGACTACCATCATTACTATTAGTTATTAATTCTCAAAAAGACCTTTACCTAGTGGAGACGTTCTATTAGTTTTCCTAGTTGGCCTGATCATCATCTTAATAACTAGAACGTGAAAGCTAGATCAAGGGAGAGTTCTGTGAAATTTTAAATGGATGGAGATGGAATGGAGCAGCAACCTTACCCTTCCTCCTTTCTCCAGGAATGGTGACTCATGGCCTCACTCAGCTCCATGATCATTTTTTACATTTCAGTTATATAATTGGAATAAGTCTTAGATTTAATGTGCATGTTGAAGGTATGTCTTTTCCCCTGAATTCCTACAGGAACTGGGAACTCCAGATTTAATTTAACATACTATGAGACTTACTTGTTTTGTATATAGACTGTGTTGCTCCATGAATCTCCATTTCAGAAATGCACTTATCATTGAATGGAATTTCTTCTTAGCTGTTTTGTGTTTTTCCCATATCTTATACAGTTGTGTCAGCAAAAGTTATCCTGGACTTTGACATCTGGTAGTAAGGTTCATCACTGAGATAGAGTGTATAATATGCATTTCCTTTTTGGAATGCATTTTATTTATATTTTATTTAAAAGTTTTTCATATTTTTAAATGTTGTATTTTGGAACATATGTATTCCTGACATTGGAATATGGAAATTTGTGCATTGAAATTAATAATTTTAGGTCATTTAAAGCATAGTATATTAAATAATCTATGAGATTTTTTTGTAATATGTATATGTTACCCAGGAAATTTTATGTTTATAATTCTGTGGGTCATAGACAGTAAAGAACTCACAATTGTTATAAAAACAGTAAGTGCTATCATTTACTGAGGAATTACTACATGTCAAATACTGTGTTAAGTATTGAGCATGTTACTTAGGTTTTATACAGCCTTGAAGCTTACTTTTATTCTTACTAACTCAATAAGGAAGTGATGAAGCTTTTTTTATTCTGAAACCCAGGTTGATAACCCTTGTGCTGCTAAAGACTTTCATGAAGTGGCCAAGTGCAGATTCTCAGAATTAATGTCATGAAATACATTATAAGGCAAGGTGGGAGGAATATATCTTAGCCTAATTCTGAAGGGACAGACAGAACAAATGAGCACTTGATTTCAAAGAAAGATAAATTAAGATGTATAAATGTCCATACATCAGTGGAATGGAAGTATGGGATTGTGAAACCAAAATGAGTAAAGAGACAAAAAGAGAGAAGCTGGAATTTCCTGCCTACCAGGCCTTGGCCTGTATCTTCAGCCCCTCAAGGACCTTGAAGATAAGCATTCCATTTCCTTGACACTATGATGCCACTGATTATGACATCCAATAGGTTTTTTTCCCCACCTCCCTCCCATTTCCAGCCCCTTAGTTTTTATCCATGTGTGCTTTATACTTGTTCCTGTAAACCCTTCCCCTTTTCTCCTGAAATTCCCTCCCTTCTCCCCTCTGGTGACTGTCAGCCTGTTCTCAATTTCAGTGTCTTTGGTTATATTTTGCTTGTTTGTTTGTTTTGTTGATTAGGTTTCTGTTAAAAGTGAGATCATAAGGTATTTGTCTTTCACTTTCTAGCTTATTTCATTTAGCATGATGCTCTCCAGTTCCATCCATGCTGTTGCAAAGGGTAGGAGCTCCTTCTTCTTTCTGCTGCATAGAATTCCATTGTGTAAATATACCACAGTTTTTTGATCCATTCATTTTCTGATGGGCACCTAGGTGGCTTCCAATACTTGGATATTGTAAATTGTGCTCCTATGAACATAGGGGTGCATAAGTTCTTTTTGACTGGTGTTTCAGGGTTCTCAGGCTATAATCCTAGCAGTGGGAATGTTGGGTCAAAAGGTAGATCCATTTTTAGTTTTCTTAGAAAATTCCATACTGTTTTCCATAGTGGTTGTATCAGCCTTCAATCCCACTAACAGTGCACTAGGGTGCCCTTTTCTCCACAACCTCTCCAACACTTGTTGTTTGTTGCTTTGTTTATGATGGCCATTCTGACAGGTGTGAAGTGGTATCTCATTGTGGTTTTAATTTGCATCTCTCTGATAGATAGCAGTACTGAGCATCTTTTCATGTGTCTCTGGATCCTCTGTATGTCCTCCTTGGAGCAGTGTCTGTTCAAGTCCTTTGCCCATTTTTTAATTGGGTTGCTTGTCTTCTTAGAGTGGAGTCGTGTAAGTTCTGTATATATTTTGGAGATGAAACCCTTGTCTGAGGTATCATTGGCAAATATGTTTCCCACAGTTGGTTCTCTTTTTATTTTAATACTGTTTTCTTTAGCCATGCAGAAGCTTTTTATTTTGATGAGATCCCATTTGTTTATTCTTTCCTTTATGTCCCTTGCTTTAGGGGATATATCAGTAAAAATGTTGCTGTGTGAAATATCTGAGATTTTCCTGCCTATGTTCTCCTCTAGGACTTTAATGGTGTCACAGCTTATATTTCAATCTTTTATCCACCTTGAATTTATTTTTGTGTATGGTGTAAGTTGGTGTTCGAGTTTCATTTTTTTGCACGTAGCTGTCCAGTTCTCCCAACACCATTTGTTGAAGAGGCTATTTTGACTCCATTTTATGTTGCTGCCTCCTTTGTCAAATATTAATTGACTGTAGAGAATTGGGTTTATTTCTGGGCTGTCTGTTCTATTCCACGTGTCCATGTTCCTGTTTTTGTGCCAGTACAAGGCTGTTTTGATTACAGTGGCCTTGTAATACAGTTAGGTATCAGGTATTGGGATCCCTCCTACTTTGATCATCTTTCTCAAAATTGCTGCAGCTAATCAGGGTTGTTTATGGTTCCATATAAACTTTCAAAGTGTTTGTTCTATGTCTGTAAAATATGCCATTGGAACTTTAACAGGTATTGCATTGAATTTGTAAATTGCTTTGGGTAGTATGGACATTTTGATGATTTTGATTCTTCCAAACCATGAACACAGTATATGTTTCCATTTGTTTGTGTCTTCCTTGACTTCTTTCTTCAGTGTTGTGTAGTTTTCTGCATACAATTCTTTTACCTCCTTGGTTAGGTTTATTCCTAGGTATTTTATTTTTCTTTTTGCTATATCAAATGGGATTTTTTCTTGATTTCTGCTTCTGCTCTTTCATTGTTTGTATAAAGAAATGCCTTTGATTTCTGGATATTGACTTTGCATCTTGCTGTTTGGCCAAATTAATTTATTAGGTCGAGCAGCTTAATGGCTGAGTCTATAGGATTTTCTATGTACCCTATCACTTCATCTGAAAACAATGATAGTTTTGTTTCTTCCTTCCCGATTTGGATGCCTTTTATTTCCTTTTCTTGTCTAATCACTGTGGCTAAGACTTCTAATACCATATTGAATAGAAGTGGTGAAAGTGGACATCCTTGTCTTTTTCCTGATCTTAGTGGAAAAGATTTTGTTTTTGCCCATTGAGTATGATGTTGGCTGTAAGTTTCTCATATATGGCCTTTATGATGTTGAGGAACACTCTCTCTATTCCCACTTCCCTAAGTGTTTTTATCATAAATGGGTGTTGTACCTTATCAAATGCTTTTTCTGCATCTATTGATATGATCCTGTGATTTTTATCTTTGCTTTTGTTTATGTGATGTATTACATTTACTGATTTGTGAATATTGATGCATCCTTGCATCCCTGGGAAGAATCCCACTTGGTCATGGTGTATGATGTTTTTAATGTATTGTTGGATGTGGTTTGCCGATATTTTGTTGAGGATTTTAGTGTCTATGTTCATGAGTAATATTGGCCTGAAGTTTTCTTTCTTTGTCATGTCTTCATTTGGTTTTGGGATTAGAATGATGCTGGCCTCATAAAAAGAGTTTGGGAGTCTCCATCATTTTTGATTTTTTTGAATTGTCTGTGAAGGATAGGGGTTAGCTCTTTTTTAATGCTTTGTAAAATTCTCCTGTGAAACCATCTGGTCCAGGGCTTTTGTGTATCAGGAGTTGTTTGATTACTGCTTCAATTTCATCTGCTGTTCTTGGTCTGTTCAGGCTTTCTGCTTCTTCTTCATCGAGTTTTGGAAGATTATATATTTCTAGAAACTTGTCCATTTCACCTAGGTTTTCAAAATTTTTGGCATACGGTTCTTCATAGTAATTTCTTACAATCCTTTGTATATCTGTGGTGTCAGTTATAGTCTCTCCTCTTTCATTTCTGATTGTGTTTATTTGGGTCCTCTCTCTTTTTTTCTTGATGAGCCTGCTTAAAGGCTTGTCAGTTTTGTTTATCTTTTCAAAGAACCAGCTCCTGGATTCATTGATCCTTAGAATTGTGCTTTTAGTCTCTATGTCATTTAATTCTGCTCTGATCTTGGTTATTTCCTTCCTTCTACTTGCTTTGGGCTGTCTTTGTTGTTGTTCCTCAAGGGCTTATAGGCATAGGGTTAGGTTGTTTGTTTGAAATGTTTCTATCTTTTTTAGGTAATCCTGTATCACTATGAACTTCCCTCTGAGGACTGCCTTTGCTATGTCCCATAAGTTTTGGGTCATTGAGAGTTCGTTTTCATTTGTTTCCAGGAACTTTTTGATTTCTTCCCTAATTTCATTCTTGACCGATTCATTGTTTAATAGCATGCTATTCAATCTCCATGAGTTTGAGTGTTTTGGGTCTTTCCCCTTGGGGTTGAGTTCTAGTTTCAGTCCCTTGTGGTTGGAGAAAATGTTTTCAATTTTCTTGAATTTGTTGAGGTTTGTCTTGTCTCCTATCATGTGGTCTACCTTTGAAAATGTTCCATGTGCATTTGAAAAGAATGTGTATTTAGTTTCTTTGGGATGAAGGGCTATCTATATATCAATTAAGTCCATTTCATCTATAATGTTGTTCAATGCCACAATATCTTTGTTGATATTTTGTTTGGAAGATCTGTCCATTTTTGACAGTGGGGTGTTAAAATCCCCTACTATAATTGTGTTGCTGTCAATATCTTTCTTGAAGTCCCTTCAGATTTTCTTGATGTATTTAGGTGTTCCTATGTTGGGTGCATGTATATTTATGATGTTTGTGCCTTCTTGGTGGATTCTTCCCTTGAGTATTATGAAGTGACCTTCTGGGTCTCTCTTTATGGCCCTTCTTTTGAAGTCTATTTTGTCTGATATGCGTATTGCTACCCTGGCTTTTTTCTCCTGCCCATTTGCTTGGAAAATTTGTTTCCAGCCTTTCACTTTGAGTCTGTGTAGGTCTTTTGTCCTGAGGTGGGTCTCTTGTAGGCAGCATATGTGTGGGTCATGCTTTCTTATCCATTCAGCTATTCTATGCCTTTTCATTGGAGCATTTAATCCATTTACATTTAAGGTCATTATTGATAGGTACTGATTCATTGCCATTTTCATACCTATGTTCCTCTCTCTCTCTGTCTTTTCCTTGCTTTCCTTAAAGTAGTCCCTTTAGTATCTCTTGCAGAACTGGTTTGGTAGAGGTGCATCCTTTTAGAGTTCTTTTGTCTGGGAAGCTCCTTATTTGGCCTTTTATATTGATTGAAAACCTTGCTGGGTAAAGTAGTCTTGGCTGCAGGCCTTTGGTTCTCATTACTTGGAATATTTCTTGCCATTCTCTTCTGGCTTGGAGCGTTTCCATTGAGAAGTCAGCTGCTAACCTTATTGGGGCTCCCGTGTATGTTACTTCCTTTTTCTCCCTTGCTGCCTTTAAGATTCTCTCTTTGTCTTGGAATTTTGTCACTTTAATTATGATGTGTCTTGAAGTGGGTCTCTTTGGGTTCCTCTTGATTGAGACTCTCTGTGTTTCCTGGATTTGTGTGATTTTTTGTCTCATCAAATTAGGGAAGTTTTCCATCAGTACTTTTTCAAATAGGTTTTCTATCCCTTGCTCTTCTTCTTCTCCTCTGGAATCCCTATTATATGGATATTATTACATTTCATATTGTCTTGCATTTGTCTTAATCCCTCTTCAGTCTTTCTGAGTCTCTTTTCCATTTCTTGCTCTTTCTGGGTGTTTTTTTCTACTTTGTCCCCTCCAACTCGCTGATCCGATCTTCTGCTTCATCGATTCTCTTTTCATTCCTTCCACTGTGTTCTTCAGTTCAGAAATTGTGATCTTCATTTCCTCTTGGCCCTTGTTGTTAGTTTCTATTTACTTTTTCATGTTGATATAGTTTGCAGTGAGTTCATTGTAGCTTCCCTGTAGTTTCTGTTAGCTCAGTGAGAGCTCATGAAGCTTCCTGACAACCATTGCTTTGAACTCAAAATCTGATAGTTGAGTTGCCTCCATTTCATTTAGCATTCTTTCTGGGGCTTCCTTCTTTCCTTTCAGTTGGGGATTGTTTCTTTGTCTTCCCTGTTTGTGAGACTCTTCTCATCAGCCTCAACTTCTTAGATAGATCTGTTCTGGCTTCCTGGGTTTATGGTGTGAACTTCTGTGGTAGAATACCTGTGAGATTCAGTGATGCAGTCTCTTTTGGGTATCCTAGCATTCACAGGTTCCACTATTTCAGCTGTTGTGATGCTCCCTTTTTGGGTCCAACTCTGGTTTGTTCACAGTTCCAGGTTTTATTTATTTATTTATTTATTTAGTCTCAACTAGGATCACAGGTGTGAGCTCTGGATCTCACAGAAAGCCCCCTCCTCCAGTCACACAACTGCCTCTGGTCCCAGAGCCACCTCCAGCCTCAGGGCCGGTTCCGGTCTCTATTTTTTTATTGGATTCTGCTGTAATTTGACTGACTGCATACGAGCATTTAGAAAGCAAGCCCTTCACCAATTTCCATGAACTGAGAACCAGAGAATCCATCCAGAGCACGCATGAGCACGCAGGCTTCCTTCAGGCAGGGAAGGGAAGGGGTCCCGGTAGCCAAGGAAACTAGTCCAACATCCAATAGTTTTAATAATAGTTTATATTTTTTCAGGAGAAAGTTATATATCAAATATACACATCAAGTATAAGATTTATTCCAACCATATAAGTTTAAAATGGGAAAAGAAAGTTAACAGAACTAAGTAATTATACTATGGTCCTCATTTAGACAGATGTGGAAACTGAAATTTGAAGAGCTTAAGAACTTCTTCAAAGTCACAAATCTAATTTTAGTAGTAACACGAGTTGAGATTTATTGAGTACAAACTATATAGCAGTTACTGTTTCAAGCACTTTTTTATATACTATTTAAACCTCACAGGTAATTACTTTGATTATCTACATTTTACAGATGATTGAAGTGAGACCCAAGAGAGGTTGAGAAATGGAGGCTTATGAGGTTGAGAATTGTCAACTGCCTAAGTGCCTCCTCCCCTGTACACTAAGTGGTCCTGGCCAGTCTGAACATCCATGGCAGCCTGTGCTCTCCAGTCTGCAGAGATGGGCTTACCTGGAGAATGGCTGATGTTAGGGCTAATTCCTTCTCACTGGCTCTGTCCCATTAAATGTAACCTTTTGAAGACTCAGCCTTTTTTGAGCTATAAAAGCAAGTTTCTCCTATTTCCATTAAAAGTTGAAATATAAATTTTAAAAATTTTAAACCTCCATTAGTATTCCTTTGGATAATTAGTTATATTGCAGAAAATCAGTCATTCTACAACATTTTGGCCATCTCACTAATATGATTCCCCAAACTTCAGTGTCTCCTTACTGAAAAATTCTATTTTGTTTAGCTTATTATTCCAGAAACATCATGATCTGTCTCAGACTTTTCGTGACCTTGTCTTTCATTACCTGCTGGCAAAGAATACAGGATTTTGTGTCACACAGTTTGGATATGAATCCATGTTCTGCCACTTGCTAGCTGTGCAACTTTAGGCAATCATTCTTTCTTGCTGGATTTCAGTTTCTTCTTCTGGAAGAAGCGTAGCCAGCAGGTAATGAGCACTTTGTGTGAAGCATTGTTCATTATTACATTTAAGCCTTATACTAGTCCAGTGAATTACCTTCCTAACAGGAACTGAGGTCCGGAGCAGTTTTGTTTAATGGTGAAAGGCACACCATTAGTTATGAGAGAGACGCAAGATTTGAGCTTAAGTCCTTTGATTTCTGTGCCTTGCCTTTGAGTCATTCCTGTTTATTAACTCCATGACCTCTGTTCTGGGAGAGCAGGGCCCTTCATCTTCCTCACTGCTCTTTCACCATTGGGCTTCTTAGCACAGGCATGTGAAGTGCATGTACAGTGCACATTGCAGAAGAGATTCCCTAATGAAAATATTTTGAAAAGCCCTGATTTATACCTGCCATTTAAGTATCAAGTATAGTCTTTATATCAACTACGTGACTTAAATAGAAAGGAATTATGCTTGGCACTTAGTTGAAATTCAATAAATACTTGTTGATTAATTTACTGAATAATAAATTCATTTCAGGTCATTTATGAATATTATCACAGACAGATACTGTCTAGTGTGAATGTTTGCACATTCTAGCTTAGCTCAAAATGACCTACATTTAAGACCTTGTTCCTCTTCCTTTCGTGTGAATCAGGAGACAAGGAAAAGGCACATGACAACAGCTTGTACTGTCATCTCAAACATCACATTGGTTGCTTCTTGTTCGTTAGTTCTGTCTGGGCTCAGGCAGCTCAGAGCTGTATGCGATACACACAGAGCTTGTCACTTATCATTTCCTACCTGACTCTAATGAACTTCTCTTTAATTTAATGCTTTTCTTATATCCATACTTTGCACGTGAAAACACTTAAGTTATTTTTTAAAGTATGCTGGTTTATACATAACAGGCTTGTAACAACCTGCCCCATTATTGTTGAATTCTCAGACTTCAGGCTCCATCTGCTGAGGATCAAGGCAACTTATCTGCTGTCTTTGTCCTTTATTTACTGTCCTGGGGAGTGGACTTGTCTGTCTGAATGTTCTGTATTTCCCAGGTCCTTGTAGAACTGTTGAAACCCCATCAAGAGAGCTTGCCAGGCAGCTCCTGCCTTGTTCTGCACATGTTTCTATCACTTCTTAACTACCCCACTCACGTTAGTGATACTTTACTTCATTTAAAACCTTCAATGCCTAAGCCGCAAGCCACTAGGGCTGGTTCACTTGGAAAAAAAAACCCTTATCACTTAGTAACAGAAGGTTACCTTCATTCAAAGAAAATAAATTGTATTGATTCAAAATCTACAGAAAGACACTGTATTGTACCTGGACAACACAAAACACGGATTTTCCAAGTCAGCTACTTCTGGTTTCAAATTTCAGGTTGACTTTTCACAGTATTAAAGTTCTCTTTCCCTTAGTTTCCTATCCTTAAAAGGACCTAATAATGGCCTCTTCATAAGGTGATGATGAGAATTCATTTGAAATAACAGTGGTGAAATATGACAGTTTTCATATGTTCCTCTCTCATTTCTTCCTATATTATTGTACCTGGCCCCATACATTATATTCTACTTATGTAGAACATGAATCATCAAACATTGTCTCTGAATAAGGATAACAAAAGGACTATGGGTGGAGAAAAAAAAAAGAGAATATTCTTATTGTCCACATTTAAGAGAGAATAAAGTTGATTTTGTTGCTGCTGTGGGAATAACAAAGAACAATAGTTACTGGTCAGGAGAAAGGTTTTGATTCTATAGAGGGAGTAAAATTCTAGTAATTACAGATTTCTAACTATTTAATGAGCTGCCTCTGAAGGTGATGACTTCCCTCCATACCGTGTATTCACATGGACACTCATCTTCCAGAACTGTCCAGAGCGTTGTGTGGGAGTTTAGACAACACGCCTCCTAAAGGGTGTCTCAAAGCAGACACGCTGAACAGAGAACCCTCTGACTGTGATATCTATCTCTTTCTATGGCTCTGCTAATGTCTTCTTGAAGCTACATCCTTGGATGTATAGTCTAATTTTCCTAGAAAAAAAGAGGACCATTCTTCAGTTAAGAGTGTATCTGAAGTCAAGATCTTAAATATTTATTCACATATTAAATGTTCACTGGGCTCCAGGAATAATCCTAGATGTACAAGGAAGATAAAAAAGATATTCCTTCATCTGAATATTATTTCATTTATTCATATATATATGAATATATATATATATCATCCAAAATTACATTGTTTGACTGAATGTCCTATTAGGTTTACACACTATTTTGGACTCTGGGGATATGCTGATATAGGCACTACCTTCATAGGTATTATGCTTAAGTAGGAGACACTGACAATAACACTTTACAAATAAATAGAATAATTTTATTTATCTCTGTTGTTTCTCCATATTTTAGAAAACAAAAATAAAAATAGAAAAATGTTGGTTCGAACTCCCTTCATAATATACGGGGCAAATCCCTCCTAGAACCAACTCTCTGTGGAGGCTGCTGGACCACAGCTGCCCTTCATGATTCCCTCCTGGCTCTCCAAAAATGCAACCTGCGTGGACTATCACCTTCAGAAAGCCTTTCTTGGAGAGAGCTAAACTGATGGTTTTATCTGCACCTTCTTCTGTGCTCAATGTAATGTATATTTGGATGGGTAAACCAATCTGGCATGGTTCACCTCCATCCGGGTAGATGTGTTCTTCCCTTTTACTTGAGGAAGCTTTTATAAAACTGCTGTCATCGGTAAGGCCTGGACCTCAATGGGAACGGGAGCTTAGAACTTCAAAGTTTTCAGGATGACAGATGATTACTGCGTGGTGCCTCTTAGTTATCTCCAATTTTTCATCTCTTTCAAGTACATCTTTTGTCCATACTTCAATATACATCAGAGAATAAAAAAAGAGAAAAGGAAAAATGGAGTCACACTAATAATTACCCCTCATGATTGCTGAGTGCTGACCACACGCCAGGACCCATGGTGTGCTTTATGGTCATGATCTTATGTAATCCTCATAAAACGCTATGAGGCAAGCATTATTTCCACTTACACCTGAAGGAATCGAGTCACTGTCAAGTACTGTGTCCAAGCTCATCCAGTCAGAGCGTGCAAAGCCAGGGCAGATATTCCCTGCCTCCCCATCCTTTACAGTGAACCTCCCCCACCTCTCTCTTGCTCCAGCTTTAAGATGAAAGGAGATGTGGACTTAAAGGGTGACTTTGTGGACCATGGCTGTAGAGAGTTATCTGCCCTAAAAGTGTGTCACTGCGGGTAGCTTTAGCTGTATGTGTAGCCACACAGCTGTGGCAGAGAAGTAGTTTTTCAAAGGAGTAATGTTGCGAGTTTCTCTTAAAAAGGTTTTCTTTAATGAATATGCCTTTTTGTCTCACTAGGCTGTCAATTTCTTTCTGATTTTCCTTTCTCTGTTTACCTTAAAGAATAAGTTCTTTCATCTCTCCTGAATTGGCTTAGTAATTTAGAGGAAAAGCTGGCTGATATATCATCTCTGTACAGAAGAGTAAAATTTCTCTTAATTTAGGGGAAAAATACTTTAAAGTAACTCTCTGCTGGCAAAACTTATTAGTTCCAAGAGGTTATCTGAAGACAATTCACAATATAAATGATAGGGTATACGGTATTTCTAATCTTTGAAGAGAAGCTATCATTGTGAATGATATTATGTTAGTAATAAAAGCCCAAGAAAATAAAAGTTAGCATTTAATGCATGGCAATTTAATTGAGAAAATAAAGGCAGGGAAGGGAAAAGGTAGAAGGAGGAGAGAAGGAACAGTTACTCTTCTGATAGGAAGGAATCGGCCAGCCAATAATTAAAGGACACCTTAGTCTTAGGTTGTCATCCTTCCCCTAATCATGACTTTCTGTTCCAAAGTGCATCCTAAGATAAGCTTTCCCTAACCACAATATTTAAAATGGCATCTGCATATTCTATCCCTTTACCCTTTACATTTTTCTTAGCAGTAACTATTTGCTATTTTTCAAAATACTTAATTTTTTTCTTATTTGCTTTTTGTGAAATTTCCCCACTAGAATACCAACTTATGAAATAAAGACTATATTTGACAGTACTCTATCCACAACTCCTAAAAGTGGTCCTGGCAGTAGGCAGGGCCTCAAAGACTTACATATTTTTGTGGAATGAATGAATGCATTTATACCAATGAATTGCAAAATTAGCATGTTTACTCCAGCACTAAAGTTTTTAAATCTCACGTATACACAGCCAATAAACCTAGTAACTTAGGTTGCATTCAAGATTGTAGCACACAACTATGTGTGCACACTCACATAAAATCACTATTATTTTTTAGTAATAACCTGAGTACCAGATTGTCTTATGCAACAACTAACACATTATATGTACACAGAAGAAAGTGCAGACGGTACAGATAGCATGATCATAGTTTCAAATCAATAAATGGGGAGCACAAGAAATGACAGAAACAAGAAAAAGGCCTGAAGGAACTTGGTCATCTTTAAAAAGATGGCTGGCTTTAGACTTTTTGACACCAGACTTTATATTTTGGGAGGCTTCCCAGGTTAAAATCACAAAAAGATAAAACTTTAGTCATTGCTCTTTCATGGAATTTTAGACTTGATATAAAATATTCTTAACTGCTATAACTCCTGTGCTGCGAAGCCCGAAATACAAAGGCTACCCTAATGCTTTGTCTGACGTGGAACAAAAGGGCATGTCCGCTTTCAATCCATGGTCACACGGAGTGTGTTAAAGCAGGCTCTTTGGTCTGTACTCTCTCTTGTTACCCCTGATTGCGTTAGTTATGTTGATGTGAATCTCCTGACTCATAATGTTTGGACTCTAATTATTGTCCTCATTATTCTGTGCAATCATGCAAATTAGTACAAGCTATAAACCTGAAGTTTGAAAGAAACAAGGCCAAGCCAAGAAGATATTGGTGCATAAACAGTAGGGTTTTAATAAGAAATGAAAACATAGCTCCCTATGTTGATAATCCTTAGATGTTATTTCTCATTGGCATTGGACCTGTTGATATCCTTGATAGGGAGAAGGAAATGGAGAAAAAGGAGCTTCTCCCTGTGCTCCCTTGTCCATCAGTATAAATCATGAAAGAATTTATTATAATTCACTGTACAAATATGATGATTCTGAATTAACAAACTGCCAGAGAGTATTGAGGGGACACAGCTTCGAGTGACTGAAAAAAGACTGTAGCTCATAGGTTTTCATAGACCTAGCGTATTGCAGCTGCCAGCTCACCATCACCATGAAACATCCATGTTCCACATCAAGGTGATGTAGAGGAAAGAGACCTGTGCTAAGGCCAACAGATCTAGGGTGGATTCCTTATAACTGTTTGTGAGTCATCTACCCTTGGGCAGAGCTCATTTGTTACATCTGGGCTCTAGTGTACTTCACTAGGCAGTGGTAAGGCTTATGCAGGATAAAAGGTAGAAATGCTCAGCATGGAGTTTAGTAACAACTAGTCTGCGTAAATGTCAGCTGTCTCTGAAGGGACATCCCATGTAATCGGTATACTGAAATGGAGACATGAAGTAGTCAGGGTGTCCTTTATAGCTTCTGAAAATCAGATTTACAATTACAGTTCACACATATGAGTACATGTGTGCACCAGTTTGGTGCCTATGTCTCAAGAGTAAGAGACATATTTCCTTCAATATACACTGTAGGTAACTACTAAAATGTAAGTGCCTTGGAAGCTGGGGTTGCGGTGTGTATTTTTTGGTACCTCTCCACACCACCTAGCAGAGTGGTAAATACTTAGTAATTATCTACTGAACTAATTTTAAATAATAAAAGAATGAACATGAAGATAATCTGATGAACATTTCCATACATTTTCTTACCTATAGAAGAACTCAAATCCTTAAGATAAAAAACAGCATAGGCTATGCTATATCTTGCAATAATGAACAACCACCAAATCTTCACAACATACAACAAAGGTTTCTTTCACATTTGTGTTCTATGTCCACTGAGGGCCAACTGCAGCTCTGCATCTTTTCTTGTTCTGGGACCAGGCAGATGAAGTGTCCCTTTTCTGGAATATTGCCAGACTTTTAGCAGAAGGACAGGAGTGTGGTGGAAATGCAGAATGATTTTCAAAGTCTTTTGATGTTCTCTGTGCCACTCTGTGTGCATTTCATTGGCCAAAGAAAATGGTCACTCCTGATACACACATTCAATCCTTTTGCTGGGAGGGGCACTGTCAGTCACATGACTAAATCTGAAATCCTGGAAAAGTAAAATCCACCCCAGGAAAGGGCTGCAAGTACTTTGAACAGTAACATGTTATACTACATTTAATAAAACAAAAAGACTTCTTAACAAAAGAAAATTAAAGTAAAAAAAGAATTTCTAGACTACCTGCCTGAACTGTTGTGCCCAAATCAAATTAAAATAAAACTAGTACATTTTAAACTCGTGAGGATTTGTGGTCATCCCAATGCTCATATTTGCTACTGACTTGATGGCTACTCTCTTCCTATGGTATTCTTTAATCTTTTCTCACTTTACCAAAAGGCATATTCTCCACAGTTGAACTAAGAAAACTCATTTTATAAGAAGACTGGTGTGTCATCCTGATTACTGAACAGAGAGGATGGGAACATCCCCTTGAAGGTCACGCTACGGAGTGGCACCAGAAACAGATGAGGACTTGAAATCTCTCAGCCCAACCCAGCGTCTCCTTGTCAGCTACCCAGAACTGAGTAGTTAGCTTAAAGTTGATCAATGGTAAGTAAAGTACTTTTGTATCATAGAAAGTGAGTAAGTTGTTTTCTTTTTTATTATTGTCCATCCTAAGAACCTCTGTCTTATATCCCACCTAGAATTGTTAGCTCTGATTTTTCTGCGAACTTTTAATCATCTGTCCTTTTGCTATACTCCATGAACCAGGTAATAACGATGTCACTGACTTGTGTTTCTCTTATTAAAGTGTTCTGAAATTGGTTCATTCTTCCCACCTTCCCTCCTCCCCTCTGTTGCTGCTCATTCACACCTTACAGGAATACAACTATAGCCAAGTTCTCCAAATAAGGTGTAATTGCTTTCCTCAGAAAATTACTTTACACTTTAATTATTTTTCTGACATTTTCACCAATAAATAATCACAAGTTTTCAAACAACACAACATAGAGTTTGAACTCTGAGCCTGGAGGTTAGGAAACCTTTCATTTATCTCTGTCCACATGATATGAGTTATTGGTTACTTGCTTTTCAATGAAGACCCATTACAGGAAAATTATATTCCAAGGTAGTCATGTTTAATGAATTTTACTTAATCTTTTCCTACATCTGATTTGCTAAATTCTACACTCATGGCATTTTCCTCTTTTTTTTTCATTGATAGAAGTTGCAAAATTGCCTGAGAAGCTATTGTAGTTCAATATGGCTGTCTCCCTTGTCATTTACATGCACCTCAACTTTATTTATTTTTCTGCATAGTACCTAGATGTCTGGCTGGAGAAATAAAGATTGCATATTCAGCAATTTATGCAATTCCAGGCACAAGATTATTTTACTCTCTATTGAATAATTAGCAAGGTGCATGAAGATACAATATACAGTAACTTGCCTGACTTTGGGCAAAAAAAAAAAAAAAAAAAAGATTAGAGTGACAAATAGTCAGACTGTAAGGTCAAATGCTTTGCCAGTAGTTGCATATGTTTATGCCAAAATACATAAAGAAATGTCACTTCAGCACATGAGTGATGACAAACACTCCAAGTGGGGCTGCAGTTCATCAATCATTTCAAATGTGCAGATTGGGTTTACCTATATAAACAAAAGCAATAAAACTACTCAAAGACTCACCTTAAACAATTCAAGCATGACATAAACATTGTTACTGCGTAGTCAAGCCCCATTTTACTTGAGAAGCAGTCAGAAAGGCCCCAGCAATCTATGATTTATTAAGATTAATAAAGCACATCCTCAATAAAAAACTTCTGCTAATATTTTGCATAAATATGGGAATCTTATGCAGAATCATAGCACATCAGAAAGCATATGAGGCAGGGAGTATAATTAACGAACCTGAAAACTCTGCTTTCGCAGTCACTCTCAACAAAGTTTCAGGGTCAGCATAGTGAGCAGAAAGCTTGAAGCAAGAATGCACAACAGGTAGGTTGTTCTGGGCTCAGTTTTAATGACTCATTAAAAATAAGGTGAATTAATACAACTCACATATTTCCAAGCCATTTTTTCCTCTCCAGGATGAATGCTTTTGAAACATCGATTCTTTAAACCTCTGCTAATGTTATGGGAGAATAAATACTATTGATACATAACTGTCCCTCTGGTAAAAAGAAAGCCAAGAGGTTCAAGACTATAGATGATGGTACAGAACTGAAGCTGGAAGTTCATTCAAGGTTACATGCATTCTTCTTCTTTGAGAAGGTTCACTGTAAGCACAAGACACTATAACTTGCTCAGTTACCTGTGCTCTTGTTCTCCTCTTCCACCTGAGTGTTGGGTCTGACACTAATGCTATGATTGGTTCTTTAGAAGCCACAAGCAGAAACACAAGACAGCAATGCTACTGCTCTGTAATTAAAGAAGATTCTGCCTAGAGGAAGCAACACAATCTACTCATGGTCAATGAAGACCTGCCTAGGACTGCCCCTAAAGGCGTGAAATAGTTTGATTCTTGAAATGAGGAACTTGGTTTAGTTGAACTATAAACTCTCTCATATTTCAACTCAAATTTAAGAAAACACAAGTGGGTTTCTATCTCCTTAATTTCACTGAATTTTTAAGATGTAATTGAATGACAAGGGAGAAAGCTCACTGTTCAGAGTATAATTGGAAGATCAATGTTTTTGGCAAGATTTTCTTCTAATTTCGTATATTCAGAGGGTTTTAAAGAATTCAGAGAGGATTTAACTCATAGCTGAAAGGAACCAAATCCCTTACAAGAAGTCATTTTGCTGTCTTGCCTTCTGAGAAGTAAAAACAAACTCAGTGGGTTTCAAGATACTTCTTTTAAGGTGGGGAAAACAAGAGTGACCTGATGATAATATTCAAGCAGGAAAGTTGATTGACATGAACTTTCTAAACATCCTAAAATGATAATAGAAAAAGAAATACATCCTTAGGGGTGACAAAAAATGCTACTTTAAAATGGCTTGTTTGATTGGTCATTCTTAGGCTAAATATCCCAGGCCATCCACATTCTTTGGAAGTAAATAATGCATTAAGAATTGAAGGACTGGGGCATAAACTTGGTCCTGCCATAAATTTAACAGCCAATTGAACATTTGCTGGGCAGAGATAAACAGAAAACTCTGAGATATTAAAAAATGAAACAAGATCCTTTCTCTAAAGAATTCATAGTTGATCAAGGAAAAAAAATCAGTACCATCTCCCTCAAAAATTAAATTTGGAGTTTCCATTCTAAAAAAGAAGAACCTCAATTCATGGAAAGCTGTTAAACGCTGGCTTCGTCACTGCCTAGACACAGTTACTGGAAGCTCATTCAGGGTTAACTTAAATTGCTGATTTTCAGCCTCCTTTTCCAAGTGCCATTAAATTTTCATTTAACTCTTTCCCCAAAACCTGCTTGAATCAAATTAAAAGTTAAGTTTTCTTGGTAAGTCTAAGAAGGAAGTTCATGTGATACCTTACATGAGCAGACATACACACACGCATATTGAATCAAAATGCTTTGTAGTAGATATTAATGATGTAAATACAACCCAGAAACCTCTGTCTTGTTCTGGATTTCTCTAAAAAGCAGAGCCTCCTATTTAGTGCTTGGTACCTCTTCATTTTAGAAGCTGTTTTATACACTGTAGAAATTTTAGCAGTATCCCTGGCCTTTACTCACTAGATGCCAATAGCTTCTACTCCTGAGTCTTGACAACCCAAAGTATCTTCTGATATTCTTGAATGTCTTAGAGAATGGGGTAGGGAGGTAGAGGGAGCAAAATGACTCACAGCTGAGAACCACTGGCTTGATGTGACACCCAGAAGGAGGAAAAGTTAATTTGTGGGTATGTTATTAAGCTGGTCATCACTGAGGCAACTGGGGCTCCGTTTTGCTAGGGAACCTCTAAAGTGTATAAAATGTAACTCTGATTTTTCACTCAAAGGATGGAAATGGCTGTATTCATTCATTATGTCACATCTGTCATTGGTCAAGCGTCATCCCATGGCAAAGTGACTCCTTGTACTCCTTTGTGCTTGTGTCAAATGGCTTGGTTGGCTCACATGGGCATCTTAAGGAAGCCCTGGGTCAAAAAGTAAGGAGAGGCTACTGAGGCCCGGTGTTTCTTATTATACCTGTGTGGTTGCCACAGCCATATCTGGAGTAAAAAGTGCATAGAGGGATGTAAAGTGGGGTCCAAAGAGTGTCAGTTGTAGCCCAAAGATACATTATGCTACAAGAGAGTTTGGAAATCCTGGAGGAGTATAGTTATGGGAACTGCAGGAAAAGAAAACAATTTGGACTGTAATTCAATGCTCTGGCCCTTATTTTTCCTCTCTGTATGTATTAGAGAATAGTAGGATACAAACGTAGGTATACGAGGGGGGACACAAAAAATGAAATTACCTTCTGGAGGGCAGGTGCCTTGTAGTATAGGCTTCCCCCACTAATAGGTTCCTTTAGTGTTCTAGGAACCCATCTGTATCAGTGTAATACCTGGCGTTGTTGTAAGAGGCTTCATTTGGCTTCAGTAAATTTTTTTGGAAGATTGTTTCAAAGCATTTACCCTTTTCATGATGGGTGATTTACAAGTGCACCTGCCCGCACCGTGATGAATATTCAGCAGTTTTTGACCAAAAACGTCATGACTTCCATGCCCACCCTTCCTATTCACCCAATTTCGCCCCAACAGACTTTTTTTTGTTTCCCCCAATGAAAAAACCCTCAAAGAAAAGTGTTTTGCACTTGTGGAGGAGGCGAAACAAAAACATGACAGAAGCACTAAAAGGCATCAAAATCAATGAGTTCAAAAACTGTTTTGAGCAGTGGGAAAAATGTCTTGATAGGTTTACATCATCAAATGGACAGTACTTTGAAGGTGACTGAGGTTTAAACATGTAAGATTAAGTACATAATTTTTAATAAATAATTTTCATTTATTGGGGTCCCCCTTTGCATATATATTATTTGGGGCTTTTCCTCTGTAGAAAGCCAAAACAACAATTAGATCGACCAAGGAGACACAGAAAGTATCCACAGGTTAGAATGTGCCAAAACTAGAGACACTGCATTAAAATTAATATTCACCCTAGTCAATGACTTTGGATTTTGCCCTTTAATTCATGCATTTAAAATGTATTTAAACTGTAATATCAGGTAAAAGAAACACGTGGAAATTGTGTCAAATTCTTACAGAGTAGTGAAATGTGAGGTGCATAAAAATAAGATGAAAAGTATGAAATCCAATTAAAATTTCACAGGAAATTTGCTGCAAGAATACATTTAGTAAAAAAGCCTAATCACAATTTTTCAAATAAAATTTACACTTGCACTTGAATTTTATTTCTTTTTTAAAAAAAGTTATAGTCCATAAACTGCAAATTTAATTTTTATATATTTACAATGTTAAAAGACAAGAATGTATGCACATATAGATATACACATATGTATGCATATGTCTACACACACTAGAATTCTCTTCTACTTTTCATTTAGCTTATTAAAAATGAATACAAACAGATTCTGAGCTCCAGGACCCTCTAAGAGCTTATAGCCTGTAGCAGCTTTCAAGATAACAGCTTCTTCAACCAGAGGAATTCTGACTTCTCGGTCAGACTGTTTGAAGTTTTCAAGGCTTGGGGAGAGGGTGGTCTTTTCAGAAAAAGCTAGTATTTCAAAGAAAAGACATACCTTTTTTCCCCCTCTTTAGTGCCAAGATTTGAAAATCCTCTGAAGAAGGGAAAAAATATCTTCCCTTTAAAATGTAGTATTCCTCTGAAGAGCCCCATCCCTGGGCTTGGCAGACTCCAGACGTGCTTGCCGCCGAGACCTCTGTGCTCTGAGGCTCTGGGCCATCTCCTGAACCAACTACCTGAATCTGGTTCTTCTCACCATAACAACCTAAAATCAATGGTCGTAGGAAAGTCCTGAACTGCAGCAAGTTTATTTTCCTAACATACAAATTGTGTTTGAAAAATACACATTAATTGGTTAAAGTAGATTATCTATTCATAAGCACCCAAAACTACTTCTTCAGTGTGGATTTGACAATTCTTACTTGAAGGGAGAATGCAATTTAAGTGTGATAAAACCGCATTACATCGTAATACAATACTTTCCCCCCAAATCCCCAAAGCAGCCACTGAAGGCAACCTTGTGTGACCTTGGCCAAGTTACTTAACCTCTTTGAGTTAGATTTTCTTGTCTGTAAAATGAAGCCATGCCACAGGATTGTTGTGAAAATTAAATGATGTAATGCCTATAAAGTATTTGGCATGGAAAAGGCATAGACCTGAGTTAGTCCCTTTCCCCACCATTTAGTCATGAAATAGGCACTGTAATATGGCATCTCAAGCTTAATTTTAAAAATTTGTGAAACAGTGAAGAGCACCTTCCTCAGCGGATTGCAGAGAAATGAAGGAACTGATGTAAGCCACTTGGCAGAGCACTTGCTTAATGATAATTGCTGCGTGCACATTAGGGCAGCGAGTGGTGGTAGGAAGAGTGGTGACAGACAACTTTTTGTCACCATTAACACATCTAAAGAGCATCTAAAACAGGGAATGGCATTATGCTAGGTGCTGGATATAGAATGCTTGAAAGAATTGGCCCTTAAGGAGCCAGGGCATTCATGTAAAGAAAATAAGTGCTATGACAAATTAGCAGATAAGTAACAAATGACTAATACAAATTTTAAGAGACATAGGACAAAACTGTAGTTTAATTTCATTCTTCTGCATGTAGCTTTCCAATTTTCCTAACACTTTTAATTGAAGAGGCTTTCTTTTCCCCATTGTATGTTTTTGGCTCCTTTGTCAAACATTATTTGCACAAATACATGTGGGTTTATTTCTGAGCTCTCAATTCTGTTCTGTTTTTCTGTGTGTCTGTTTTCCTGCAAATATTATGCTGTCTTGATTATCGTTAACTAGACTATAGTTTGTTCCCATGTACATAAATTAATTCAAATGGATCAAAGACCTAAATATAAGATCTGAAACAATAAATTACATGGAAGAAAATATAGGTACTAAACTTATAAGCCTTGATCTTAGAGATCATTTTGTAAATTTGACCCCAAAGACAAGGGAAGTAAAGACAAAAACAAATGAATCAGACTACATCAAAGTAAAAAGCTTCTGCACAACAAAAGGAACTGACAATAAAACAAAAAGGCAACCAACTGAATGGGAGAAGGCATTTCAAACAACAGTGCTGACAAGGGTTTAATATCCAAAATACATAAAGAACTCATACAACAAGAAACAAACAAACAATCCAATTAAAAAAATAGGCAGATGTCCTGAACAGACTCTTCTCCTAAGAAGACTCATGAATGGCTAACAGATATATGAAAAGATGCTCAACTTCACTAGCTGTTAGAGAAATGCAAATCAAAACCACACTGAGATACCACCTCACACCTATTAGAATGCTGTTATCAACAGGACAAGTAATAATAAGTCTTGGAAAGATTGTGAAGCAAAGGGAATCTTTGTTCAGTGTTGGTGGGAGTGCAAACTGGTACAGCCATTAAGGAAAACAGCATGGAGGTTCCTCAAAAAATTAAAAATAGAGTTACCATATGATCCAGCAATTGCTCTTATGGGTATGTACCTGAAAATTTTGAAAACATTTATTCACAAAGATACAGTATATGCACCCCTATATTCATTGCAGCATTATTCATGGTGGCCAAGACATTGAAACAAGTGAAGTATTCTTTGATAGATAACTGGGTAAAGATGTTGTACATATATACTGTGGAATACTGCTCAGCCATAAGAAATGATGAAATACCGCCATTTGCAACAACATGAATGGACCTTGAGAATATTATGCTAATCAAAATGTCAGTCAGAACCAACTGTATGGGAAAATATATTCATCAATGATACCTCAGACAAGGGTTTAATCTCCAAAATATACAAAGAACTTACATGATTCCACTCTAAGAAGACAAGCAACCCAATTAAAAAATGGGTGAAGGACTTGAACAGACACTTCTCCAAGGAGGACATACAGAAGATCCAGAAACACATGAAAAGATGCTCAATATCACTTGCTATCAGAGAGACGCAAATTAAAACCACAATGAGATACCACTTCACACCTGTAAGAATGGCCATCATAAACAAAGCAACAAACAACAAGTGTTGGAGAGGTTGTGGAGAAAAGGGCACCCTAGTGCACTGTTGGTGGGATTGCAGACTGGTACAACCACTATGGAAAGCAGTATGGAATTTTCTAAGAAAACTAAAAATGGATCTACCTTTTGACCCAGCAATTCCACTGCTAGGATTATATCCTAAGAACTCTGAAACACCAATCCAAAAGAATCTATGCACCCCAATGTTCATAGCAGCACAATTTACAATAGCCAAGTGTTGGAAGCAACCTAGGTGCCCATCAGTAAATGAATGGATCAAGAAACTTTGGTACATTTATACAATGGAATTCTATGCAGCAGAAAGAAAGGAGGAACTCCTACCCTTCATGACAGCATGGATGGAGCTGGAGAGCATTATGCTAAGTGAACTAAGCCAGGCAGTGAAGGACAAATACCATAGGATCTCACCTTTAACAGGAACCTAATCAACAGAACAAACAAACAAACACAGTATAACCAAAGACACTGAAATTGAGAAGGGGTTGATAGTCACCAGAGGGGAGAGGGAAGGGAATTTCAGGGGTAAAGGGGAAAAGTTTGGAGCAACAAGTATAAAGGTCACATGGACAAAACTAGCGGGGGTGGAAATGGGAGGGGGGGTGGGGAGGGCTGGGGTGGTGGGCTGGAATGGGAGCAAAAGACAGAAAACTGTACAAGAACAACAATTAAAATAAAATTAAAGAAAGAAAAAGCTAAGAACTATATTATTTCACTCATATGTGGAGTATAAAACTGAAACTCATAAGACACAGATAATAGTATGGTGGCTACCACAGGGAAGAGGGTTGGGGAGGTAGTAGAGGGTAAAGGGCCCAACATACAGTAATGGAAGATGGTTTGACTTTGGGTGGTGGGTACACAATGCAATTCACAGATCATGTATCATAGAAATGTACATTTGAAACCTACATAACCTTATTAACCACTGTCACCTCAATAAACTTAATTTTAAAAAAGAAGAAAAGAGACATAGAAATAACAAGGATTGAGACATCACTGTTATTCAGTGTTGAAGGAAGGAGCTGTTGAAGAAAAGATAAAATTTATTTGAGTTGCAGAGAAGAAAAGACACATTTCGGTTAGGAAGAAATGACAGAATAATACAAACGCATGCTGTAATTTTGGGAAACAATGGATCAACCAATTTGTCTAGAGCAAGGGATTATGGAAGCGACTCCTGAGCATCAGGGCTGGAAGACAAGGAAGTGGCTGAAACATGAGGAGATTCAGGGGCCAGGATTAGCAGTTTGACTTCATGCTTCAGGACAAGAAGGACAATGGGAGGAGTCAGAACAAAAGAATGACATGTAAAGCAAAATTTTAGGAAGATTGAGTATAATATATTGCATTGTTTCTTCACATTTCTCAGCCAATGAAAAATTCATCAACAATAAATATGTGAGCTGGTAATTAAGCAGATCTCTTAATATTTATTTCAAATATGAGAAGAACTGGCTTTCCTAAAAATGTTACTAAGATAACACCTGGGGAAAAACTGATTTTTTACTCTGCCTCAAATGGCAACGCAATTCTCTCTGTCTTCTAGTGATTCTTATATAAAGAATACTTAATAATTTCTGTAATAGATTATGGAGTTTTTGACAAAATTAATGCAGCACTCTAGGAGAAAAAAAGGAGAAGAAGGATAAGGGGAAAAGAAGCAGTCAGTGGTAGGCATCGCACCAATTTGGAAGAACTAAACCAAGAAACAGACATTTACAGAATAAAAATTTTAAAAATAGCTCCATTTGTGTAAGACTAAAGCTAAAACACTTTGAGACAACAAGATCGACTCAGGTGGAATCTAAGGCTTTCTTTTTTGGCGCTGTCCAGCATAGCACAGGCACAAGGGGCAAGCATGCTCACAGATGGTGTGCTCAGCCAGCACACAGTGCCCAGTGGTGGAACTGGATCTCTAAGAAAAGATTTGAGCTCATCGCAAAATGAAAAACATAAACCAGAAAGATACATGTCTTAGTTTGGGCTGTCATAACAAAATATCATAGGCTTGGTGGATTAAATGGGAAAAATCTGTTTTTTTTTTTTTTTTTCACAGTTCTGGAGGCCAGAAAGCCCAAAATCAAGGTTTCAGCAGGGTTTGGTTCCTAGTGAGAGCTCGTTTTCTGGCTTGGCAATATCCACCTTCTCTCTAGGTCCTGACATGGTAAAGAGAGAGAACTTGGATGTCTTTTTCTTTTTCTTTTTTTTTTTCTTTTTATATAAATGGTCAGTCCTACCAGATTAGGGCCTCACCACTATGACCTCATTTAAACTGAATTACCTCACTCTATCCACATACAGCCACCGTGGGGGCTAGGGCTTCAACATACGAACTTTTCGAGGGGAGGAGATGGGCACACAATTTAATCCATAGCAATAGAAATTTAGACAATTTTAGTCCAAATTTCAGTTTGATAAAGAACTACTTGGGTATCTTTGAGCCTCATCTTCTTCACCTATAAAATGGGTGGGGTGGAGGTATATTGTTGGGCTAGGAATTTCTAAGGATGCTTCTAGCTTTAATATTTTCAGATTTCATTATTATAAATTTTGGTATAAACTGGCGTTATAGATCCTTGCAATCTAACTGTGATAGATTGAATCAAGATTAACCTAACAACTTCTAAGAGATGATCAAGCTTGAACTAGAGCAAGAAGAAAGGGGCAGCTTTGGTGGGGCCACTAGAAGGACAACCACCGGCCTGCTGCTGCCAACAGCTGGAAAGGGCGTGCAGGCAGCAGCAGGTGAGCGGGGCTAGCAGCCTTCGAGTTGAAATGTGACTGCTCATTTAATTAAAAATATCTGGGTTTTTGTTGCCAAAATTCTATCCTTTTTGAAAAAAGCCAAACAAACAAAACAAACCCAAGTATTCAATCTGTCTCTTTAGACAGGAACAAAAGCATAATGCCATATTCCACAGCTAGATTCTGGCCCATATTCTACATTAATCTTTGAATGTGCATCCTTACTGACAACAACTAATTCTTTGCAATTATCTTTGTCAAACTTGAATGGAATTCAGATTACTTCTACCTTTTTATTTTTAAAATAAAAAAACTATGAAACTAAAGAATAATAGCATCAGTGAACTTATCAGAGAGACAGTGGCAAGAAAATAGATAAATCATGGTTAAGATCATTTAAAACTGGTGATTAAGGGAGTGATTTCCAGTTGATGGAGACGCTTTCTGACTTAAGCACTTTGTGGAGGAAATGACAGTGATTATCATAGCACCTTTCTGTATTCCATTGAATTCTATGAGGTTAAAACCCAAAAACATATTCAGTGAAGCCACTGTCATTTGCTTTATTAAAGCAACCAAAATTCACTCCCAGAACAACAGAACCAAAGTCACTGGCATCCCTGGGGATGCAGGAGAGAAGCAAATGCTAGAAACAAAAGTGAAAAACTCAGCAGAGCAAAAGTAGGCAGTATTGAATGGATTTTTTCCACACAGCATCCCAACTAGTGAGTAATGCCTTCTTTCTCTTTAAGGTAACTATTTATTTGCCCTGGCATGGATAGAGAACATTTGCTGTATCTTAAAAAAAAAAAGAAAAAAAAAAAAGAATGTGTGCTCTAATGGAAGAATCAAATTATATCAGAAAAGGAAGCACTTTAAGCTTTATTGCTGTAGATCACTCTGCCTCCAGCTGTGAAACTGATTGATGTTTAAAGCCCCTGAGGCACTGGCAGCTGTGGTGGCTGCTTCAAATAAAAAAAAAAAAAGTGTGTGAGTGTGCTTGTGGGTGTGAGAGAATGAGTGTGTAAGTATGTGTAGGTGGGGTAAGAAACTATTTAGGTAAAATTTATTTTCACAACTTTTCTCTAAAGATTCTTATATAATTCTTCTCAGACAGAAAAAATACATAGGTTAGATATTTAACAGATATTTAGACAGATTAACAGAAAAGTGTGTGTGTGTGTATATATATATATATATGACATATATACATGAAAGAGAAAAGGAGAGATCTGTATGCTCAATTAGATAAATGCTTTACTTTTATGCCACTAAATGAAGGATGGCTGAGTAGTTAAAGGAAATAAGAGATAAGGTTCTTGGTCTTATTTAACACCTAGTAACCCAGTTTAGCATAGCAAAAATAAATTAATAAATAGTTGCAAGATATAATTGAGTTGAATTTAATTGAAAAGATACCTAAACTATAAGTACTGCTTAGCTTTTGATTTCCAAATTCAAGGATTAGACCCAAAGAATATTTATTATGTGAAGAACAACAAGGGACTCTACTCCCATCAAATAATCCAAATATTTATTAAACTTACACTTTCCATCCAGTGTTACAGCTGGAAACACAAAGATTGGATGTGACAGAGTTTTTGCCCCATGGTCTAGGTTGATGCTCAATGAGAACATTTGATATTGGTTTACATTTGCATAAAACATGTCAAGACTTCATTCATTGCTTGAAAAATCTACAGATATTTTCCATATGTCTACTATTTTGTGCTCAATCTGAGATACCAAAGCTATGATATGACAAAGGTACTTTTCATTTTATGGAAGAAGCAATGGGGGGGAAAGGTGGTGTTTATTTGTGTATATGTGGGAATGCTGAAACAGACAAATTTTGAATTGGAAGAGATAAAGTCTAGGACCTCTGATGTAAACTTGCTTGACAACAAGTCTGTCTATCTATCTATCTATCTATCTATCTATCTATCTATCTATCTATCTATCTATCATGTGTCATCTATCTATCTATCATCTATCTATCTCAGAGCTCAAAAACAGGTCAGGATCAGCTAGTATGATCTGGTTAGAACTCTTACTTTAGGATGACTTTTTAAAATTTCAACTATTCATAAGAGTATAGTTATTCATAAGAGTACAGTGGTGTTCTTAATTGGACTTAGTACTCTTCAGTGAGCACTTTCCCCAGTGAAAAAACTCTTTGAATCCCATTATAAACCCAAAGTTCTCCTTCCTGCTGTCTACTGAAGGCTTTCTGCATATAGCCTTCAAAATTCTTCAGCTTACCTTTTTAATTTTTTTTTATTTTTGGTAATAATTTCATTCTTGCATGGTAAGTTAAATAGTTTAAATTGATTTCTGAGACCTATCAGCCTGGAAATTAATTTAAAAATTTGCTAAGGACATTTCAAAGGAATGCTTATACTTATTTTTTCTCACCCACAACTTTCATATTACTTTAAGATCCCCTCTCAGAGCCTGTAAACAGAGGCCCCGAAAGACAGTTAGAAGAGAGATTAAAATGTTTTTATAATAAAAATCATTGTGAATTCGTATCTTCATTGCAAAGACAAATATTATAATTGCCTTCCTAGTGGCATAAATGGAGTGGAGAAGAATATGACCAAAGTGCAAGATGCATCCTTAATGATTTTGTTTCTTTCATGAAATATTCTCTGTTCTTACATGGGGTATATTAATTTAATTTACTTGCAGTTCAGGTAATAATTCCCAGTTTGCTTTCTCCTTACTCTCCAGTGTGAACATTAATTCCCCATTATCAGGTCACTATCTGCCATGGTGCATATGTTGCCTGATTTTTCTTATTTCATCATAGGGGAGAAATCAGACTGACTCAGCCTCAACAACGGTTCCATCTCTAGAGTTCTATATAAGATGGGTTGGGGTAAAATCTAGTTTCTGGAGGAGCTACTTGTATTAAATTTGCATTCTTTTAGAAATGCATGGGTTTAAAATATGACCTTGCATTATGTGAAGTGTCTTCGGGGTTGGAGGACTGGAACTACACCAAGACTCTGCTAATTATCCTTAGAGACACTGCCACCTATCAGACTGTACTTTTGAAACCATCCTCTTCCAAATCAGTCCTCAGAAGGAAAGGCAATTAAGCTGGCTAACATTCAGTGACCCACAGTAATGCACAGGAAGTGAGGTGATATTGGGAAAATATGTAACACAGATGTATTCATTATGGAATATGGAACTCAGTATGTCATGTTTTTACCCTCTTGTATTATTTTTTCAAAGGTTTTCACATACATTATTTCATAAGATCATTTGTTCCTTCAACAGACATTTGACTGCCTAGTAGTTGTAAGGCTTTCTGCTAAGAATTGGATATATACTAACTAATAGTCAGGACATTAACATGTAATGTAAGAAAGGCCTGGTACTTTAGAGTCATGAGGTATATCCTATAGCAGGGTGGACTAACATTAAATACCTAACTATAGACTGAATAATTTAATTATAATAATCATTATTGCTTTTGATAAGTTTGGGGGACATGACCTTGCTTTGTGTCTGCAGACACAAAAGACTTCTCTCAGGAAATGACACTTAACTAAGATCTTAAAGATAGGTAGGACTTTGTTAGTTGAAGGCTATGGTGATGGTGCTAACACTTCAAGCAGAGGGAGAACATGTGTACCAGGCAGATTTCAACAGAGCCATTGCTCTTCTTTTCCTCTGTTCCCTCTCTTCCTTCTCTACACACCCTTTGAGTTTCAGCTACACATTAGGTTGCATTTCTGGATTAGAAGTCATACAAATGTTTATCAATAATTAAAAGCAAAATTTTCTTGCAGGAGGATTGAGTAGCTTCCAGGATTGAAGGAAAAAAATACAAAGACTAAGATAAAGAATGAGAACAACTGTAGAAAATGCAGTAGTAACAACTCATGCAGAGTCCCATTGGTCTATCAAATGGCCCAGTTATCACCATGTTGTGTTCTAGGAGAGCATACTCTGATTGGCCTGGGTTTACCAGAGAGAAGGTCCTGTGAATTCCAGTTCCAGGAGAATGACATGAGGGGTGGGAAGGGCAGTTCACTAAAGGAAGGGATGCTGGGAGTACTGGCCACCGACTACCTGGAGGCAGGTTATTACTACCATATCTTCCAATTTGCTCCAGCTAAAGTCCCTCTTAGTGTTCATTGGCTGCTCCTTTCCGGAGTAATGGCAGGGAGAAATGCGCAGGTCTGTACCTAAGGTGTGAATCTTTTATATGAGTTCAAAGGCTTTGTGTCCCTGGACTTCTGGCTGGAACTAGTGACCAAAGCCCGCAGGAACCCACTGTCCTCCAGGAGACATTTATGCAGAGTAACTCTACTGTGGGAAAACGATGTTTGGGTTACTATTTATAAATAACAATTACTTTTTTAAAATTATTTGAGCCATTTCACTTTTTATTTAAAAAGGCATCATTCCTTTCTTTTTTAAATTTCACTTTTGCTTTTTAGATGGTGCATAAAAAATAGCAGCATAAATGACTCAGAACAATCACAGCCTTAGAGAAGAAGCTTTAATATTGAAAAAGCTGACAGTTTTATTTTTAATAACTGTTTTAAAACACTTTAAGGAATATTATGTATGTATTTAAAAATTCTGAAGGCTATTGGAAAAATTAACATAATAAAATAAAAATCATTCATAATAAGACAAACACTTAACATGTGAATGCCCTGCTTCTGGTCTTTTTCTTGACTTATGCTTGTTCAAATGAGGTCACATTACATAATTTGTATTTTTGATTTATCTTTCTTGTTTGATATGCTTTTATTTTTTATTATTTTAATTGTTGTTCTTGTACAGTTTTCTGTCTTTTATTCCCATCCCAGCCCACCTCCCCAACCCTCTGCACCTCCCTCCCATTTCCACCAGCACTAGTTTTTATCCATGTGTCTTTTCTACTTGTTGCTCTAAAGCCTTCCCCTTTTCCCCTAAAATTCCCTCCCCTCTCCTCTCTGGTGACTGTCAGCCTGTTCTCAATTTCAGTGTCTTTGGTTATATTATGCTTGTTTGTTTGTTTTGTTGATTAGGTTCCTGTTAAAGGTGAGATCATATGGTATTTGCCTTTCACCTCCTGGCTTATTTTGCTTAGCATAATGCTTTCCAGTTCCATCCATGCTGTCTGGAAGGGCAGGAGCTCCTTCTTTCTTTCTGCTGCATAGAAATCCATTGTGTAAATGTACCATAGTTTTTTGATTCATTCATTTACTGATGGGCACCTAGGTTGCTTCCAACACTTGGCTATTGTAAATTGTGCTGCTATGAACACTGGGGTACATAGGTTCTTTTGGATTGGTGTTTCAGGGTTCCTGGAATATAATCCTAGTAGTAGAATTGCTGGGTCAAAAGGTAGATCCATTTTTAGTTTTCTTAGAAATTTTCATACTGCTTTCCATAGTGGTTGTACCAGTTTGCAATCCCACCAACAGTGCACTAGGGTGCCCTTTTCTCCACAACCTCTCCAACACTTGTTGTTTGTTGCTTTGTTTATGATGGCCATTCTGACTGGTGTGAAGTGGTATCTCATTGTGGTTTTAATTTGCATCTCTCTGATAGATAGCAGTACTGAGCATCTTTTCATGTGTCTCTGGATCCTCTGTATGTCCTCCTTGGAGCAGTGTCTGTTCAAGTCCTTTGCCCATTTTTTAATTGGGTTGCTTGTCTTCTTAGAGTGGAGTCGTGTAAATTCTTTATGTATTTTGGAGATGAAACCTTTGTCTGAGGTATCATTGGCAAATATGTTTCCCATATAGTTGGTTCTCCTTTTATTTTAATACTATTTTCTTTAGCCTTGCAGAAGCTTTTTATTTTGATGAGATCCCATTTGTTTATTCTTTCCTTTATGTCCCTTGCTTTAGGGGACATATCAGTAAAAATGTTGCTCCATGAAATATCTGAGATTTTCTTGCCTATGTTCTCCTCTAGGACTTTAATGGTGTCATGGCTTATATTTCAATATTTTATCCACCTTGAATTTATTTTTGTGTATGGTGTGAGTTGGTGTTTGAGTTTCATTTTTTTGCATGTAGCTGTCCAGTTATCCCAACACCATTTGTTGAAGAGGCTATTTTGACTCCATTTTATGTTGCTGCCTCCTTTGTGAAATATTAATTGACCATAGAGAATTGGGTTCATTTCTGGGCTCTCTGTTCTATTCCACTGGTCCATGAGCCTGTTTTTGTGCCAGTACAAGGCTGTTTTGATTACAGTGGCCTTGTAATACAGTTAGGTATCAGGTATTGTGATCCCTCCTACTTTGCTCATCTTTCTCAAAATTTCTGCAGCTAATCAGGGTTGTTTATGGTTCCATATAAACTTTAGAAGTGTTTGTTCTACGTCTGTAAAATATGCCACTGGAACTTTAACAGGTATTGCATTGAATTTGCAAATTGCTTTGGATAGTATGGACATTTTGATGATTTTGATTCTTCCGAACCATGAACACAGTATATGTTTCCATTTGTTTGTGTCTTCCTTGACTTCTTTCTTCAGCGTTGTGTAGTTTTCTGCATACAAGTCTTTTACCTCCTTGGTTAGGTTTATTCCTAGGTATTTTATTTTTCTTTTTGCTTTATGGAATGGGACTTTTTTTTTTTTTTTGATTTCTGTTTCTGCTGTTTCATTGCTGGTATACAAAAATGCCTTTAATTTCTGGATATTGACTTTGTATCTTGCTGTTTGGCCAAATTCATTTATTAAGTCAAGCAGCTTTTTGGCCATGTCTATAGGATTTTCTATGTACACTATCATGTCATCTGCAGACAATGATAGTTTTGTTTCCTCCTTTCCAATTTGGATGCCTTTTATTTCCTTTTCTTGTCTAATCACTGTGGCTAAGACTTCTAATACTATATTGAATAGAAGTGGTGAAAGTGGACATCCTTGTCTTTTTCCTGATCTTAGTGGAAAAGATTTTAGTTTTTGCCCGTTGAGTATGATGTTGGCTGTAGGCCTCTCATATATGGCCTTTATTATGTTGAGGAATGCTCTCTCTATTCCCGCTTTGCTGAGTGTTTTTATCATGAATGGTTGTTGTACCTTATCAAATGCTTTTTCTGAATCTATTGATATGATCATGTGATTTTTGTCTTTGCTTTTGTTTATGTGATGTATTACATTTACAGATTTGTGAATGTTGACCCATCCTTGCATCCCTGGGATGAATCCCACTTGGTCATGGTGTATGACGTTTTTATTGTATTGTTGGATGCAGTTTGTAAATATTTTGTTGAGGATTTTGGCGTTTTGTTCATCAGTGATATGGTCCTGAAGTTTTCTTTCTTTGTTATGTTTATTTGTTTTGGGGATTGGAATGATGCTGGCTTCATAAAAAGAGTTTGGGAGTCTCCATCATTTTTGATTTTTTTGAATTGTCTGTGAAGGATAGGGGTTAGCTCTTCCTCAAATGCTTTGTATAATTCTCCTGTGAAACCATCTGGTCCAGGGCTTTTGTGTATCAGGAGTTTTTTGATTACTGCTTCAATTTCATCTGCTGTTCTTGGTCTGTTCAGGCTTTCTGCTTCTTCTTCATCGAGTTTTGGGAGATTATATTTTTCTAGAAACTTGTCCATTTCACCTAGGTTTTCAAATTTCTAGGCATACAGTTCTTCATAGTAATTTCTTACAATCCTTTGTATTTCTGTGGTGTCAGTTGTAATCTCTCCTCTTTCATTTCTGATTGTGTTTATTTGGGTCCTCTCTCTTTTTTTCTTGATGAGCCTGCTTAAAGGCTTGTCAATTTGGTTTATCCTTTCAAAGAACCAGCTCCTCGATTCATTGATCCTTAGAATTGTGCTTTTAGTCTCTATGTCATTTAATTCTGCTCTGATCTTGGTTATTTCCTTCCTTCTAGTTGCTCTGGGCTGTCTTTGTTGTTTTTCCTCAAGTGCTTGTAGGCATAGGGCTAGGTTGTTTGTTTGAAATGTTTCTATCTTTTTTAGGTAGTCCTGTATCACTATGAACTTCCCTCTGAGGACTGAGTTTGCTGTGTCTCATAAGTTTTGGGTCGTTGTGAGTTTGTTTTCATTTGTTTCCAGGAACTTATTGATTTCTTCCCCAATTTCATTCTTGACCCATTCATTGTTTAATAGCATGCTATTCAATCTCCATGAGTTTGAGTGTTTTGGGTCTTTCCCCTTGGGGTTGGTTTCTAGTTTCAGTCCCTTGTGGTTGGAGAAAATGCTTGGTATGATGTCAATTTTCTTGAATTTGTTGAGCCTTGCCTTGTGTCCTATCATGTGGTATATCATTGAAAATGTTCCATGTGCATTTGAAAAGAATGTGTATTTAGTTTCTTTGGGATGAAGTGCTCTCTCTATATAGATATCAGTTAATCCCATTTCATCCAGAATATTGTTCAATGCCACAATATCTTTGTTGATATTTTGTTTGGAAGATCTGTCCATCTTTGACAGTGGGGTGTTAAAATCCCCTACTATAATTGTGTTGCTGTCAATATCTTTCTTGAAGTCCCTTCAGATTTTCTTGATGTATTTATGTGCTCCTATGTTGGGTGCATATATATTTACAATGTTTGTGTCTACTTGGTGGATTCTTCCCTTGAGTATTATGAAGTGACCTTCTGGGTCACTATTTATGGCCCTTCTTTTGAAGTCTATTTTGTCTGATATAAGTATTGCTACCCCAGCTTTTTTCCCTGTCTATTTGCTTGGAAAATTTGTTTCCAGCCCTTCACTTTGAGTCTGTGTAGGTCTTTTGTCCTAAGGTGAGTCTCTTGTAGGCAGCATATGTGTGGGTCATGCTTTCTTATCCATTCAGCTATTCTATGTCTTTTCATTGGAGCATTTAATCCATTTACATTTAAGGTCATTATTGATAGGTACTGATTCATTGCCATTTTCATACCTATGTTCCTCTCTCTCTCTCTCTGTCTTTTCCTTGCTTTCCTTAAAGCAGTCCCTTTAGTATCTCTTGCAGAACTGATGTGGTAGAGGTGTATTCTTTGAGACTTCTTTTATCTGGGAAGCTCCTTATTTGGCCTTCTATCTTGATTGAAAGCCTTGCTGGGTAAAGTAGTCTTGGTTGCAGGCCTTTGGTTCTCATTACTTGGAATATTTCTTGCCATTCTCTTCTGGCTTGGAGCATTTCCATTGAGAAGTCAGCTGCTAACCTTATTGGGGCTCCCTTGTATGTTACTTACTTTCTCTCCCTTGCTGCATTTAAAATTCTCTCTTTGTCTTGGAATTTTGCCATTTTAATTATGATGTGTCTTCAAGAGGTCCTCTTCGGGGTCCTCTTGATTGGGATTCTCCATGTTTCCTGGATTTGTGTGACTTTTTGTCTCATCAAATTAGGTAAGTTTTCCATCAGTACTTTTTCAAATAGGTTTTCTATCCCTTGCTCTTCTTCTTCTTCTCCTTTTGGAATCCCTATTATATGGATATTATTATGTTTCATATTGTCTTGCATTTCTCTTAATCTCTCTTCATTCTTTTTGAGCCTCTTTTCCTTTTTTTGCTCTTTCTGGATGTTTTTCCTACTTGGTCCTCCAACTCGCTGATCTGATCTTCTGCCTCATCAATTCTGCTTTTCATTCCTTCCACTGTGTTCTTCAGTTCAGAAATTGTGATCTTCATTTCCTCTTGGCCCTTGTTGATAGTTTCTATTTACTTTTTCATGTTTGATATAGTTTGCAGTGAGTTCATCGTAGCTTCCCTGTAGTTTCTTGTAGTTCATTGAGAGCTCATGGAGCTTCCTGACAACTATTGCTTTGAACTCAAAATCTGATAGTTGAGTTGCCTCCATTTCATTTAGCATTTTTTCTGGCGTTCCTCCTTTTCTTTCATTTGTGGATTGTTTCTTTGTCTTCCCATTGTTTGTGAGGCTCTTCTTTTTAGGCTCAGCTTCTTATATTGATTTTTTCTGGTTCCATGGGTTTATGGTGTGAACTTCTGTGGTAGAATACCTGTGAGATTCAGTGATGCTGTGTCCTTTGGGTATCCTGGTATTCATGGCTTCCAGTGTCTCAGGTGTTGAAATGCCCCCTCCTGGGTCCAACTCGTTTTTTCACAGTTCCAGTTTTTTTTGTTTTGTTTTGTTTTGTCTCACTCATAGGTATTTAAAAAGAGAAAAGAGGATGAAAACAAAGAAAAGAAGAAAAAAATGAAATTGAAGAAAGAAAAGCAAAAAGAAAAAGAAAATAAAGAGAAAGGAAGAAGAGATAAGATTGGAAATAATTGAAGAAGGAATAAAGTAAGAAGGAAAAAATGAGATGCAAAAGGAGTGGATGTATAAAAAAGATAAAACTAATTAAAAATAATTAAAAGAACAAAACACACCAACTCTTGCTGTTATTAATCTTGCCAAGCCAGTTTTTCTGGCCTTGCTGACTGCAATGGCCAAGAGGTGACGGTATTGCTTTTCTCCCTGTTCAGCACTCAGTTATCTTTGGGCTACTGTCCTCAGAGCTAGCCCAGGGCCTCTCCACACAGGACCTCAGGCGTATGTTCTGAGGCAGCGTGCACCTACCACAGTCACGTGCAGGTGCTAGGATCACCCAGCCATCCATGCAGGGGCGCCAACTGTCTCGAGGGCACTGATTGGTCATCAGGCAGGTCCCCAATTGCATGTGGGCGCTGAGTGACTGCTGCACAGGTCCCCAGTGGTGCCCTGGAGCTGATGGATCCTGCAGTGCAGCTGTCCCCAGTGGTGGGAGGGGGCAGACAGTTGTGCGAGCTCCGATGCACAGTCCTCCCAGGGCTATGAGACCTTAACTCCTCTCTGTGAGATTTCAAGCAACCATGTTTATCCTGGTGCTGCTGAAACCTTGTTTGGCTGGGCAGGGAGCAGTTGACCCGGCTCCCTCCCTAGAGTCTTATGGTGAGCACTGGCCCAGGACCTCAGCCCCCACCCTGGTCTCTGCGCTGCTGGAGTACTCTCCTTACCATCTGGTTTTTCAATGTCCACTGCAATTTTCAATCTGTTTTCAAATATGCTGTGTTTCTGATGTCTGTTTGCTCTGTTCCACCATAAATTGGCCAAGTTTTTCTCCTGTGTGTAGGGGGAAGTGGAATGTGCTTCCTCCTACCACACCGCCATCTTCCTTCCCCCTGTATTTTTTATTTTTTTACTTAACATTAGAAAAAGACCATTCCTCTAGGCCAGGGATGTCAAACTCATCTTCACCAGGGACCACATCAGCCTCGCAGTTGCCTTCAAAAGGGCCGAATGAAATTTCAACTCCTTAACAGTTAGGGAGTAGTTATATTTACACAGTCCTAAAATTATTTTGGCCCTTTGAAGGCAATCTCCAGGCTGATGTGGCCCCTGGTAAAGATGAGTTTGACACCCCTGCTCCAGGTCCTCATCTTCAACAGTATGTTCTTTTGAACGCTTGCTTAGAGTACTATATTATGGAAAAACCACAATTATATTTGATCATCTCTCAACTGAGAAGTATTTGGTAAGTTTTATTATAAATAAAGTTTTCCTGATGGTTTACAATATTTCACATTATGGTTTTTATGTGTTAAATGTTTAGTTTCGTTACTCCTCATTTTTATTACAAATAATGCTCTGAACATTTATATATAAACCTTTGTGTACAGCTCTGACAAGATACTTGGCATTAATTTCTAGAGGTAGAACCATTTGAGCAAAGAGCATAAGTATTATAGAGACTTTGATACATCCTGCCAAATTACCTTTCAGAAAGGTTTTAGCAATTTATAATTCCACTAGCAGTGTATGAGAGCATTTGTTTCTCTTTAATTTCCTTAACATTGAGTATTATTAATATTTTCCCATCCTGGTTATTGAATACTCAATTGCTACTTTATTTCTTTAATGTACATGTCTTTGATAACTAGTGATTTTGATTTTTTATATTAATTGTTCATTTGTATTTTCCCTTTGTGATTTTGAATTTAGCATCTTTGCAATTTTTTAAATTGAGAGATTCATCTTTTCCTTATTGGTTTATAAGAACTACATAATAAAAACACTTTCTCCCAGAAATAATGTAAGACAACTGGGGTCTCAGTGATTCCAGGACTAGCAACAACAACATCTGGAAACAAAGTTAGAAATGGGAATTCTTGGGCCCCAGCTGAGCCCTACTGTGAACGAAGGCTTAGCAAGCATCACAGGTGATTTTGATGCACGCTGAAATTTGAGGGCCACCAAGTAATAAATAAGATGATTTCTCAAACAACAAGATGTTATCACTCTCTGAATGTCTATTACACCCAGTTTGCATAGATCGAACCGTATGAACTTGCTGATATGTGACTGCCCTTGAATGACAAAAATGGCAGTTTCATATGCTCCAAACATTTATATCTTTAATAGTACTTTTTATCAGAGATGATGTTTAGACTATTTGAGAACTGGTCCCATTTGGATCCTCATCAATCAGAATGAGTTCCTTCAGTGAGGCAGGGCCCATCATGGGCCCTTGCTGTACAGGCTTTTAACATTTTGTTGCTGGAGGAAGAGTTTAATAAATGAAGGTCCTTGAGGAGGGGCTGGTAGGCTGGAGTGGGGGTAAGCACTTGTAGGGGTCAGGGCAACATGTAGTGACCAATCTATTTGGAAGTACACAGTATTTTAACAACTAGTGCAGCTGTACCTGTGCATGTATCACCCAGGCATCTGCTCTGTTTCTAGGTGCTATTCTCTATCAGAGTTTTTCATTATAATTGTAATATCCTCCTTCCATGACTACGAACTCTGTAAGATTAGAAACTGAACTCTCTGAATCTTTTCACAAACTGTAGTGGTAAATATTATGCATTTCAATAATAAGTGTTGAAAAAATGTTTGTTGAATGAATATTGATTTTCCAATATGGCTCATTTTGAGGCAGAAGAAACAAGATTTTGAGACTATGCTGTCTAAATAGAAAACACACAAAGAGCAAGATGCAGTCCTTGAGGATTCCAAATTATAACTAGCATAGTTTATTTATTTTCCTGGGTCTAGCCATGTATATATATATACACACACATGACAGAACTTTCTAGTATATTGCTTAACTGCTGTCTGCAAAGAAATGTCCTTTGAGAACACAACTCAAAAGGATTCTTAGTGTTTCGGGCATCAGGAGAGTAGTAGTTTTTTTTAAAAGACCCAACCTTGCCTCCAGTACTTCAGCAGGCTTCTCCCTGAAAATCGAACTACATGCTAGGCTCCTTCTCTGGTGTCTGCATCTGGTCCTTCTAGTTTCCCCACTGGGCCAAGCGCCTGTGCTCTGAACCCCAGGGGAACACAGCTGTACCTTTGAGCAAACACTGAGAATACCAGTAGAGACAAGGACATTTGTGACCTCACAGCTTTTTAAAAAGATGTAAATATTTAAATATACTTTAAAATATATTTTGTATAGAATTAGTCCACAGTGAAACTGATAATGATTATGGAAAATGAAACCAGAGAAAAACTTTTATAAATATTATAAAATGCTCCCAACATTTTCTTGTAAGTAAATATCTAAATCAGTAACGTTTCCCCAAATTTAGCAAGCAAGCATTATTGCACAATATATCATGTTGTTATGACAACTGATGATCTAGAAAGTAAAACCTGTAAGGATAAAGTACACCATTCAGCATAATGCACTTTATTTTGTTAAAAAGAAAAGTTATTCTTTCCTCTGCAAATGAGACAATATGATGGGGAAATTAAATTAAATGGTGATGTTATTCCCTGAGGGCAAAACAATTCCATTCAATAAATTAATTTTACATCAGTAACTCTTTCTTTTCTTGAAACTGACAGTAATAACCTGACAGCTTAAAGCTCTAATAAACTTCAAGCCCAGAATGACTACTCTGCTTGTACAAAGAGGAAGTCAGGAGTATCACAGCTATGATAATGATTCTCTGTTCATCACAAAGAGGAGAAAATACTCCAAACTCAATTTAACTAACTGAATTCACATGATGAAACAGGGCTCTTAAAATAGTTTCTGACAGCATATGGGTTGAGCATCCTAACATGCCCATTTTGGGGGGAAGGTCTCTAAACCTCACTGACATATTACATTAGGCTATTCTAAATACATGATACTTGAAACCCGAAAACCTATCAGAGAAATAATTCTATCATCCTAATGAAAAAATGAGGAAAGTAGGAGAGTGGGAAGAAGAAAGCGTATGGGGCCCATGACTTAGATAAACCAGCAAAGGTCTGTGCTCCAATCTAGTGATGCAGGGTTTTGTCGGAGCCTCTGGATTTTGAGCAGTTGCACCTGTCTGGAAGCTAGTATTTACACTGAGCAGAGGCCGGGGGGAGCTTGAAGCTTTGTGCCTTCATTTACCTGTTTCAACCTCTGCTATCCTCAAATGAGCCAACACGAACTAATATTAACTCCCCAGGCATAGAAGCCATCTCTCACTAGTCTTATAAAAATTTTATGTTTCTCTGAAAGTATTTTACAACCATGACAGAACACATGATCACCGATTCTGGGAGACTAGACTGGCCGAAACCTGGGAATTCAGCCAGAACTGAGGAATAAGTTCCCTTTTGTATCCTCTCCAGGGTATGACTTCATCCCTAATACATTTTACCTCCACACCAACTCTTAGGTAACAAACCACATGTATTATGCCAATATCTCTATGCTTATCATTTTTCATTGTCAGATGATACTGATGAAGGATTTGTAAATGTGGAAAAAAAAACTGCATTAAATGGAATAATAAAGAGTTGCTCAGTTCCTTTGCCACATTGAGTGGTTCCAATTAGAGGCTGAAGGAGCCCTGCTTCTTTTTCATAATTCAAGTTTATGACACAGCACATATCCCAGAGGTCCCAGGGTCTTGAAGACTCAAAGAGAGATGTCACCTATACATCCAAATAGATTACAGAGATTTGCTAATCTGAAAAATGTGGGTCTCTCTAAAGTGGGAGGCTTGGGCTGCCTGTTTTGTAGAAAGTACAGTTTAATTGCCATGGTTCTGCAATTACTCACAAATCATGTTGAACAGTGAACAATTAATCCCAAATCTTAGCTCGACAGCCTTTACTACAGCTAGTGAGTTACACTTTAAAATGTTTAAGGCAGATAGATGAGTACATTTTTCAGCTCAAGCTAACAGATTGCTCAAGGTTTTGTCATTTTTGTCATCAATCACTCTAAGCCAGAATGGAGTTTTTTGAATGGAGTATTGAGGTGTCACATAAAAAGAAGGGAAAGCATCTCAACCCCTCCCTCTAAGGAAGAGAGTCTTATGGGCTAATTCCTCTGTGAATGATTCCCCTAAAGAAAAAGAAGGCATTGCTTTCGTTTTAACTACTGAAACCTTCAGTGTCACCAGGGGACAAACAAAATACTCTCAACCTTATCTTTTCATTGTAAGCAAAAGGTCATTTTGTTGTCTAAAAGTATAAGGCAAAGAGGGCCCTATATTTTGTTTGCTCGACTCAAATGACCAATACATACTACAATCTTGCATTCAAAATGGTTTAGCTCTTGTCTCTCACTTGGTGGGTAACAAGATGCAAACAGGTCTGAAAAGGTCACACAGATGATTTCATTTGGCACCTTAAGGCAAGTTCCCTCCTACAAAACTACTCTCAAGGGCTTGTTTAATGGCCCTATTTATAGGTGTGATTCTGTAACAATATAATTGGCATAATAACAGTATCTCTACCAGTTGTTTTACATTTTATTTAAAGTCAACACTAGAAGATGACCACCAGTACCTTTGAGTGAACACAAAGAATATGCCTTTCTTAGCTGAAAAACAATGAAAAGAACTTCAATAAAACTCTCCAGAATGTCTGCTGTAGATCCCCTGTCATATAGGAGTCCAATTCAACCTCAGTCTCTTACCAAGTTCTTTGAAGTATAAATAACTAGCTATATTTCATTCATTCATTTATTCACTAGACAACAAATTCTTATTGAATACCTCATATGGCTAGGCATGACTCTGTGACTATAGCGACAAAGAAAATAATAAAATAAACAAAAACCCATGGTCTTCTGAAGCTTACATTCACAAAGGTTGGCAAGATTTTCTACAAAGGGCTATATAATAAATATTTACATAGAAAATATTTATATAATATATATAATATAATAAATATGAAAACAACCATAGACAATACATAAAATATGTGGGTGGTGCTAAATGAAACTTACAAAAACAAGTGGGGAGCTAGATTTGGCATGTGGCCTGTAGTTTGCTGACCGCTAGCATCTACCAGAGAAGTCACATAAAAAAAACAAAGACAATACATGAAATATTTATTAAGAAGAAAACTAAAGGATGGAATGGTGATAGAAGTGTGAATGTGTGTGTGTGTGTGTATTTTGGTGGATGGTTTGCAATTTTAGATAAAGTGGCCAGGGAAGTTTTCACTTGAGTGAAGAACTAAAGGAAGTAAATGAATATGGAGCAACAGAAGAGAGAGCTCAGGTGCAAAGGCCCCAAAGTGTCCTACTCGGAGTCCTCCAGCCATTGGTGTCCAATGATCCAGGCAGCAAGAGCAGAGGAGGGCAGAGAGGAAATGAAGAGAGGGACAGCAACTGTGGGAAGTGAGGCCTTCACAGAGGTAATTCTGAAGACTTTGTTTAAACCTGAGTGAGATGGAAAACCACAGGAGGGATTGGAGTAGAGGAGTAGAATGATCACTTTGACTGCTGCTCTGAAAAACCGATTACAGGTAGTCAATCAGGGAGGCCAGATAGCAGGTTACAGCGACGATCCAGCCAGGAGCTGATTGCGACAAGAATCACAGTTGGCAGTGGAGGTGCTGACAGGTGACTGACATTAAGGTTAGGTTTTTAAAGTGGAACCAGGGTTTCTGGAACATTTGTGGGATAGAAGAGAAGAAAAGGATCTCAGAGTGACTTCAAGGTTGGAACTAGAGCAACCGAAAAAAATGGGCTTGCCATTTACCAAAATGAGTACACCTGCAGGAAGAGGCGAGCATATCAAGGCCATGGGTTTGGAAGTAATGTTGGACATTTTTTTGTGGAGATCGAAGTGAAGATGTTGAGCAGTCAGGTAGATATATGAATATGGAGTTGAGGGGAAAATTCTAGGCTGGGGTTATAAATTTTAAAATTGTCAGCATATAGATGGACTTTAAAGCCATGAGATTGAATGAGATCACTAAGGAAATGAATGTAGATAGGAAGGAAAATGTCGGAAGACTGAGCCTCTGGCCACTCCAATATTAAGTCAGGGAGATTAGGAATAATCAGCAAAGATAGAATTCCTTTACACTTAGGCACTTTAGTATCAGTTTGAGTCTTTGAATATATGATATTTTGAAATTGCACACTTAATTGACAGTGGAAAATAATTGCAGATCTTTTACACAAATTTAAGAAAAAAAATAAAAATAACAACATTTTTCTTTATTGGGATCTTGCTATATGTATACTCCTAGGCCTGAAAATCATTTAAGCAACAGGATGCACAAGGTCCAGCAGAAGTAATGCCATTGAGTGTGGTTGGTAGGGTATGTGAATGTCTCACATGAGATGAACAGCAATTTGAACAAACATTTCACCTAAAATGTCATACGGTGTGCTTGAGTGTGATATCATTATGTTACAGAATTACATGGCTATGATTTTGTAATGAAAGATTTTTATGTAGTATAAAGGGGCATTATTTGTACCAGGCCCTGTATGTGACCATAAGTTTGTTGCTAAGGGCAGGCCTGGGTCTTTTCATCTTTATGCCTAGTGCCTGGCACATACAGAACTTCCATGTCCTTTGCTATAGAATGATTGATTTTAAGTTGGTGCTTGACCGAACTGCTTATACTAATCTGAGGATTGCCGAGTTTGAGAAAGTACAACTGGGTCTATGACTGCTCCATTTTATATTCTGACTACATTTGTGCAAATGCCATTGCAAAATGACTGCAAAATGCAACAGCTACCTGTTGATAAGCAACCGATTGCTTGTCTGTTTGATGTCAAAGAATTGGAAGTATCAAATATGATATCGTAGCAATTAGCAAGTAGCAAGGAGGCAAATGACATATTCTAATCCTGGCACTACCATTAATGTAATCTCTGGGTGTGGTTTTCTTGTCTATAAATTGTATGTGCTACTCTCCTTTCATAATCTTTTTGGACATTTTTTTTCCTATTGTTTTGATAAATTGCTTTGGCTTGGGTTAAACTTTTCAAATGATATCTGCTAACAGTTGATGGTAATGCATTTTACCTAACTAACTCTTTAATTATATAGTGAATTCAGTGTTTTTTCCAAAATATTTCACATACATTTAATATTTCACACAAAATTCAAGGGCCACATGTAATTCTCCATTTGAACAGATGCAATATCTTCTAGAGGAATTTACATTTTCTGTGCACAATAGTAACCAAAACAAGAAGACTTTTTAAATACAGGTGAAGTAGATGAAAATGATGATCACTTAAGAGCTACAATGACGGCTTCCATCTTCCTCTTCTCTCCACTCTTTTGTGAGCTGCCAGACTGTCTCCTAGCAGGAGGTGACAGACGGCCCATCTGGGAATTGTCTCTGCAAGTTTCAAAGATGTTCCCTATGGCAAAAACCACTTTATAAGTCTCTTTTTGAACTTGAGGTTCTGTTTAAATGTGCTCTAACAGTTATGGTCTGGTGTGTGACTGGAGTGGACAGTGCTGCAGATGCTGGGTGGACACGCCCTGCGGTCACTGTGTAGGAGCCGTGTCCTGTGTGGAGGCACCCAGGGAGTGTTTGCCATTCCTGCTGTCTTACCCTTTCTGTGAAGACTTCTTTTCACATGTTTTAGATTCCCTACTTAAGCATATATAGGACCATAGGAGGTTTGGGGATAATAGTGGCTTTATCCATTTTAAACTTTGATTCCTTCCATAATTAAACTCTTGTAGGTATAAATAATTTATGTAACACCTTGTGAAACACTTTATATAATAACATTGTATTTTATTTTTATTGTATTTTTCCATTACCATTTACCCCTCTTATACACTCTTCTACCTCCACCCACCCCCTCCCCACCACAATCACCACACTGTCGTCCATGTCCATGAGTCCTTTGTCTTTTTTGCTCCATCCTTCTACCCTCTAACCCTGCTCCCCCACCACTAACTGCTGTCAATCTGCTCTCTATGAGTCTGTCTCCATTTTGCTTGTTAGTTCATTAGATTCCACATATAGTGAAATCATATGGTATTTGTCTTTCTCTGGATGGCTTATTTCTCTTAGTATATAATGTTCCTCACGTCCACTCATGCTGTCACAAAGGGTAAAATTTTCTTCTTGCTTATGGCCAAGTAGTTTTCCATTGTGTAAATATCCTATGATTGTTTTATCCACTCATCTACCGTTGGGTACTTGAGCTGTCTGAATCTTGGCTATTGTAAATATTGCTGCAGTGAACATAAGGGTACCTTTATTGTTTCAAATTAGTGTTTTGTGTTTCTTCTGATAAATTTCCAGAGTGGAAACACTGGGAAATAAGGAAGTTCCATTTTTAATTTTTTGAGGTAGCTCCATATTGCTTCCCACTGTGGCTGCAATTATATTGCATTTAAAGTTATGTAACGATAGGTGAGAGGTTTGTTGTGTTGCTTTCCAATGCTGAAAACCAGGATGACAAGAAATTGCTAATGAGCACATGGGATGTAACTGGTATCCTGGGATTCAGAGCAGAGAAGAGAAAGGTAGGCGAGCAATGGGGCAGATGGGACATTCAAGATTTCCATTCAAGGTGAAAAGGAAATTTGATTCAACCATTAAACCAATATATTGCAGTTGACTCTTGGAGCATTTGGCTATGAATACAACTGTGTTTCCCCCATTCTGGTAATAGACTGGACCAATATCCCTTTTAGATATTGCAAGATAGGATGACACAGCTACATTTGTGAAGGCTGTTTTATTTATTTATTTATCTATTTATTTATTTATTTATTTATTTATTTTTTATTGTTGCTCAAGTACAGTTGTCTCCATTTCCCCTTCACCACTTCCCCCTACCTCAGCCACCCCCACCTCCCACCCTTGATCCTACCCTCCTTTGGTTTTGTCCATGTGTCCTTTATACATGTTTCTAAAAACCCTTCCTCCTTTTCCCTCCATTATCCCCTTCCACCTCCCCTCTGGTTACTGTCAGTTTGTTAATATCATTAAATTTTGGATAGTTTCACTGCTAACTATTCTCCCAACAAAGTATAATATAGAAAAGAGTGAGTCGCATGCCACCATGTCACATTAGGATTTAGCAGAATGAGCCACAGAAGGAGATGAGATCCAGTGAAAGCACATATATTGGCAATATTCTCTTCTTGCCAGAGAAATAATATGGTGACAAATGTAACCACAGAAGAGCTGATGGAGGAGTGTAAATTTTGAGAACAGAATGATGCTCTTATGTGCACTTATTCAAAATATTTCAGTTAAATTTTCATAGGAGATGCTAAGGAGGAAATTTCATGAAGAGTGATAAATTGAAAAGTGAAAGATAAAAAAAACAAAATACAAAACAGGAACAGCATGGTGGCACTGGTGGATGAATCCCAGCAAACAAGAAATCTGGCTTTGGGGAGAACAATAGAATAAGTAATGCTAGATTATGTTCCAAGTGCAGAATTTGGGGGATAAAGTGGAGCAAGTGCCGAGGGAACTATGGACTGAACACACTAGAACCACGTGATAATTAATTTTATATCAACCTGACTGGCCTAACAGTTGCACAGATAGTTGATAAAACATTATTTCTGTGTATGTCTATAAGGGTGTTTCTGGAAAAGATTAGCATTTAATTCAGGAGACTGAGTAAAGAGATCCCTTCTCACCAATGTCGGTAGGCATCAATCAGTTCTTTAGGGAAGGTCTGAATAGAACAACTAAAAACCAAAGGAAGAGAGAATTCACTCTTTCTTTTTGAGCTGGGACATCTTTTTTTCTCCCACCCTTAGGCATCAGAGAGCTGGTTCTTGGGACTTTTTTGACTCTGGGACTTACATCATCACCCCCTGCCCTAGTTTCTCAGGCCTTGGGTCTTGGACAGAATTATACCATCTCTTTCCTGGTTCTCACATAAGCCAATTCCCATGATAAATCTCTTGCATCTCTCTCTCTCTCATTGGTTCTGTTTCTCTGGAGAACTTTGACTAATACAGGTAATGTTACTAGAATCTAATGTTTCAGCAACTTAAAATGCAGACAAATATAGGGAAGCATAGAATATACTACATCATATAATGCATTAGCACACATTTGAAAGAAGGTTGGCTCCTAGACAAGACAGTCTGTCATTTTAGAATAGACCTTCAGTGTAGATATCATTGGAGGAAAGATATCACAATATCTGTATCTCTAGACAGAGAGAATGCAACTTTACCTTAAGGCTGAAGAAATTTTGTAAAGTGGGGTCATTGAGATTAGACAAATCAGCAATGACCAAAATAAGTTCTGGAAGGAGCTAATGAATGGCAAGGCCCATCCAGCCAGCCTTAGAAAGCATGCACTTCAGGATTCTCCCTGTTTTCATAATAAATTTTAATGGAAAGAGAAAGCCAATATTATAAGAATCAGAAAGAAAAAGTATGGTACCTCAGTTTAGATTACTTTCTAAATAAGTAAGCTAGAAGTAACTGTATAGAAGCTAATATTACCCACTACATTACAAATGTTGGGATTGAGAATTTATAGGCCTTTCTTTTATGAGGATGAAGTAAGTACAAGGCACCTCTTACCTTTTCTTCTCCTCTCCAATGAGCATTGAGCATCATCCCCCTTCTGTTGCCAGTGTAGGAACGAGACACATACTAGGAAACTATGAGAGTCTTAGAGGATTCCTCCATAATGTCAGGGGGGAATAGGAATAGTGGAGGTGGCTGGGAAATTGGTTTGAGGTCCAGGACTGATCATATGGAACAAGAAGCAAATGGTTTGAATCCACAACAGCATCCTAAGCTCTAAACCTTCCAACTTAGACTGTAAAATTTCAATCAGGTCTTTCTCATAAAGACTGGTGAGCCCCCAGGAAAATGTATGCACAAACATGGAAAAAGAGGTACACTGCTTTAGTTTTCTATCATTGTGTAACAAAGGACCACAGATTTAGATGCTTAAAATAGCACACATTTATTATCTCACAAGCATAGCTCAGCTGGGTTCTCTGCTCAGTGTCTCAGAAGGCTGCAATCAAGGTGTTGACTGAGTGTGTTCTCATCTGGAGCACAGGGTCTTCTCCCAACCTCATTCACATGGTTAGTGGAATTCAGGCTTACAGCATTTTATCTCTTTTTAGTTTCTTGTGGCTGAAGGACTAAGACCATCATTTCCTTCAGGCTGCCTCTCTCAATAGGTGATTTCCAGCAAGGCAGGTTGCCTCTTTAAATAAGACAAGAGAGCATTTTTCTCTCCAGGAAAAGTCCAATTCCTTTTAAAAACTCCTACCTGATTAAGTCAGGCCCACTCAGAATAATCTGCCTTTGCATGAACTCAGGCTCAATTAATTGGGAACTTTAATTGCATCTAGAAAATCTTTTCACCTTTTCACAGGAGTGACATCCCATCGGAGTCACCAGCCCCACTCAAGGGAAGAGCATTATAAAGGGCCTGATACCAGAGGTCAGGAATGTGGGCGCTGTCTTAGAATTTTGCCTCCCACATATGCCAGTGAGGCTATAGTTGTACCTTAAATAATAAGTACTTTTCAACTATTCTACCTCTGAAAAGTATTTGGTGTCAGCTCCATTTTCAAGGTCTGAAAAAGATAGACATCTGCAGTCTAAGTGCATAATGTTACTTACCTGTGGTACATTTGTGTTGAGCCTGGGGTCTGAGAGGCACAGATGACATAGGTAAAAAGGCTGGTGGACACTGTTATTGAGCCCTACCAGCTGGTGTGACTACAATGGTGGCAGTGAGTTCAACTGCTACTGGGTGTTGTCCCACTACATGGTCACTACTGTACTTAAGGGATTCCCCACCCTACCTCCATAGACCTTTGTGCAAACGTGTGTAAGAGAGAGGCCGAAAGACCCTTGATGTAGCTTCATCTATTCCTCAACCAAAATATTCCCACATACTGTGGATTAAGAGAGACGTGTTCTTCTTTTGTGAGTTTAGAATATGAAGGACAAGCATTTTTTGAGTTAAATTACACCATTTAAAGAGTGTTCTGGAAAGATTGTGCTGTCAGTAACCTTGATTTAAGGAGTCCAATGTACCAACCAAGAACAGTGAGAACATAATTTTGGGAATTTCACAGATCTTAAAGCCAATACCAGAATATGCAAAACACATTGGTGATTCTCTCCTTAGGCATACACATATGCCAAACTGCTGTGTGTGGCACAGGTATGGAAGCTAAATTTCTTCTTGGTTTATAAATCCTTTCTGACCAAGAGAGAGATTTGAGGCATCATGCCTTTGGAAAGAAATCTAATTGGCAAGAATTGAAGGTTTAGAGTTATGCCTATTATTCTCAAGGACATCTTTTCTCCTTTACCCAGGAGGCTAAGGCAACTTTGGTAAACCTGCTGAGTAACCTCAGGTATAAACAGGAGAGCCTTCAAGAAGTCATTTAGACCAGGCCACTTGAAATGAAATTATTAGTTTTACAATCTTTATCTTGATATTTAGAAGTAGCTCCAGCTGACTATTGACCTATATCTGGGGGTTAGTGACAAAGAAACAGATTAGGAAAGCCTGATTCAGGATGCAGCTAAACTGTGCAGCAGACCTCAAATTCTTTGTGCCAGGCAGGTCTAGCAATTCATTATAATACTGGGCACCAGAATGAACACTGGTACACCTGGGTAAGGTGTCCTGAGTGTCAGTAAGGAATGGAGATCTTATGCAAGATTTGGGAGTAAATGATCAACAAAACTGAGAAACTGCTGAAGTGCTTCCTGTATGTGTCAGTGTTTTCACTTTATGTGTCAAGTAAAAGCATGTATTTTAAGATCAGAAACAAGATAAAGACCTACACTTTCACCACTTTTGTTCATCATATTATCAGAAGTTTTAGCCACACTAATCAGACAAAAAAAAAAGAAAGAAACTGGAAAGGAAGAAGTAAAATTAGAATCATTATTTGCACATGACATGATACTATATATAAAGAACCCTAAATAGTTCACCAAAAACTATGAGAACCAATAAATAAATTCAGCAAAGTAGCAGGGTACAAAATTTAATATTCAGAAATTATTGATGTATATTTTATACATTAATAACAAACTATCAGAAAGAGAAATTAAGAAAATAATAATTTACACCTGCATCAAAAAGAGTAAAATATCAATGAATAAATTTAACCAAAAGGTGAAATATCTGAAAAACTCTAGGACACTGAAGAAAGAAATGGAAAGAAACACAAATAAATGGAGGGAAATAATGTGCTGATGGACAGGAAGAAGTAACATCATAAAAATGCCCATCCTACCCAAAGTGACCTACAGATTCAATACAATCCCAATAAAAATACCAATGACATAGTTCACAAAACTAGAACAAATCATTCTAAAATTTATATAAAATCACAAAATCTCCCAAATAGATAAAGAAATATCAAGAAAGAAATAAGAACAAAGTTGGAGGTCTCACACTACTTGATATCAAACTATACTATAAGGCTGTAGTAATTAAAACAGTGTGGTATAGTATAAAAACAGACACTTATATGTGGAACAGAATTGAGAGCCCAGAAATAAACTTAGGCCTCCATGGTCAAATTAATCTATGATAAAACAGGCAAGCACATGCACTGGGCTACAAATGGTTTATTCAATAAATGGTGCTGGGAAAATTGGACAGTACATGAAAGAAAATAAAATGGGACCAGTTTCTTATACCATTTACAAAAGTAAACTCGAAATGGATTAAAGACTTAAATGTAAGACTTAAAACCGTAAGACTCCTACAGGAAAACAGAGGCAATAAACTCATTGAAATTGGTCTTAGCAGTATATTTTCTGGTTATGTCTCCTAGGGCAAAAGCAACAGAAGCCAAAATAAAAATTTGGACTATATCAAATTAAAAATTTTTGCATCACAAAGGAAATCATTACCAAAACAAAACAAAATGAAAAACAACCTACAGAGTGGGAGAAAATATTTGCCAATGATAAATCTGATAAGGGATTAATATCCAAAATATGTAAAGAACTCATACAGCTCAACATCAAATAAACAAACAACTTGACTAATTAATGGGCAGAAGATGTAAATAGACACTTCTCCAAAGAGGACATACAGATGGCTAACAGACACATGAAAAGATGCTCAACATCACTAATCACCAAGGAAATGCAAATCAAATCCACCATGAGATATCATCTCACACCTGTCAGAAGGGCTGTTATCAATAAATCAACAAACAGTACGTGTTGGTAGGGATGTGGAGAGAAGGAAGCCCTCCTTTATTGTTGGTGGGATTGTAAATTAAGCAACAACCATGGAAACAGTGTGGAGGTTCCTAAAAAATTAAAAATAGAACTATCATTAGCCCTGGCAATTACACTTCTGAATATTTATCTTAAGAAAACAAAAACACTAATTTAAAAAGATATATGCACCTCTATTTATTGCAGCATTATTTACAATAGCCAAGATATGGAAAAAAACTAAGTGTCCACTGATAGAAAAACAGATAAAGAAGATGTAGTACATATATATAATAAAATATTACTGGCCATAAAAAGTAAAATCTTGCCATTTGCCCAACATAGATGGATCTAGAGGTATTACACTAAGTGAAATAAGTCAGACAGAGAAGGACTAATACCATATGATTTCACTTACATATATGTAGAGTCTAACAAACAAGATAAGTGAAAAAACAAATCAGAAACAAACTTACAGATACAGAGAACAAATTGATGTTTGCCAGATGGGCGGAAGTTAGGGGAAGGAATGGAAAAGGTAAGAGGGAGTAAGAAGTACAAATTGGGACTGGAGGTGGCCAAGAGATTGGAAGCAGCCCTGCGGGCGGGGAGGGGGCTGAGAGACAGGAGAAGGCCCGTGACAGGAGGAGGTCCTGTGTCCCGAGGTGGCACTGGGATGAGGATGGGAGGTGGCTCTGTGACCAGGGGTGGCCCTGTGACTGGAGGCGGCTGAGTAACCAGGTGCATATCTGTAAACGGGGGTGGCCCTGCAACCAGGGGTGGACTTGAGACTGGGGACAGCCCTGCGACCCGGGTGTATAGTGACCGGAGGCAGCACTGGGACTGGGACTGGAGGTGGCTCTGCAATCGGCAGCCCTGTGACCAGAGGAGGGGGCTTTGTGGAAGACCCAGAGCACACACCCGTGATCCTAGCTGAAACAGTGGAAGCTATGAATACCAGGATACCCAAAGGAGACTGCACCACCGAATCTCATGGGTATTCTACCACAGAAGTTCACATCATAAACCCAGGAAGCCAGAACAGATCAATTTAAGAAGCTGTGGCTGACAAGAAGAGTCTCACAAAAAATGGGAAGTCAAAGAAACAATCCCCAACTGAAAGGAAAGGAGGAAGCCCTAGAAAGAATGCTAAATGAAATGGAGGCAACTCAACTATCAGATTTTGAGTTCAAAGCAATGGTTGTCAGGAAGCTCCATGAGTTCTCAATGAGCTACCAGAAACTACAGGGAAGCTATGATGAACTCACTAAAAACTATATCAACATGAAAAAGGAAATAGAAACTATCAACAAGGGCCAAGAGGAAACGAAGAACACAATTTCTGAACTGAAGAACACAGTGGAAGGAAGAAAAAACAGAATCGATGAAGCAGAATATCAGATCAGCGAGTTGGAGGACGAAGTATAAAAAACTATCCAGAAAGAGCAAGAAAAGGAAAAGAGGCTCAGAAAGAATGAGGAGGGATTAAGAGAAATACAAGACAATATGAAACATAATAATATCCGTATAATAGGGATTCCAGAAGGAGAAGAAGAAGATCAAGGGATAGAAAACCTATTTGAAAAAGTAATGATGGAAAACTTCCCTAATTTGATGAAAGAAAAAGTCACACAAATCCAGGAAACACAGAGAGTCCCAATCAAGAGGACCCCAAAGAGGACCGCTTCAAGACACATCATAATTAAAATGGCAGAATTCCAAAACAAAGAGAGAATTTTAAATGCAGCAAGGGAGAAAAAGGAAGTAACATACCAGGGAGCCCTGATAAGGTTAGCAGCTGACTTCTCAGTGGAAACAATCCAAGCCGGAAGAGAATGACAAGAAATATTCCAATTAATGAGAACCAAAGGCCTGCAGCCAAGACTACTTTACCCAGCAAGGCTTTCAATCAAGATAGAAGGCCAAATAAGGAGATTCCCAGACAAAAGAACTCTAAAAGAATACACCTCTACCAAATCAGTTCTGCAAGAGATACTAAAGGGACTGCTTTAAGGAAAGCAAGGAAAAGACAGAGAGAGAGAGGAATGTAGGTATGAAAATGGCAATGAATCAGTACCTATCAATAATGACCTTAAATATAAATGGATTAAATGCTCCAATGAAAAGGCATAGAATAGCTGAATGGATAAGAAAGCATGACCCAGCTCTTTCCAATCCGCCATCTGTGGTGGAATCGCCTCCAAGATGCAGATTTTCGTGAAAACCCTTACGGGGAAGACCATCACGCTCGAGGTTGAACCCTCGGATACGATAGAAAATGTAAAGGCCAAGATCCAGGATAAGGAAGGAATTCCTCCTGATCAGCAAAGACTGATCTTTGCTGGCAAGCAACTGGAAGATGGGCGTACTTTGTCTGACTACAATATTCAAAAGGAGTCCACTCTTCATCTTGTGTTGAGACTCCGTGGTGGTGCTAAGAAAAGGAAGAAGAAGTCTTACACCACTCCTAAGAAGAATAAGCATAAGAGAAAGAAGGTTAAGCTGGCTGTCCTGAAATACTACAAAGTGGATGAGAATGGCAAAATCAGTCGCCTTCGTCGGGAGTGCCCTTCAGATGAATGTGGTGCTGGAGTTTTTATGGCCAGCCACTTTGACAGACATTATTGTGGCAAATGTTGTCTGACCTATTGCTTCAACAAACCAGAAGACAAGTAATTGTATATGGGTTAATAAAAGACATGAAGTAACAAAAAAAAAAAAAAAAAAAAAAAAAAAAAAAAAAAAAAAAAAAAAAAAAAAAAAAAAAAAAAAAAAAAAGAAAAGAAAGCATGACCCAAACATATGCTGCCTACAAGAGACCCACCTCAGGACAAAAGACCTACACAGACTCAAAGTGAAGGGCTGGAAACAAATTTTCCAAGCAAACGGGCAGGAAAAAAAAGCTGGAGTAACAATACTCATATCAGACAAAATAGACTTCAAAAGAAGGGCCATAAATAGTGACCCAGAAGGTCACTTCATAATACTCAAGGGAAGAATCCACCAAGAAGACACAAACATTCTAAATATATATGCACCCCACATAGGAGCACATAAATACATAAAGAAAATCTGAAGGGACTTCAAGAAAGATATTGACAGCAACACAATTATAGTAGGGGATTTTAACACCCCATTGTCAAAAATGGACAGATCTTCTAAACAAAATATCAACAAAAATATTGTGTCATTGAACAACACTCTAGATGAAATAAATGGACTTAACTGATATATATGGAGCCCTTCATCCTAAAGAAACTAAATACACATTCTTTTCAAATGCACATGGAACATTTTCAAAGATAGACCACATGATAGGACACAAGGCAAGGCTCAACAAATTCAAGAAAATGAGATCATACCAAGCATTTTCTCCAACCACAAGGGACTGAAACTAGAAACCAACCCCAAGGGGAAAGACCCAAAACACTCAAACTCATGGAGATTGAATAGCATGCTATTAAACAATGAATGGGTCAAGAAATGAAATTAGGGAAGAAATCAAAAAGTTTCTGGAAACAAATGAAAATGAACTCTCAATGACCCAAAACTTATGGGACACAGCAAATGCAGTCCTCAGAGGGAAGTTCATAGCGATACAGGGCTACCTAAAAAAGATAGAACCATTTCAAACAAACAACCTAGCCCTATGCCTACAAGCACTTGAGGAACAACAACAAAGACAGCCCAAAGCAAGTAGAAGGAAGGAAATAACCAAGATCAGAGCAGAATTAAATGACATAGAGACTAAAAGCACAATTCTAAGGATCAATGAATCCAGGAGCTGGTTCTTCGAAAAGATAAACAAAACTGACAAGCCTTTAAGCAGGCTCATCAAGGAAAAAAAAGAGAGAGAACTCAAATAAACACAATCAGAAATGAAAGAGGAGAGATTATAACTGACACCACAGAAATACAAAGGATTGTAAGAAATTACTATGAAGAACCGTATGCCAAAAATTTTGAAAACCTAGGTGAAATGGACAAGTTTCTAGACAAATATAATCTTCCAAAACTCAATGAAGAATAAGCAGAAAGCCTGAACAGACCAAGAACAGCAGATGAAATTGAAGCAGTAATCAAAAAACTCCCAACACACAAAAGCCCTGGACCAGATGGTTTCACAGGAGAATTTTACAAAGCATTTAAGGAAGAGCTAACCCCTATCCTTCACAGATGATTCAAAAAAATCTAAAATGATGGAGACTCCCAAACTCTTTTTATGAGGCCAGCATCATCCTAATCCCAAAACCAAATAAAGACACAATAAAGAAAGAAAACTTCAGGCCAATATGGGTCATGAATATAGACACTAAAATCCTCAACAAAATATCGGCAAACCACATCCAACAATACATTAAAAACATCATACACCATGTTCAAGTGGGATTCATCCCAGAGCTGCAAGGATGGGTCAATATTCACAAATCAGTAAATGTAATACCTCACCTAAACAAAAGCAAAGATAAAAATCACATGATCATATCAATAGATGCAGAAAAAGCATTTGATAAGGTACAACACCCATTTATGATAAAAACACTTAGCGAAGTGGGAATAGAGAGAGTATTCCTCAACATCGTAAAGGCCATATATGAGAGGCCTACAGCCAACATCATACTCAACGGGCAAATACTAAAACTTTTTCCACTAAGATCAGGATCAAGACAAGGATGTCCACTTTTACCACTTCTATTCAATATAGTATTAGAAGTCTTAGCCACAGTGATTAGACAAGAAAAGGAAATAAAAGGCATCCAGATTGGAAAGGAGGAAACAAAATTATCATTGTCTGCAGACGACATGATAGTGTACATAGAAAATCCTATAGACATGGCCAAAAAGCTGCTTGACTTAATAAATGAATTTGGCCAAACAGCAAGATACAAAGTCAATATCCAGAAATTAAAGGCATTTTTGTATACCAGCAATGAAACAGCAGAAACAGAAGTCAAGAAAAAATCCCATTTGATATAGCAAAAAGAAAAATAAAATACCTAGGAATAAACCTAACCAAGGAGGTAAAAGACATGTATGCAGAAAACTACACAACACTGAAGAAAGAAGTCAAGGAAGACACAAACAAATGGAAACATATACTGTCTTCATGGTTCAGAAGAATCAACATCATCAAAATGTCCATACTACCCAAAGCAATTTACAATTCAATGCAATATCTATTAAAGTTCCAATGGCATATTTTACAGACATAGAACAAACACCTTGAAAATTTATTTGGAACCATAAACAACCCTGAATAGCTGCAGCAATTTTGAGGAAGAAGAGCAAAGTAGGAGGGATTACAATACCTGATACCAAACTGTATTACAAGGCCCCTGTAATCAAAACAGCCTGGTACTGGCACAAAAACAGGCTCATGGACCAGTGGAATAGAACAGACAGCCCAGAAATAAACCCAATTCTCTACAGTCAATTAATAATTGACAAAGGGGGCAGCAATATAAAATGCAGTCAAAATAGCCTCTTCAACAAATGGTGTTGGGAGAACTGGACAGCTATATGCAAAAAAATGAAACTTGAACACCAACTTACACTATAGACAAAAATAAATTCAAGGTGGATAAAGATTTAAATATAAGCCATGACACCATTAAAGTCCTAGAGGAGTACATAGGCAGGAAAATCTCAGATATTTCATGCAGCAACATTTTTACTGATATGTCCCCTAAAGGAATGGACATAAAAGAAAGAATAAACAAATGGGATTTCATCAAAATAAAAAGCTTCTGCATGGCTAAAGAAAATAGTATTAAAATAAAAAGAGAACCAACTGTATGGAAAACATATGTTCCAATGATACCTCAGACAAGGGTTTGATCTCCAAAATATATAAAGAACTTACACGACTCCACTCTAAGAAGACAAGCAACCCAATTAAAAAATGGGCAAAGGACTTGAACAGACACTGCTCCAAGAAGGACATAGAGAGGATCCAGAGACACATGAAAAGATGCTCAATATCGCTAGGTATCATAGAGATGCAAATTAAAACCACAATGAGACACCACTTCACACCAGTCAGAATGGCCATCATAAACAATGCAACAAACAACAAGTGTTGGAGAGGTTGTGGAGAAAAGGGCACCCTAGTGCACTGTTGGTGGGATTGCAGATTGGTATGACCACTATGGAAAGCAGTATGGAATTTTCTAAGAAAACTAAAAATGGATCTACCTTTTGACCCAGCAATTCCGCTGCTAGGATTATATCCTAAGAACCCTGAAACACCAGTCCAAAGAACTTATGCACCCCTATGTTCATAGCAGCACAATTTACAATAGCCAAGTGTTGGAAGCAACCCAGGTGCTCATCAGTAAATGAATGGATCAAAAAATTATGGTACATTTACACCATGGAATTCTATGCAGCAGAATGAAAGAAAGACCTCCTATGCATTGCAACAGCATGGATGGAACTGGAGAGCATCATGCTAAGTGAAATAAGCCAGGAAGTGAAAGACAAATACCATATGATCTCACTTTTAACAGGAACCTAACCAGCAAAAGAAATAAACAAGCAAAATATAACCAAAGACACTGAAATTGAGAACAGACTGAAATTCACCAGAGGGGAGAGGGGAGGGAAGATCAGGGAAAAAGGAGAAGGGTTTACAGGAACAAGTATAAAGGACACATGGATAAAAACTAGGGGGATGGAAATGGGAGGGAGGTGGGAAGGGCTGGGGCGGTGGTCTGGGATGGGAGTAAAAGACAGAAAACTGTACAAGAACAACAATTAAGATAAATTTAAAACAAAGGAATACAAATTGCCAGCATTATAAAAGTAGTCACAACAATGTAAAATACAGTATATAGAATATAGTCAATAATATTGTAATAACTATGTATGATGTCTGATGGGTCCTAGACTTATGAGGGTGATCACTTTGTAAGGTATATAAGCATCTAAACATTCTGTTATATACCTGAAATTAATATAATATTGTACATTTACTATAAAAATAAATTTTAGAAAAATTTGTTAAAAAATAGAATATGTGTTATGGAAAACATCTCTTGTCAGAAGGGCTCATCATGAAGGGGGGGGTTATGTCACTATAGATAGTAATAATCATAAAATTCATGCTTTAAATTAGTTGCCATTAACCAAGTAGGACCAGAAAGAAAACATATCCTCACCTTTGTAGAGGAGATGCTTTAAAAGAAAGACTGAACAGAAAGAAAGGATAATGAATGACATTCCCTAAAAGTACAAGCTCAAGGACACTCTGCATTTGAGCTGGGTGATGGTGGGTGGGCAATCTCCCAGGCCTCTCTAGGAGGCAAGTTGCTGCCTCCACCCTCATCTGGAAGCCCAAATGGTGCAGGCTTTGTCCACCCAGGACAGGAATGGGCATAATGCATTCTTTGTAAGAGAGGAGTACCAATGAATCAGAGACAGGTCTCTTAAGGAGTATTGGGTAAAGTCACCAGTAGGTTGACTTCAAAAACTAACTAAATTTGTGCAAGGAGTTACTGGTTGAGTATCTATGGAGCACTGACATAATGAATCCACTTATTTTAAAGAGGATTCTACTCCATTTTGGGAGGACTCAAGTATTTCCAGTTGGCAGAAAATGTGGCAAGATAGATAAACATCTTTATCCCCTAACCTCTCCCAATCTAACTAACACTACCAAGTTACCAGGAGTGATTATTATAATAATGGTTATCATGTATTTGTTCCACTCTGAGTAAAGGGAGAACCAGGATGAAGTGGCTGGGAGGACTATGCTAACCTTGACCACTGTGTGGAAAAGAACGTAACAACTTGGGACATACAGTGCAATTGACCCAAACTCAGGGCGTAGGAGCAGGATAAACCTGGGATCCTGGAGAGTGGGAGGGAAATTAGAAAAAGGAGAAGGAAGAAAAAAACAAGAGAGAATGATGGTGTCACCTGGACTTCCAAGGCTGAACTTTATAAGAATATAAACCAGATCACCCAGGGGTAACACAAAAGTAACTCTCACCATCTTTTCATTTCCAACCAGGGGTTATCTAGGTACGGCTTTTTGCAGGACTGGAGCATACCTGCATATCCTTGAGACACTGCTGCTGCAGCGGCAGTTACCCATGGTTCAGCCTTGTAAGCTTAGATTCCCAAAATGTTCTCTCTTCTGAGTATAAGTATTATGTGGTTCAAATGAAGTAACAAACGGCATCATTACCTGACTAAGTAATAAGGATGACGAGGGAGGTCTCCATTCTACATTGAGACTTGGTTTACACTTTCACATTCAGTGCTGATGACTTTAGATCCCCACAAAGACGGACTCATCCCCCAGAATGGTCATATGCAGGGAAATACATGCGCTCTCATTGAGTAAGTATGTCTTTACCTATAAATCAAATTTGTTGATAAGTTATTTTCAATAAAATGAAATGTTTTCTACAATGTTCTGTTTCCTTGGTGATTTTTCAAAACTGCTGGTTGATGTGCTTGCAGTCTCCTCCATACCCTTGTCTGGGGTTGTGTAACTGCAGGGAAACATGACCAGGATATCTGTGACAAGGACGTGACCCTTCCTTTCAACCCAATGACACCAGGTGGGAGAAAGGCACCTTAAACTATTTCAGTTATAATAGGGTTATAAAATAGTACTTCAGGTTTTACCATGCTAATCCTCTCTTTAAAACGGGTCATTTCTCCTTAAAATAATGAAATTCTGGTAATAGGAACAATAGTATACAAATAACAAGGCCTAAAATATCAAGGTATAGCACTCATCACCAGAACCAATTAAGGGGCCCCCAAGTAAAGATATTTTATTCACTTGTTTAACTAGTTGAAAACTATGTATTATTTTACTGATTTAGAAATGAATGGTGGCAGGAGAGGTCCCGAATTATTAAAAAATCTTAATTTACTCATAAAAAATCCAAAAGAAAGTTCTTATCAAAGGACTATTTTGTATAAATGTGTATGTTTTTTAGTTCATAAATTATATATTTGTGTATAATATATGGCAACTGTATTTCAGCTTTAGAGAACAAGGATTCTCTAACACCCCCAGGTTACAGAGTCCCACCATGCCTGAGGTTTCCTTCAGTACAATAAATTCTCACTCATCTGGTTGTCAATGATTTATAATTGAAATCAAATAAAGACTTACTTGTGATTCTCATCAGAGATCTCAAAAACATCTTTGCTTAAACAAAGCCTGATGTGTTTAAACAATAGCAAAATAGAAACAAACCCCCAGGAAGTGGGCAAAACAGAAAGATCATTGTACTCCCCTGCCTGACCAATGCATCTCTGGGAGAAAGCACTGTAATGTGGTCCGCTTTAGGCTTATATCTGACTCTGCTAATAGTCATTCAGTGTTCTCTTCCATTAGGGTTTAAACTCCTCCCCATCTTAAGCAGTAAGCAATCCTTTGGTGTTCTCTGCATTAGAACCCGAACCCCTCAGGCTGTTTCCACTCCCCACTAAGACAGGAAGGTAACTCTGGAGGGCCAGCAAACTAACCAATGTATCTGGAGAAGAGAGTGAGAAGTGGAAGAGAAGGTCAGGGCTAAGAGCTAGAAATGGGTCATGTATCACCTTGCAGGCTATAGTAAAGGCTTTGGCTTTTACTCCAACAGAAGAGGGGTGTATTAACAGGGTTGTGAGTAGGGGCATGATCTAATCTATGTTGCAAAAGGACAATTTGGTAACTGTGTTGAGAGTAGTCTAGGGCAGACACAGGGAGACCCACTAGCCACTGTCAGTCATCAAGGTGAAGATTATGGAGGCAGTGTAGATGGTAAGATGTGGTTGGAGTTTGGATCTAATTTGAAAATAGAGCAAACAGAATTCCATAGTGAATTTGATTTGGGGTGTGAGAAAAAGATATATCAAGAATGCTGGAAGAATGGAATTGTTACCAGCTAAGATAGAGAAGTTTAAAAGAAGGAGCAAATTTGAGATGTCAAAGATTCTACCAGGAAACAGGTTAAAAAAAAAAAAAAAAAGAAAGCTGTTTCTTTTTTTTCCTGTTGCAATATAAGAAGCATATGAATGTGATTCTGCTCTGCCTACTGGCAATTAGAAAAGGTTTTAAAGTTTATAAGCATTAGATTGGCCATAATAAAAGGGAACTGAAAAAGAGAAATATGAGGTGGAGAGTAAGGGAGAGATAAGTTAACAGTTATCAGATCCTAGAAATAGATGACCTAAGCCAGCAGTTCTCAAATTTGAGTGTGCAACGGAGTCATGAGGAGAGTTTGAGAAAACACAAATTGCTGATTCATTAGGTCTGGGTGATCAGAAGAATTCATATTTCTAGTTTTCAGGTGGTATGGACACTGTTGGTCTGGAAATGTCACTTAGTGCACTGGTGGCAAACACAAGGCCCGTGGGCTGAATCCAGCCCTCCACCTTGTTTTATCCGGCCTGGCACCTTGTTTCTACCTGGCAGCAGAGCCATGCTCTCGATTAACTGTTAAGGAGTAGTTACATTTATACAGTCCTAAAATTACATTCAGCCCTCTGAAAGGCTGAGGCTGATGTGGCTCCTGGTGAAAATGAGTTTGACACCCCCGACTTAGAGAATCACTGGCCAAAGGGCCAGCAAGTCTGAGTTAAGTACATTCTGCAGTTCAGAATTTATCAAGAAAAGCAGCAGTGTAGACCTAAGCTTTGCAACTCTTTCTTACAGGAAGATTTGAACCATTTGTGAGTGGTAATATCAGGAGCTTAGTTTTGGACAGGTAGTTCAATCTGTGAGTCTAGAGTTTGAGAGAGAGAGAGAGAGAGAGAGAGAGAGAGAGAGAGAGAGAGAAATCTGGGCTAGAGATATTAATCGGGAGTTGCTGGTTAATAGATGGAATTTAATATCATAAAAAATGAGAAACAGATGTTCAAAATGGTTCATATACTATAGAAATAGAAAGATAAAATAGAGATTGGAGGTGAAGAAGAAATAATACTTATGTCAACTTTGATTAATACTTGTATTTAATAGCTATTATTTTGTTATAATGGATTTGTTGAGGCCAAAATCAGGAAGCTTTATTCTCTTTATTTCTTTTTGTTCCCCTCCTGTAATGTGAGGTATCTGAGATTCAGATATTCAGTTTCATGACCAGGGTTACATAGCTAGTACGGGACATTATATTTCCCAAAGATGACAGTGACCTTATCTCACATTCTAAGTGCTATTCTGAAATGTGACCTTGGCATCCATTCCATCGAGAGGTGGTGGTTTTTGTTCCCTCTCCTTAAATCATGTCAGGCTTTTGACTTGTCCATAACCACCAAAAGGCATCAGGCCAGATGCTGCATGATTTCCAAGGCCCTGCTAGACAAGGTGATGCAATTTCCACCTTATTTGGTGAAATACTCCTGTTGAAACCCTAAGCCTCAATATATGAAGTTCAAATGCCATAAAGTTGCCATAAAGTAAGGAAGACCAAACCAGCCCATATAGAAAGACAACATGGAGAATTCTGAGGCTACATACAAGAAAGAGAGAGAGAAAGAGAGAGAGAGAGAGAGAGAGAGAGAGAGAGAGAGAGAGAGAGAGAGAGAGAGAGAGAGAGACTGGACAGCACCCAGCTGGCGGAGCCATCTCCTTGTCCAACCCCAGCCATCATATCACAGAAGCTGTGTGAGAGACCCCGCAGTTTGCCATGCGAAGCCTTTACTGAATTCCTGACACACAGAAACTGTGAGAAATAATAGAGTGCTATTAAAACACTGAGTTTTAAGTCATTCTAACTTAATTTTTCAAATTTGCTTGATCACCAAACCTTTTTTGGGAGGAGAAGGACAATGTCAAACTTGTATTCCACCAAATTTTTAAAAATATCCCCTGCATTCAACAGGCAATTTTTACTTTGTGATTTGGTTTCCTAAAGAGATCTCTGTACAGAGGAGTGGGTTGTACACCAGTCAACATGCCTATTTATTAATCAGTACAAATTTATAAACTAGGATTTTAATTTATCTGTTATGCTTGAACTTGGCTGTCATGAGTTAGTCCTCAGAGCCTTTCATGTGGAAAAAAATATCACGTATTTAACATGCAAGGCCGAGCCTTGGATGTATGGTGACCCTTGTATAAAATGAGGCAGAACTTCCACTGATATCTTCTAAATGTGGTAAGACATGCCTAGTTTATTTATATATGACTTCCCCCCCACAAACAATAAGTTCTCTACTCTAAAAAAATCAGGATCTGTCAGAAATTCTTAGAAGATAGTTGCCATTCTGTGCTTAACAGATGATTAAATAGAAATTTCATAAATTTCTTTTTTCAAAGATTTTATTTATTTCTTTTTAGAGAGAAGGAAAAGAAGGGAGAAAGAGAGAGAGAAAAACATCCATGTGTGAGAAACAGCTATCAGTTGCCTCTCCCATGCCACCAGCTGGGACCTTGATCCACAACCCAGCCATGAGCACTGACCAGGAATTGGACTCGGAATCTTTCAGTACACAGGCTGGCTCTCAATCCATTGAGCCACACCAGCCAGGGCAAAATTTCATAAATTTCAAGAGAAGTTTTCAGTGGGGTCTTTACTGGATTGTGGGCACAAGGCTATTTTGTAGCCTCACGGGCTAAAAGTTGAAGAGTCAGTCCTTACCTCACTTCTGCCCTAAGCTCTGAAAGTCTCTTGCTACCTCAATGACATTAGGTCTTGGGAATTTCTAAAAAGAATTGCCTTAATTCTGATAATTAGATCACTCATACTGGACTCCATCAAAGCAACAACGCAAACCCCTTCCGGAGAGAAACCCAAGAGACAAGCTGTTGAGGAATATCCTCTGTGCAAATAATTCTACTGACCAGAGAACAGACACAGAAGAAGTTGTACTTTTTTTTTTTTTTCATTGCAGGGTAACTCATCCATACACATGGCTTTATTTAACATCTGTAAGCTAATCACTTCTATCCAGCTGACCCTCACACAGTTGAAAATCCATGTACAACTTTTGACTCCCCAAGAAAACTTATAGATGTTCCTTAGTATCCGCTAGGAATTAGTTCCTGCCCTACCACAAACTAAGTTACCAAAATCATTGGATGCTCAAGTCTCTTAAATAAAATGATGCACAAAATGCAATACAGTCAGCCCTCTGCATCTATGGATTTCCAAATGCTCAGTGAAAATAGTTTTCAATCTGTAGTTGGTTGAATCCATGGATGTAAAACCCAGGCCTACAGAAGACTGATGGTATATTTATTGAAAAAAGATCTACATGTAAGTGGACCAGTGCAATTCTAATCTGTGTTGTTTAAGAGTCAACCATATTTCCATTTTCTAGCTCAGATCTTACGAATGAACTACAAGGGATATATAAAACTACCTATACAGCATCGCCATTTAGATCTATCACATGCATTTCAAAGATCAATATATTCAAAACTTAAAACATCAGAGAACCCTTAAAATGTCACATTCTTCCAGTGTCCCACATCTCAGTGAATTATGCTGTTAACCATATAGTTGACAATCTTTTCTCTTGTCCTCCTAGGTCATCCAACACTATGTATTTGTTCTACTTAACATCGTTTAATTCTGTTAACATTTTCCCCTTCTATTGCCACCAATGAGCACAGATTACCATTAACTCTTTCTTGAACTATTTCATTGATCAGGATTGTATATTTCAGGCCACAGAAACCAACTCTAGGTGACTTACTTAGAGCAGTAATTCAAAGATTGTGGGTTGGTAAGTGATGATTGAATGCTCAAGAGGTCGTGTCAGGATATCAACAGAAACCAAGGCAAGTAAGGCTGCTGATAACAAAGCCATGATCACTTCCTTCAGACATAGCTCTGTTTGGAAGTATTTTACTGGCCAATCCTAGGGAATATGTCTATGTCCCAGCTATCAGGAGTGGGCACACCTGACTCATTTTGACTTCAGGTTCACATAATGAGGCTTTCCTCCAAATTAGGAAATAGCTTTCAATGTTGTGATGTCAAAGACTGTATTATTCTCATAACTGTCAATTTCTTCTCTATGGAAGGTTAAGGATGGCTTCATTTTTTTTTCTTTAATCCTAAGTGGCAGAGGCACAGTCTAAACCTCCTCCCCACGAATCTGGGCAGGCTTCTCTGACTACTCTAATTCATGCTGTGCCAATTCACATACTCAAGCCTTAAAAAATGAGCAGCTTTTTCTTCTTGTTTTTGTATTATTCACTTGTGGAATTTAAAGTACCATGCTGTTAGAAGTCCAGGACAAGAAAAAAGTCACTGAAGTATAAGATGTCCTAGAGATAGTGGGAGACAGAGACAGAGACAGAGAAACAAAGAGAGGCAGAGAGAGAAATAACCAAGGGAGCAGGCATTTCATCTTGGAAGCAGATATTCCAGACCCAGCTGCCTCAATTTACACCACATGAATCAGAGAACTACTTAACTGAATCCTTCCCAAAGGACTCACAAAATATGTGCAAAACAAAACGTTGCATCAAAGCACCATGTTTGGGAGGCAGTTTGTGAGGGAGCAATAGATAACCAGAGTGGTTTCCTTGCATTCATCCTTGAATTTCTTCTTTCTTCTAAACTGTAGCCAGTTTCAAAACTATTTTTATCACATCAATACCCTACTTAATACTGTTCAATAGCTTTTCAATATTCTTAAGATCAAAATAAAAATCTTCAATGTGCTCTGGCTGGTGTGTTTCAGTAGATTGAGCTCCATTCTGGAAACTGAGAGGTCACCAGTTCAATCCCTGGTTAGGGCACAGGCCTGAGTTACAGGCCAGGTCCCCAGCTGGGGGCATGTGAGAGGCAACTGATCCATATATCTCTCAAAAATTGATTTCTCTCCCTCTCTTTCTCCCTTCCCCTCTCTCTAAAAATAGATACATAAAATCTTTTTAAAAAGATTTACTGTTAGAGAGAGGGGAAGGGAAGGAGAAAGAGAGGGAGAGAAACATTAATGTGTGGTTGCCTCCCATGCACCCCCAACTGGGGACCTGGTCTGCAACCCAGGCCTATGCCAGGACTGGTAATCGAGCTGGCAACCCTTTGGTTTGTAGGCCAGCACTCAATCCACTGAGCTACACCAGGCAGGGCTAAATAAATTCTTTAAAAAAAATCTACAACATTACATACAAAGTCTTGAATGATATGTGCCATCCCAGCTGTGCCTCCTTCCTTTTCTCTACTTCACTCTCTGAACTATGGTCACATTCACTGTTTTTAATTTTTATTTTTCAATTACAGTAGACCTTCAATGTTATTTTATATTAGTTTCAGGTGTATAGCATAGTGGTTGGACAATTATATAATTTACTAAGTGACCCCCCACCTGTCACTTGGCACCATACACAGTCATTACAATATTACCAACTGTATTCGCTATACTGTACTATATCCCAGTAACTATTTTGCAATTTATTCTGCATTCCTCCAAAATGCCACACTTCTTTCTGCCCAGAGTCCTCACATGCTGTTTCCTCTCCTAGGAGCCTTTCTTCATCACAATGGGCTTTGCCCTAGTTAAGTCTTATTCATTGTTCATATCTTAGTTCAAATATCAGTTTTTTAAGGTAAATCTTCCTTTATTCTCCAGGCTAGATCTGTCTCTCATTCATGTTTTTTATGCTTCTCCAATAGAGCAATTGTTATGGTCTAATTAAATAATTCATTGTGAAAGAGCTTTTATCATTTGTTTTTGCTGCTAGCACTGTAAGATTTTTAAGATCTGTAATTCTTACCTTTCACTCTACCCATAGTGACTTGAACCATTCTTTGCACATAGTAGACACACAATAAATGCTTGTTGAAAAATGGATACATGAAATTGACCTAAGGTAGATAGATCAATACTTCTTGAACTTTAACTGTATAGATGAACCACCTGGGGATATTGTTAAAACACAGATTCTGATTCAGTGGGCCTGGGGTGGGGCCTCAGAATTGAGTCTCCTTTCCTAATAAGCTCCTAGGTGATGCCATTGCTGTTGGTTCTGTGGATCGCTCTGAGTAGCAAGCTATATAAGAATCATAATTAAGTCCTGTGGGTAAAATAGAACAACCAATTGGGATTAGTTAATATTTTAAACCTGTGCTATCATTTTAATTTGATTTAATTAATTTCAGCAAACAATTATTGAGCCAACTATTTCCCAGGACAGGCTAAACATGAATAAGATATGGTTAGTGCCCTCAAAAAGCTCATGGTATAATAGGCATAACTAAAATATAAACAAATCAATGTGAAAAATGTGTTATAATAAAAGTAGATTACAAATATGGATTTGAGCACAAAATAGGCAGTTGCCAATGCAATTTGGGGAGCTCAAATTTGAAACACATTGGTGATTTAGCATGACTATAAACCACTGTTCTGTCCTATTTTATTTTCTTATTTTATTTATACCCACCTGACCTGAGTTATTGGAGAGTTAGAGATTTTAGAAAATTGGCCTGACTTCCATATTCCATTTTCAGAATGAGTTGTGCAACTCTTTAGTCCTCCTGTGTACTATGAAAACCGCAATTTTGTTTGTTTGTTCCTGATGTTTGCTTACTTCTTTCATTTTCAAGTTTCTCTACAATCTGTCATTTCTGTCTTCAACTTGGTAAACCCTTTCTAGTCTTTATAGTTAGACTTAAATTAGAAAGCAAAATGTGCCAGAAATGCCATAAGAGAATAATGATATGGATAGAAGCTGGGGGTGAAGTCTGTATTAGTCAGGGTTCTCTCTAGAGACACAGAACCAATAGGGTATATGTCGATATATGTTGATAATTATTACAGAAATTGTCCCAAATGGTTATGGAGGCCAAGGAGTCCCATGGTCTTCTGTGTGCAAGGTGGAAGCCCAGGAAAGCTGGAGGTATACTGCAGTCCAGGTCTGGAAGGCCGACAATCAAGGGGGCCAATGCTGTCAATCCTGGCCAGGTCTGAAAGTCCAAAAGGCAGCTAAAGCAAAGGGAGCAAATTCACTCTTTCCCTGATCTTTTGTTCTATTTAGCCCCTCAGTGAATATGATGATGCCTTCCCTCATTGGTGAGGGTGATCTATGGTGTTCTTTACACCATAGATCAGACTCAAATGCTAGTCTCTTCTAGAAATACCCTTGCAGACATACCTAGACATAATGTTTCACCTGCTATCTGGACATCCATTTTTCCAGTAAAGTTAACAGATAAAATTAAGCATCATGAGTGCTTTATTTCATAGTTTGGTTCTGAAAGAGAAATACAATAAGTCTCTTTTTTCTTGCTTAGATGTTCACTCAATGGGATGAGCCTTTTTTATTTAGGCAGATACCTTCCTCATTCTCAGGCCAGGACACAGAACAACATATTAGAAAACATTGTCCTTTGTGTCTACCCTTAGCTTTATTGCAATGATAATCTCCTGTCTTCTCTATGGAATAGTCATCATTCTTTTAAGTTTTTCTTTTTCCAGCACAAAACTTTCTTTAATCACTTCTAAAACATCATCTCTCCTGAGAGGAAACTAATTAACTATACCCTTCTGGTTATTATTTAATCATTATTTTTGTAGTACCCCAAATGTTCTCAGTATCAGCCTTTCCTAGCAGAAATTCATTATTCAGAGCTGAGTCATTTCTCAATTTGGGTCCTTGATACCACTTTCTTATCTCATATATTAATGTTTAGTAGGACTCACATTTGGCAAGGTGCTTACCTTTTTAGAGAATACAGGAAAGCCTTATTTCCTGTCCTCTAAGAGCTCTTCGTGCCTTGCTTCCTCTCACTTTTCCAGTCAGGCCAGTGTGTTGCTTTGAAATAATCTCTTTCACCTAACTCTGTAAGATGCACTCCCTTCTCCTAGTGAATGCATCCACCAGCTTCTCATTCACTGCAAGTATAATTTAAATTCATTTGCATCTCAAGCATTTATTTTATTTTTTTCTTGTTCTTTCTGTACCAGTCAAACCATCTCCGAAATTCATGCCTTTCTCAGAATGTCTGCTATTTAAAAGAGAGATAAACAGAGGGAAGACACCTTCAGGCATAGATTTTTGTGTATACATTCATATCCCTTTGGCTAGAAACCCACTTTTCCAAGGTTGTGGTGGCAGCTATTTAATTCAGGAGTCAGTGATGAAATGTTTTTACATAATGTATGCCTCTTAGGAAAACAGCATGCCTATGTTTGGAAAAATCAGCACATTTTCACCTCCTACTTCCCAAAACGCAGCCATAGCACTCAGCCCTGAGCAACCTCTGCATTCCGTGTTATGGAGGACACAGTTTCTCCAGCTAGGATTTAGAACATATTCTCAAAGGTTGCACTTTACTACAATATAATATTTTTCAGCTTATGTTTTCATATCTTTATTTCAATGATACTATAAATATAAATCTGGATTATCTGCTTGATCACCTTATAACTAGATACTGCCTATGGGATTTCTATTTGCTCTGTGTTAATGAATACGTTGGTGTGCATTGCTCTACACAGTGAGTTTTTGCTTTTTTGGGGTTTAATTTTTGTGGTGTTGAAAGGAACTATTACTATAACTAATATTATGTGGCTAAATGATGTGCATGTATATATTTGAGTATAAAAGAATTTTCAAACTTGAGGAACTTTGGTTAATAAGTAGGACTTGGGCTCTGAGGAAGTCATTCTTATTTTCTAATTCCAGTTCTGGCAATTTACTATCTCATTGCTCTTGAGAAAGACTCTTGGCTTTTGTAAATCTCAGTTTACACATTTATACAATGAGGTTAAAAATGAGCTACTAAGACCACAAGAGTGCAGTATAAATTAAGATCATACACGTGTGCCTATTAGATGCATAAGAAATCAGTAAGTAATAGCTATAATTATTATTGTATTTTGTCCCATGAATCACTTAAAATCCAGCTTCATCTACATTATTTCTTCTCCTTTCAAGAAGAGATGTTTAAACTCCAGGATATAATTTTTAGAACTGAACTGACTTCCAAAGTATAAAATGAAGTCCCTGGCCACTTATCTTGTTTAATATTTTGTGTTATCTACACTCAACATAGATCATTATTACTACTTAAATACTGTAGTAACTCTTATCTCTATTACTATTTCTAGAGACTTCTGAAGGTGATAGGAAAAGAGAAACACAAACAGGAAAATGAAAATCAAGGACAGCCAGAGTAGTTACCTATAAAGAACAAGCAATGCTAACACTGCTTTGCTATATTTTTTGATAGCACTTTATATGTGGTCCTAGACTAGTTCTCTCATTCACATGGGCAGCCAGAAATCCTCCACTAGGTCTAATAAAATAAAAGGGAAAATTGCAGGGGAAAGATATGTCAAGACAGTAATCTATTGGTTTAGATAGATCAAATGCCTGCCTAAATTGTTTATGGGAAATACATGTCATCCCTTCCCTACTCCCCAAACTTTGCTATTTTCTAAAATGAATCCACTTTGAGATGTGATTTTTTTTTTTATCCCAGGTAAGACCAGTTGGATTCCATTGATTATAATTGTGACGGATAGCAAGTGATTTATTTCATTACATTGTTAATGGCTGTAGTGGGAACATTTGAGCTACTACATGAAAAGCTGTGGTTGTGTCATTGTGAAGCTTCCAAGGATAGAATTTTCTCTTCACTCTTTGTTTCTGCAATAGGCTCTCTCACCCCTAACAGGGATGCACACTGAGTTTTAAATCCTTTTCCGCTTGGCTTGAGGGAGTTTGCTTTTTTCTGTGTGTCATTGAAAAGTCCACTGTGTGGGGTTTCCAGCCAGCCAAGACATAAAAATGGCATATGCAATGTAAATGCTGGAATTGATGTAAAAAATTATGATTCCTGATAGACAAAAGTGGAAAAAATACATAAAAAAGGAACACAGGCAACTGAAAAAAAAGAATATGATTCTGATAAATCTCTTTACTTGGTCAAATATCAACTCTTATACCTGAGGGTCTCGCTTATAAATCAGTAAAAAGCTGAGTGGAGCTGGACCCTAAGAAGATAAAATGCATACGATCATGAAAAGCATTTGTCTGATATATTCACAAAGGAGGTAGGCTGGTTTATGTCTTTTATGGCAAGCATAATCTTAAACAATTTTCAACCTTAACTTAAATATATTTTAATATCTACATTTCACTCACAAATTCAAGCTCATATTGATTCAAAAGAAAACCCCTCAAAGCTCAGTTTTTTAAATCTATCAAGTAAGATTTTATACATTTTTAAAGTAATACAGATGTCATCAAAGGTAATTCTTAATTAGCTGACTGTCTATCCTCGAATCAATGACAGTGGTGGTTACCAACAGGGAGCAAGAGAGGTTCTTGCTCTGGGTCATTTTAAAGGTGATTTTAATATTCTCAGTAAACTTCGTCCCTAAGGATAAAACCCTGCTGTAATGTAGGCATTGAAACCCTAGCCCTTTTGAATACAGGTTAATTGTAATCACTTCCCCAGTAGCTTGAAACTTTAAGCTAATCTATAGGCATCCAAAAGTTGCTAATGAACATTTACCAGAAATTCTAGGATGGGGATTATTTAATGGAATCCCCTTGAATTTCATTCATGTTTTCTCTCCGAAACCTTAATGTTCTTTCCTATAGATTATTTTATGTTCATTAACACCCTCCTTGGCAAATTGATAGGAGAGCTGATCTATTTGTCCCTGTTTTAGAAATGAGGAGAAAGCAAAGTTGGTGACCAACTCAAGACTATGCAATAGCAGGACCCAAACCTCACACTTCCAGCCTTCTCTGTCTTTGGACTGCTCGCAACATAAATCGGCCCTGGTGGGCACCTCTGCTCCCTTTGAGAACATGCATATTCATGTGTTTGAAGTCAGCCATGGATATTGACATGGATTACAATGTGTTGAAAAGAGACGGGCAGCTAACAGAATGATTAAGACAACTGAAGAAAAATAAGAAATTTAATAACTGAAATGTCTTCCATCTTTTAAAAAAATGAGAGAGAATAGATGAACCAGATGAGATGCAAATAAAACAAGAAGACAAAATACGTATAAAATGAAAAAGGCAATTGGTTTTGTATCTTCAAATGCTTCACTTACAGGATGGAGGAACACACAATTTCGCTTGTTTGGGTTTAGTCCTCCTAATATATGCTACAGAGTAATTTATTTTCAGAAGAAGCCTCTCTGCAGTGCTCCTATTATGATAATGGGAATTTATGCACATGAGTATTTGTGATCACATCACAGAGCAGTTTTTGGAAGAACTAAGGGGAGGGGGAAATTTTCACATTTTAAAAATAGGAATGAAGGCTTAAAAAAACCCTCTAAAATTTCAATCTATCACTCAATCTAGCTATACACACACACGCACAATTCCATGGTGAATTGTCTTATTTAGACTAAGTGCTCTGTAGTGAAGAATGAAACTCGTGAGTGAAAAGCGGCATAATGTATAGAATGCTTGCATGGATTTGTTGATGAGGAGGTGGCTGCCCCTGAGACTGGAAAACACAGCTCCAGAAGCCTCAGACCTCTCTGACCATATTCACTTTGCTTACTCAGGAGCAGACAATGACAGGCAGGGACTTAGGGGGAGGGGATGAATCAAAGTCCCTTTTACCCTGTGTCTCTCTGCTAGAATTGCTGTCAGCCTGGTGAGCTGACAAGGAGTAGGGGATCAATCTAGTAGACATAGGATGAAAATGTAAACAGGGATAAGCTCTCTGTATGCACACTCCTTTCCTCTCGCTCTCTTTCTTGCAGCTCATTCTATCTTTTTACACACAATCCAGACATTTGAGAGGGTAGGTATTTTTTCCCTATCATGAACAAAGCAATGCTCAGTACTCAAAGTCACTTAACAATAGGACCATCTTTAGAGCACAGCCACACTGCTTTAGTAAATCATGTATGGTGATTTCGAGATAGTGTTACAGAGTGTGCCAATATCAGTGTGCATATTAGATCACTCCAAATATGAATATCCTTGTGGAGAATTATGGCAAAATCACAGCTTGGGTACATTAATGAAAATAAAGCATATGGAAGTAGGTGAAGTAATAGGTCCATGCAACCAAAGTTTATGGGCACAAGTCAGCTGTCACTGGGTAGGCTAAGGGAGACATAACATTCTAGTCATTTCTCTAGTGAAAAGAACATTAGCTTATTCTCTCCATTAATTGATATTCTTCAACTGAATCAAGCACTGCTGATTGCTGACCAGCTCGCACGTTCCCCATATGTGTCCAGATTGCTAAACTCAGAAATGTGAGACTCTTCATCACTGAGTTAGTTTGGGGACAGCCAACCTCAGGAGTGGTTGCTAGACTTTATTCCCATAAAGAACAGATGAAAATCAGGTGTTTGCAAATATGTGTATTCTCACAATTTTCTATACAATTTATTGTATCATTATTTAGGGCATGACTAAAGGATTCAGTTTAATTTCTTTTGATTAACATAATTAAACAGTTTAAGTCTGACAGATGAAATATACTGTGCAAGAATGTTTTCTTCTATATTTGTCTTTTGGTCTATATCCTGTATTTATTTGCTTATGAATAGTACAACAAAATTATGGATATAATTAGCAAAAATTAAATTCAGATTAGAAAAGTTCATATATTTTTGATATCAACTGGTTATTAAAAATTGAGTTGTTCAAAATGAAAAGCAGAATGTAGAATTTCCTGTCATCATCCTCTCAGAGTCAAGAGCTAAAATTGTAGCTTCTTCAACCACAAATAAAAATATGTTAATAATAACATTTGGTTTTATTTTAGGAAAAACTATGAAATATGATGCCAAAAGACCACAAAATGCACATTACCAATTTAAGATAGTATTAGTGCCTATTCCCACATGCAAAGTGCTGAGCCCTTCTGAGCATGTCAGTCATCTCAACAACCGTGTAGTACCAGGACAGTTTTCATCTCCATTTCACAGGTGAGAAGCACCAGAGGTTTATAAAGAGGTCAGTATCTTTATCACTGCCCACAGCCCATCTGTGGGAGAGCTCTGACTTGCACCCAGGCAATCTTATACCAGAGCTTGTCTGTTATATTAATCCTTTAGTAACATTAAGTAAATTCTAATAACTGAATCTGCTGATATGTTTCTTGTATTTTCAACTTTAAGAATGTTTATTAAAATAGGAGAATGGATACCATATTTTAAATGGAAATCATTTAAAATGGGCTGTATCTGAAATTGTAACAGATTGAAAAGTAACATATAGACAAATATATTTAGTCAACTTAACAAATGGGACGTGCTCTTTTATTAACCTACATTTTATTATTTAAATAAAGGGAGAAGACTCTAGACTATTCATGGTAATTAGAAGGCTCATATGTGTTTACATGGTTAGTAAGTGTAAATTATGGTGACCTGCTGAGGACTTGCAAATAGCTAAGCTATGATGATGGATCATGGTGTGACTGTCTATGAGATCCAGATTTTGTAGGGAATACTTCGAAAGTGAAAAAAGATAATTTTCTCATAAGGATTATAATACCTGTTTGACTTCATCAGCTTGCATTATGCTGTCAGAGCAAGAATTCTCTAGTTTTCCTCATCTAGAGAAAAAAACATAATATTCTTTGTATTTGCAATGGTGAAGAAAATTATCATTTTCCTCATGGGAAGCATTTGGTCAAAATTGCAAGTAAATTCTTAGCAAAATATGATTTATTAATGTAATCTTAAAATAAAAAGGAAAACCAAACAACAGAATAAAAGAGATCTTATATAATTTCATAATCTCAATACATAATTGTGTACAGCAGTAACCTCCCTGGCTCATTAGAATCATTGAGGAATGGCTCCTAGCTTGAAGGTGTTACCATAATACAGAATATATTTTTCTAAAATATTTTGAAGAAATTATGGTGAAAATTTTCAGGAGATACAAATGCCTTTATTAAATTTATTGTCTCATGCTATTCCTGAGATCATTTTGCTCCTCCAGGATGAGACAGGGACCCCAAGTCTCGCTCACTTGTTTTACACAGTGGCATTTGAACAGGGCTATCACTTACTGCATGTTTGCTCTGTGTCTCAAAGAAATAAAGCAGAGAAATGAGTAATGCTTTATTACCACAAGAGCCTACTGAAAAGTAAATAATATTCTCAGGCCTAGAATGAGTGTTGGTGAAAGAAAGAAAAAAATGGAGAGAGAAAAAAAGATTTCCAGAATTTTATTAGGCAGACAGCTGAAACAAAATCAAACAAAATGATTCAAAGTGTTACTTTAAATAAAGTATTCTTTTTCTGCTTATCACTTAAACAATTAATACACAACTCTATACTTCTGGCAATGCCAAAGTTAGGGATAAGAATTTTCAATTTACTATTTTCTTCCTAATAAAGGTAGCCTCCAACTTACAAATGGGTTGTGTTATTAAATTTCATTTGCCAGATGTTCATGTGGGACCAAAATGCCCTTTCCCAAGGAATCAATATTATACATCATTGTTTAACTTGAAGGCTGGTCTACATAGGCAGATTTAAAGTATCATGTTCCCCAGCCATACCAGTGAAAGTATTAGCCTGAAGTCTGAGATCTGAGATGGAGATAAGTCATTTTTGGACTGAAAGAGGGAGAAGCAGCTAGAAACTTTCTTTCCCTTTTCCTGAACACAAGGCAACCTGAGGATATAGTAATCACATATTCTGAATTAAAAAGTGGAGTATGTGGCTCAACAAAAGAATTTTTCCTATGACAAATATAAAATTGAAAAATAAAAGATTTTCTTTCAAAATATTTTACTGGTATATAGGGATAACTTTTGGAGTCAGTATTATCCTGGAAAGTGCAGTAGATTTATATGCTCTATACAAGTAACATTTGATGATAAGAAGTTCGTGGGGTTTTTGTTGTTGTTGTTGTTGTTGTTGTTGTTGTTGTCAGTTTTGAAAGCCCAGCTAAAAGTAAGAAGCTCAGGAAACTGTAATAAATGAAAAGGAGATAGTTAATTATAGGAGGTGACGGGGACTAGAATATAGATAGCCAAGCCAGAGGGGATGGAGAGGAGGAGACCAATTTAAGATAGATGTTAAGAGGCAGAAATATTAAAACTTGGATGCTTGTGGGAGCTGAATGGATGGATAGACTCGTGGGCAGTGGTTGATGAAAATTATCAGTGTTGGGAGAAAATTAACCAATTAGTGGAGAAGATGAACTTGCCTGAGGTCAATTTTCTAAAGACATTCTTGTGTTACATAGCTCCCTTATTTTTTCTACTTTGGACCTTAAAAATTCTCTTTAGAAAAAGCACTGAAATTTTAACATTTGGTCTTTACAACTACCTTATGAGAGAATAGTGATTTCTATATTATAAAGGTGATATAATCAGGAAGCTTAACTAACTTGTTCAAGATAGTGTTTAAGCTGGCACTGAATCTATACTGAAGTGATCTTTCTGACCAATACACTTTATACTACTTTATCTTGTGTCCATGAGTTATGCTTGAATTCAGTTCAATTCAATTCAAAAAGTGTTTGATGAGTCCCTCCAATGTATGTTAGATACTATCCCAGCCAGATACTAGGAATAGAGTGAACAAAGACAGGCTCTGCTCTCAAGAAACTGTCACTAGTGAATTAGGCTTATGGAATTTAAAAAGCAAGAAGACCTCTCCTGAGAAAGAAGCACATAAAAAAGGGAGAAGTGGATAATCTCAATTCTCTAACTAGAGGTCAGCAGTGTTTCTAGGAGAATCACCCACAGACTCCTGCCATACCACAAATGGGCAGGGAAACTCTAAAACTACCAATGCAATCTCTGTAAAACCCTGGGATGTAGCAGTGCTACTTTGGTGATGGTTGTCTTGTGTGGTGAAAAGAACTTAAACATGAAACCTAACAGACAGGACCTTGAATTTCAGCTTAGCTAATTATTAGCTGTGCGAGTTTGTGCCAGTCATTTAGCCTCATGGGTAAAGTGGGCATCCTGCTGTCAAAATTAGATGAGGTCTATGTAAGTAAAAAGCTAACCTACTGGGTTAACACATTATTAAGTTTTTTTTTTTAAAAAATGATTTCCCAAATAATAAAATAATTGATCTAGTTTGGGCACAAATATACAGTCTAGTTTTAAACTTTATTAATTTTACAATTTCCTCCCAAATCTCCATGTCAACTGGTATTAGGATAAAGTACATGGAATATAGGCTGCATTTCTAGTTTGTCTAGCTTCTTACTCTTATAAAATGGGGTGGAAGTTCTCAGCTTGTCTGCTGACAGGAGCTGGATAAGATACTCTATTATGAGACCTAGGTGCTTAAGCTCTACCCTAACTAGTCAGTTACATCACTGGGACAGTCTGCTAAATTTGTTATTAGGTTTTAAATTTTAAACTACAAATACAAGTATCAACTGCTTAGTTTTCATTTTGATTTCAAACCTATATCTTAAAGAATAAGTAATATAAATTGAATTATCTTTATTTAAATTGACTACCAATACAGTAGTAATTTTGGTTATTCTTGGATCACTTGGTGAGCCATACCTTACCTTTTCAATAATATGGAAGAGTTAGAAGTGAAACCCACTGTTATTTGATAACCCAGAAATACACTAATGATCCACTCTCTTTTGACATGCATTTAACCCTCAGGAACAATTGGTGATATAGTGGTCACAGGACAAGGATGGTTGGTCCCTATACAGCATTCTATGTCCTAGAAGGCCTTCATTAGAGTCTTGCTCTTGAAGTCACTGGCCCAGACATAAGCAACACTTTACACTAACTGGCAAGGCAGGATCATTGAAAAGGAGGGCTGGAACCAGCGTCAGTTTGTCAGCACAGAAGTGCAACCCCTTGAGGCACAGGTCTGTGGAAAATGAATGACAGATCCCTGAACTGCCACTCAACAGTGAACTGAAGAGACACAAAGGCAGGTAAGGCAAAGAGAAATGTCCTAAGGTTTCTTAGCTGCTCCACATCCAGCCACCAGCAGAGATGGAAAGTGTGAGACAGTCCAGTCTAAGAGATCCTGACAATCAAAGAGCTGTCATTACATGTGAAAAGTGTTATTGTATATTTGTTTCTTTTCCCCTCTTACATTTGGAGAGCAATTGTGATCAGGAATTTCGCCTTCAAATCCTGAGGGCAGTGGTAAGCTGCAAAATGGCTTGGGAAGACCTTTTCTTATATGTGAGCTCTGGACTAACAAGCAAAAATAATGTCACTAGGTAAAATAATACATTATTAAACATTCATCAGCTCATCTCATCTATGATTTCAATGTTCAAAAAATTTTGTGGGTAAAAGATTTCCAAAGAGGGTTGTAACTACTTTCAAAAAATACATGTATTTTTTGCTAAAGAAGTATCTTTAGCTTTTGGATCAAAATGCAAATAGTAGCATATATCAAAGAATAGATACATATATCAAGATTATAGTCATTATGTAACTAAACTTTTTATCAGTATATTTAAATGCTAGTCTTAAGGTTTGCATTTCATGTGAAATTTCTTCAGTCATCTTGAAGGGGCTGTTAAACACCTTCCAATCTTCGTGTAATTAAAGCAGTAGTTTTGTTGTCATCTTGTCACAACTCATGAGAAAAACTGTGAAAACTCAAGAGCATATGTGGTTGTAAGTCAAGATTAGACAGCTATATGCAATTTTGCTTTGCATCTTGAGGCACTTCATTACGCTTGTGAGTAGTCAGCTATTCCTTTCCTATTAACTACTCCTCCTGCTCCAAAGTTTCTTTTTTAATAAGAGACATCTTGGTCTGCTTGCTTCCAGGATATTCCAAGAACTCAAGTGTTGGTAAAACTATCAACAAAGTCCATATAATTTCTTTAGGGTTCACTAAAATAAAAACTTTATACTCTCCAGTTTTAAGAAAATTCAAAATCATATTCTTATAAAATTAACTTAAAATTGGATGAGTTGACAATATTCCATAATGTTGGCAATCATGCACTGAGAAATTCTTTGTAATAACTAATAATGTTTTTGACAAAAAACATTCTGCCACATGCAGAATTATAATGTGTAATTTAAAACATAAGTTATAAACCCATGTCTTTATCATTTGATGAGTCTTAGAGCCCATCAAAAATATTTTCTTTGCTCATATTACCTCTAAGTATTAAAAACATGTTCCAAGTTTCTAGTGGTTGAAAAATGACCAAAATTTATTACTGATCCAAAAGGTGCTTCAAGGATATGGTCCCAAAGGCCTTAATTTATTTGGTTATATTACATCTTAGAGTAGACATCTATTATCAACATCACAGTGAACATAGTTGGAGAACAAAATTATAATTGGAGATGCTGTAGGCAGGGAATGACATAAAATCCCCAAATATAAGAAATCTCCCAATAACTTCACAAGCATAAAATTGAGCATGATGGACAGAAGTGCTATGAACTAGAAGATCTGAGAAGTAACCATGAGTCAGCAATGTCTGTAGGTAATTGATTGTTGGTCTTAAAGATGGATGAACAAGGACACAGCATCAAGGGTGGCACATAATGACTCTCCCTGTATCCATTGACTAAGGCTTCAAAGTCTATCATTTTGCCTTTTTTTGAACTTTATACATATTTTGATCAATGGACAAGGGCATAGAGGAGAAAAATAGAAATACCAAAAATGCTGAAGATGAGTGGTAACATGATGATGTGGGGATGACTAAGGTTATTTAGTTTACATGAGAGAAGGAGGGTGATAATACTTTTTAGTACATGTAGCAATATTGTGTTTATGGAATAGTGGAAATTAGATGATTTTCATCAGTACCAAATCTAGAATATGATGTAATTATTTTGAGGTAATCTGTAATATTTTTCTCCTGGCAAGTCCTGGGATCTTTGTATAAGTTAAAGAGAACAAAAGAGACTATATAATTTATTGTTCAAGCAATGCATGCAAAATTCAGTTCTTAAGATAGTTAGGTGAGGTTCTTAGGAGAAATGGAACACTTGATGAACTTTAAATTATTTCCAAGCCTTTTATATGTGTGGTAACTCTAGTCTGAGTTTAAATTCACTTGTTCCAATCCAACTTTCTGATATCTGAAGGCTTATGCGCCTTTAGGAACTAAAAAGAAACATGATAATGGCCGGAGAGGCACCTAATTTCAGTTTCATTGTAATTACCTGCCTGTTTTTCTTGCCTCCCCCTGCTATCTTCTATTCCTGACTTCCACACTAACTAACACACTCCTAGTTTCACTCTATGTGCGTTCTCAGTTTTGGAGCAGGCATAGGTTAGCCGACGCCAACAGTATACATCATGCTATAAAGAACCATCTTTTCTCTCTTTTCATCTTCTATTTTCTTTCTGAATTTATTTTTCAATAATAGTTGCATATAAACTGTATTGAAAAAATGGAAATACAAATTAAAAAAATAATTTTTTTAGTTACAAAATAGTCATGGGGTTATTTTCTATATTCATTCTTTTAAAAAAAATTTCCAAGTGAAGAGAGACAAATTCTTCCTAGTTTCTGTTCATTTCTTATTATATGTGTGCTTTCATGTTTTCCCATGAAGTATCTTTGAGGCTATTCCTCCTAAAGTCTTAAAAAGTCGGCTTCAGCCTAAGATGAGTTTTTCCGTAACATTCAAACCTGCCTGGAGATGGGACACATTCATTTTGGCCATTGGTGATTAGAGAAGCTGAGACCAGCACTCACATGACTGACATGCTTGAGAATGTTGAGATCAAGATCCTTGAGAGAGTACCTTAATCTTACAATATAGGAAGCAGAAATTTTTACATTTGGATTAGAGTTGATGAAAAAGCATTTTAATGATTACTGAAATGTCAACCATTGTTAAATTCATTGATACATAGGTTTTCTTTATTCTGCTATCAATTGTGACTCCTTCAAAGAACTTTAGGCTTTTATTTAAGCTTTATTTTACCCTGGTAGATATTCTTTATCTTTTGAAGAAGTTATGTTTCCTATGTGATCTCACATATTACACTTGTAGGGACTCCTACAATGACTTGAAGATTAATAAATGTATCCATGGGTTAGGAGAAAATTAACAATATCCATTGGGTTTATTTATTTTTCCTTTTTTTACTAATAAAGGTTGGCATTGAAATACAGTAATGATTTAAACTAAATTCTATTGTTAAAAGCCACATTATCTTTTGAGTCTATTTCTTCTCTTTATTTAGTTTTATTTATTATTTCCTTATTCTTATGCTTCTGTGTATAACATACTTTCATCATAGTCTCCCTCCAACTCAAAATTACATCTGTTGTATTCCATATACAGTTAGTAGTTAGCATTCACTTTGTCCAATGATGAATTATCAACTTCACGTTTTTAAATCCTACTCTTGTTAAATATTTCAGTGAAATATTTCTAAGAATAAAAAAAACTATAAAGGTCAACCTACTGAACCATTTTATGGTCTTCCTATACTTCCCACTTCAAAGATTTTTCTATTTAATGCTAAGGTAAAATCACCTCTTGAAAAAAAGTAAAGCATTTTTCTGTAGTCTATAAAAGAAGTAATATTAAACATTTTAATTTATATATTGAAGAGAAAACTGTCATTTATTAGTTTGCTTTAATTTAGATTTAGCTTCCAATATGTAAGAAATACTTTCTCTATTCCTCTTACCTGAATACTTGTGAATTGGTTGCTGCCAAGTAGCAGGTTGTATTATAATGTATCATATTCATATTTTTAAGGCTACTTTCATCATTAAAGGAGTCTTTATCTTTAATTTTTGTAAGGGACTTTAACTATTGGTAATTTTTTCATATTTTGATTAATTTTGGTTTTTAATTTTCATTATCTGTCATATCATGTTTTGTCATTATCTTTCAGTTGGGTGCCATCTTACTGATTTTTCCAAGGTTTCATTTCTTCATTTGTTTTAAAGATTCGTTTATTTATTATATTTTTAAAGAGTGGGGAAGGGAATGAGAAAGGGATGGAGAGAAACACCAATGTGTGGTTGCCTCTTGCACACCCCCTACTTGGGACCTGGCCTGCAACCCAGACATGTGCCCTGACTGGGAATCAAACTGGCGCCCCCTTGGTTCACAGGCCAGTACTCAATCTGCTGAGCTACACCAGCCAATGCACACTTCTTCATTCTTTTATTACTGTGGTCCTTTTAGCTGCTTTCAGAGGGTTAATATCACCTTTCAAGGGTAAAGTGTAAAGAACAGATTGCCTTCACGCATTGATAATTTTGATTAACAAACAAATTTAAAAATGATTCCCATTAATGCATTTTATAAAATTTGCTAAGGCTTAAGTAGCATAGTCCTTCAAATTTATATTAGCAAAGTCTTAAGAAACAAAATTTTAAAAGAATGTCAGTAGGTACTAACAATATCTACAACTAATCTCAATTTACACAAAGCATTTTATATGAGAGTAATGTAAAAAAAATTACCGAAGTTCTTTTGTTGTATCATAGCATCATTTGGTCACAAAATGGTATTGACTTTTTGGTTTTGGATTAAAGAAGTCTTTTATAATTTTTTTAAAACTAATCATATATGAGAGTAACATGGCATAATAAAAATATTTATGATTTTAGAATTAAGATAATTGGACTTGAATCCCTACAGTAACCATTATTATACCCACCTAACTGACCTTGGAAAAGTTATTTAAACTGCACCCACTTCAACTCACCTACCTGTAAAATGTGGATAATTAACTTTAACAAGGTAGAGGGCCCTTCTAAGGAAAAGGAATACTAAGTTAAGGTGCATATAAGAGTAACTCAGATACACTGAACAACTTAAATGTACTGTCAAATTACTTTTATATTATATAAACCGACTTATTAATTAAGAGTTATAGGACTTTTATCACCAGAGTTATTTATTTCCTCAGGGTAGTTCTTCACTGGTAGAAATTTTGCATGCTAGTTCCTTTGGAACTGAGCAACATTTTTTAGAATGAGATGAGTTAGGCAGATTATTCAATAATGTCCAGATACCCTAAATAAGAGGTTCTCCATGCAGCAGTACTGCAAAGATTTTGCCGCAAAAATACAGGAATTAAATACATTTAATTTTATGTTATTCTCACCAAAAAAGAAAGAAAAATTCATGTTGGACACAATAATATTTGCTGTATTTTTTAGCATATTCCTGACATAACTTTTATGTTGACTGGGGATCAACAGTTACACTTTTGCATATTTGATGACTAGAAGAAGTATTCCTCAGACTAGATTCTATGCCTGTACATTTCCAATCTGGTCTGTCCTCTCTTGTACACATATGTCTGCTTCTGGAGCCATACGACACGGTCATGTCAGCTGCTCTGTTTGATCAGCCTGGGTGAGTTGGTACAGTTAGGGTAAGGAATATTCCTGGAAGCTATTCCTTGCTCTGGATGGCTAGCAATAATTTAACTAACCACACAAATATGTCTCATGAACCCAAACTAATGTTTTCCCAACTCATACTCCTCTTAGCCAGGTCTTATAAATGCTAATGGTCATTCCGGTGCCACTGAACCTAAAGAAAAGTGCTATGGAGTCATTGTTGAAAAAGAGAGCAAACTGGACTGATTGTGGTTAAAACGTCTTACACAGAAATCTGCAAAAATATAAGAGTGTTTGAGCACATTGTCAGACCTCTCCCAGGGCCCTGGAAGATGAAGGGGCCAAGATGCTTAAGCTTCATTAGATTTGTGTTTAATTTTCTTTTGAACCCTATCCATTGCGGAATAGGAGAAGCCTCAGAAAGTAAAAAGGCACTAATTGGGCCAAGGAGGAGTGGAGTTGAGGTAAATTTAGAAGGACTTGGTGATGGTCTATAAGAAGGGATAGAAGGAAAGAAGAAAGGAACGAAGGAAGGGTTGGAGTGAGGAAAGAAGGAAAGAAGAAGGGGAGGGAAGGAGAGAGGGAAGGAAGGAGGGGAGAACAACAAAAGGGGGGAGGAGAACAGGATAGAGGCAGGGAATTTTGAAATGACCCCTAGGGCTTTGAGTTAGAAGCATTATGAGGAGCAGTATGTTTTGACATGGATGGGGTAAGCTGAGGAGAAGATGATACAAGTGTGGATCATGCTAGAAATATGGAAATGTCTCTGGCACAGTCAAGTAGAGATACCCCACATTATTTATATTCAATTATAAAATGCAGAGGAGGTCTGAGGGCTAGACACTTGTATTTGGAAGATATAAGCATATAAGTGTTAGTTAAAACTGAGAGCTGATGAGACACCCTCACACGTGCATTCACTACGGACAATGTGTAGAGCAACTGACCATAGAGGGAGCCCAAGAACACCAGTTTTAAAATGTGAGCAGGGGAAAGGATTTGGAATCCTGAAAAAGGTAAAAAAAGAAATTCAAACGAGTTCTGCCATGGAATTCCTGTGAACAAACAGTTTCTTAAAAAGAGGGAGGGTTCAAAGTTGACAACTGAAGGCAGAAAAGTTGCAGCTAAGGGGTGGTGAGTTTGAAAGCAGAGGCAATGCAGCCTCGTGGAAGGCGGGCTGAGTGAAGTTGGGGCAGGGGCTGGGCTACTTGTTAGAGAGATTGAGCTGATGAGAAATTGTTCTTTCTCTTAGTGGTGGAAAGAACTTCAGTGTGTCAACAGAGTCCAGGGAAGAGTTAGTCAAGAAGAGCTTTGAAATTCAAGAGTAAACAGGAATAGTTCCCTAGAAAGCTTTCCCCTAACTAGCACTCCATTTGCTTAATTGCCTCTTACTTTCTACCTGCAGCATGGGTTGAGTATGTGACTTGTGGCTCTTTACATATGTATTAGATAATTACCTATATATTTGTCAATATTTCCTGCTAGAGAATTTGGGGCCTCATTTAATTTGTTCTGAATCCCTTTTTCGTAGAGCAAGGTTTATTGAAAGAATGTCTATGTTTGGGAAGAGATGGAAAAACACAGTAAAGAGAGCAGAGAAGTAGGATCTGTCACACCAGGACACTCTTCACAATATTTTGAATTTTGAATAAAATGATAAGGATGGGCTTAAATATTGAGTCAGCTGACAAAGTTTAGATCATGATCTTAACTTACCATGTTTGCAGACACAGACCAGTTTTACCTCTAGAGTGTCTGACTTTAATATTTTATAGATTCTTTCCTCACAATCCTTTCCACCTCTATTTCAGAGGCACATTCCCAGCTGTAGAAAGCATGTGGAGAGAATATATAGCAAACAGTACTGGTGAATGAGACCATCAAATAAGAACATCCGAAACACTGACCCTATGAGTATCTGTACTATTTTAAAATTCTCCAAGTGGCAAAGGTACAAAGAACAACAAAAACATTATTTTATCCTGCATTAACTCTGTTTTTCAATCAAAGCCTACTTGTTTTGTTCTGGGTAGCTATTTTTGGATTAAAGCTGTTGATCACAAATTAGACAAGGTAAGAAACTGAAGATGATAGTTTCATCATCATCAATACTTTACACCCCCAAGAGGAAAAGAAATAAATGCATGCTGTTGATTGTGAATCAATAGTGTTATCTTCATTTGCAAAGGACAGCACATTAAAACATGTTGATTTAGAGTTCCTTACTCCTGTTGAATAAACACACAGGTTGCTAATCATCCACTACTAAATATATTTTCCAAAGGTGAACAAAAGTAGTGGGTAATTTGATGCTTCTTAATTAAGCTCACTACACAATTTTTATACTCTTAAAAGAATTTGTTTATTAAAGCCAAATGCATATAGATTTCTGATGGAAAGATCCCATCCCCCAAACACATCATCAGCTGTGAGTGATTCTGGCTAGTAAATTATATGCTGTCCTCTACATTGCCTTGTAAATGACCTCAACCCTGACCTTGACACAGCAGTATTTCTAAGAGAGAATAAAGATTTATTCTTCATGTTAGATGAACTAAGACCTGGTGATTCTCAGCTATTATTCTATATGTTTACAAAGAAAACTGGCCCTGTAACTTCAGATGAGTGATAGGTGGAGAGAGAGAGAGAGAGAGAGAATGTGGTAGCCAGTGAGTAGAGAAGAATAAATAGCTGAGTAATCATCTAGGTAATGTGGGTTCATATATATGAAAATTTTCTAACTTCACACGAATAAATTTAGTGTTACTAGACCCTTTATAAGACTTTAAAAACTGTTTCCCTTATTAAGGTTATGATATAGATAGATATATAAATATATAAGATGTAGATATAATCTTTGAGAATATTATAAGGTTAAAATAATTTACATTCATAGAATTTCTGTGCCTAAGATTAACATACCTGCAATGAGAATTTTACAATTGTTAAGCATTTCCATATTTCACAGTTCACATTAGCCCATTTTAAAGCTTTGTTTATGTGTATAGAAGCCCTACGTTAATGTTTTGTATTCTGAAAATTTCACCCACACAGCTCGAGTCATTTAATTGTGCTAATTATTATTCACACGTTAGCACCTACTAATCAGCATGGATTTCTTTCTATTTTTCCAAATGTTTTAGCCAGCATTCAGATATCACTTATTGGCAGAAACAACTTGTTATAGTGGTTTTCAAAATCTGGCAATAAGCCTATGAAGCAACCTCTTTTCTGTCCGAATTTCCTATTGCTGTTATTATAGATCTAAAGAGCCAATCATTAAACTCATTGAAACTTCATGAAAAAAATGGTGAAGTGGAATTTCAGTAGGTTCCCAAATTCTACTGACACAGCAATACAGAACAATCTTCTAGCAAATTAGGGTTCAATTATATTGTGTTTGATATGCAGTTACTATAGGAAATACATCCTTTTTTAACTAATAGATTTTTTTGTAGTCAGGATTATTTCATAGAAAAGAAATATTTAACCATACTTAGGGGCATGACCTACCTAATTTGAATCACAAATATAACATATATTAAGATAGAATATTGAAGATGTCTCCTAACAATAGATTGATATTACCTTAACTGGACACATATTGTAATAATAAAATTGAAGTTAATTTTAAATATTATATACAGCTTGCTGGGAATACTAACTTAATAACTGGAGTTGACAAAGATGCTATTAAATTAATTAATATGTACTGAACAATAATGAAAATAATCTTTTATTTTAAATTTTATAAATTAAAAAATAATTGGGGGGTGGTTTAAAATAGTAACTCAGAATTCCAGTCAAGATGGAGACATAGGGAAACATGCTTTGTCTCCTCACATAACTACAGAAAGAATTACAACTAGGCCTCAAAACAAATATCACCAAGAACTGTCAGAAAACTGGGCTATATGGAAGTCTGACGGCTAAGGATTTAAAGAAGCCATGTTCATCCAGATGAGTAGGAAGGGCAGAGATGCAGAGGTAGGTGGAGAGGCACAGAGATGCGGTGTGGTGCAGAGAGGTGGCAGCAGAAGGGGTAGTCCCATAATCACCTGTGATGGATAAAAATCAAGAGTGATACCTTGGGAGCCACTGATCCCAGCCACAGGCCAGACTGCACAGCCCAGGGTTCCAGCACCAGGAAGATAAATCCCCATAACTTCTAGCTATAAAAACCAGTGGGGGTTGGAGTGGTGGAAGAAACTGCCAGATTTTTAGGAGGCTATGCTTAAAGAACCCACATGGACTTAGAACGCACACAGGCCTACCCTCTCTGGGACGGCACCAGGGCAACAGCTGGAGAGCACCAGTCGCATATGGGGAATAAGTGGACTACACACAAGGCAAGTGCTAGCAAACCTCCAGAAGCCAGACAGCAGCATTGTCTCCTCTCCTTGCCTCTCCGCCACACAGAGCCACAAAGTAGTAAAGCAGGTTGCCCCACCCTGTGATTACCTAAGGCTCCACACCACACAATTTACAGGTGTCTTTTCTACAATAGTCCATGCTATTAGGACAGGGAGTAAAAGCAGTTCTACCTAATACACAGAAACAGATATAGGGAAGCTGCCAAATCGAGAAGACAAAGAAATATGGCCCAAAAGAAAGAACAGAACAAACCCCTCAAAAAGGAACTAAATGAGACAGAAATAACCAACCTATCAAATACAGAGTTCAAAACACTGGTAATCCGGATGCTCAAAGACTCATTTAGTATGGCAACAACTTAATAAAGACACAAGAAGAAATGAAGGTTACACTAAGGGAAATAAAGAAAAACCTACAGGAACCACAGTGAAGGGGATAAAGCTGGGATTCGAATCAGTGATTTGGAACATAAGAAAGAAATAAGCATTCAATCAGAACAGCAAGGAGAAAAAAGAATTAAAAATATGAGAATAAGCTAAGGAGCCTTTGGGACATCTCCAAACATACCAATACATGAATCATAGGGGTGCCAAAAGAGGAAGAGAAAGAGCAAGAAATTGAAAACTCATTTGAAAAAATAATGAAAGAAAACTTCCCTAATTTAGTGAAGGAAATAGACGTACAAGTCCAGGAAACACAAAGAATCCCAAACAAGTTGGATCCAAAGAGGACCACACCAAGACACATCATAATGAAAATGCCAAAGGTTAAATAAAAAAGAGAGAATCTTAAAAGCAGCAAGAGAAGAGCAGAGAGTTAGCCACAGAGGAGTTTGTATAAGACTGTCAGCTGGTTTCTCAAAAGAAACTTTGCAGGCAAGAAGGGACTGGCAAGAAGTATTCAAAGTGGTGAAAATCAAGGACCTACATCCAAGATTACTCTATCCAGCAAAGCTATCATTTAGAATGGAAGGGCAGATAAAGTGCTTTCCAGATAAGGTCAAGTTAAAGGAGTTCATCATTACTAGGCCCTTATTATATGAAATTTTAAAGGGATTTATATAAGAAAAAGAAGATCAAAACTATAAATATTAAAATGACAATGACTTCAAAACTATCAACAACTGAATCTAAAAATAAAAAAACATACTAGATAAACTACTAGAACAGGAACAGAATCATAGATATGGAGATCATTTGGAAGGTTATCAGCTGGCAGGGGGAAGGGGGAGAATGGGGGAAAAGATGCAGGGATTAAGAAGCATAATTGGTAGGTACAAAATAGACAGGGGGGGTGTTCAGAACATTGTAGGAAATGAAGAAGCCAAAAAACTTATATGCGTGACTCATGGACATAAACTAAGTAAGGCAGGGAGGATTGCTGGAGGAAATGGGGGTACTAGATGGAGGAAGGCAAATGGGAAAATTGGAAGGCAAATCTAAAAAATAGTAACTCATTTTATGGAGTAAATTCCTAGAAGGAAACAATGGATTTGTAAACAACAAAAGCAATAAAACGAACCATTACATTTCCCCATATGCTCAGCTTGGTTGGTACCATGTCTTACAGAGTTTAAAGTTGGAGGGGATCTTAAAAGAATAGTCAGGAGAGAAAGAAAGGTTGAAAGTTCATGAGTGTCTTAGTTCAGGCTGCTATAACAAAGTACCGTAGAATGAGTGGTTATAAATAACAAGAACTATTTCTCACAGTCTGGAAGCTGGAAGTCTGAGATGAGGATACGAGCATGCTCATTGGGTTCTGGTGAGAGCCCTCTCTGGCTTTCAGAGTGCGTTATTTTCCTTGTATTCTCCCATGATGGAAAGAGGGCAAGGAAGCTCTCTTGGGACCCTTTTAAAAGTCACTGATCCCATTCAAAAAGACCCTACCATCATGTTCTACTTATCTGACAGAGGTGTCACCTCCTAACACCATTACATTGAAAATTTAGGTTTTAACTTAGGAATTTGGGGGGACACCAACATTCAGTCCATTGCACTGAAGAAGAGAAGGCCATTCTCTGACATTCTGTTCCCTCATTTAGTTCCTCCCCATTAGCTGAAAGTCAAAGTTCACTTTAAGTCTCTGCTCATTGTATCAAGCTGACTTTAGGTTGAATCCTTTGCTCACAGTTCCCAGGTTTACCTCATTTAAAACAAAATGTTAAGTTTGTGTCGTCAATGTATTCTATCTAGACTCTGGAACCACTGACTCAAAGCAGTCAATGCTGCAGCATCCCGCAGGATTGAGATGGAAATCTCTGGGCTCTCCTGAAAGCTGAGGAGAATTATGTGGAGCAAAGACTTCAGGGACTCTAGATGGTAATTGCAGCAGGATCATGAATATACTGCTGGAGTAGTGAACCAAATGAGTTAGATGGTAAAGGCAAAATAAAAGGTAAGGCCCAGTTAGTACTCAGAGGACTAAAGAATCAATAAATGGGAACTCAAAACAAATTGGAAATCACCTGGATTGGTTGAGTTTAGATAAAATCAAGATCACAATACAGAGAAGAGTAAATTCAAGAAAGAACCCTTGCAAGAAATGGAAATCCAAAGAAGTTATGAGAAACAATAAACTGTTAAAAGGTCCTTTTGATGTAGTCATTTGGGGGCTATTCCTGATCTTAAAGGATCTTAAAGGACAATATGGAAAAGCACTGGGTAAGAGTGAAAGGTAATCAGGGTCACTCACAAAGCTCTTTCTGATACTTCGTATTTAGACAAGAGTTCTGGCTTTGCACTTCTATGGCATTTAGCTTGTCCTCTCTTAGGACCTGTGATCATCTGTATACTTGTTTGTCCCTATTCCCTCGCACTTTAAATTCTAGAGGTTTAGATGATACATTTATTCTCCAGTTTGGAGTACAATATTTTACAAAGTGCAAGTCTAAAATAAACAATTGAATTAAATACAAATGGACTGAATGATAAATGTTTCCACGACTCTGGGCAGTGCTTCATCTCATGTGGTGTTTGTTAGACTTGTCTTTGGTTATTTAATTCAATTGCTTGGGGTGTGATGAAAGCGATGCTGAGGTCACAAGTTCAGTCCTTGTGTGAGCAGCTTGCTGGGCTCTATTTTATGGCCACATAGTCCATTGGCCAGCTGTCTTGAAAATGCATGATACTGGCTACCAGAGGATGAGAAAAGATATGGGGGATCAGTAGAAGTTCATACCTCTTATAACGGTACAAACGCAGAGTGCCTGACTCATAAGAAATTGATCTTTTCACAGAAGGGACTGTTGTTTCCTTTAGGAATTCTACTCAAAACATTACAATACTATCCCTTTAGAAATCCAGAAAAGAAAGTGAGCCAGGGATAGAATTAGGCACCATGATGAAAAGGGCAATAAAACAGCACTAGGAACCCAAGGGTTGAACCTGATCTATGCCACCTGTGGCTAATGTGATACCTTGGGCAAGTATTTAGTCCTTCTGAGCTCTATTTTCAGTATCTGTACGAACCTAGTTCATAGAATTGTTGTGAGAATTAGAGAGGATGATATTAATATCACAAGTATACCATTAATGTCCAAGTAACTCCTTAATAAATGTTAGATAGTAATAATTTAGAGTTGCAAAATTACTAAAAGAAAATGGCTGACTACAAATGAGAATAAAAGGGACCTGAGAGTCAGAGTATTGCGGATGTCAAGGATCTGTGATATATCCAATCCTGAGTTTTACCAAAGAGAAATGCAAGAATCTCAAGTTTAAGTGTCTTGCATAGTAGTCACAGTCTGACGGCTAAGACTATATAGCCTCTGTAGAGTAGGTACTGGGATGTCTGGGATATATCAGGGTAAATATAAAACATATTGTTTTATATGTACCTGCCCTTGTGAGTACAAACCTCCAGAGAAAGATCACCTTGTAAACAAATTAATACAATTCCATACAGTAAAAGCTCAGGGAAGGGTTTGGACAGTAAAAGAAATTGAGGAACTTCTCAGGAAAAGTTGATATTTGAGCTACTGCCTCATTGCAGCTACATTACGCCATGCCAGTACTATCAGAGACCACCTATCAGTTATTCTTTCTCCTACAATTGCCCTTAGAAATGCCTGTCAAGGAATACATTAAGATAATCTTGCCAAGATTTTAGTATGTATGTTTTCCTTTGGCCACATTGGTAGTATAATGTGGACTTAAGATTCAAACAGAAAACAGCCTTAAGTTTACTTATATGGTTCCTTGATACCCTAAATTGCTCAATAATAGCAAAATTTTTACCTTTAGGGTTTTCCAAAATTGATATTCAGAGGCCCTGGCTCTGTGTGTCTGAATAGACTGGCTGATGAAAAGCTACGAGCCCCTCTTTTTCTTCAGTGTTTATGTTATTCTCACTCTGAACAGGAGACAGGGGTTCATTATGTATCTCCTACCTGCCCTTGGGACTTGTTCTCCTGTAGTCACTTGTAATAAGAAGACTCCATTCAGGAAAAGCTGCAGAATCATTGTTCTGTTTGTTTGGAGCAGCCAATGATTAGATACTATTTTGGCTGGTCAAAGAAAAAGTCTACAATGGTATCCTAGCTTTTAAGAATAGATTTACAAACTTGTTGAATATTTCTTCAGCATTATCTTCTGTGTGCTACTTTTTCTGTGAGCTGAGGCCATGTTCTTTGTTAACTTACTTTGACTGACTGGTGTACTGTTTGATAAAAAGAGTTATCCCTTTATCGAAAATTAAAACTGACAAAAATAATTTGATGGATGTTCTGAGAACTCATGGTGAAATTCAAGAAGCAAACAAGAATTTGTATAATATATCAAGATTACCATGTACTAATCTAATTTGACAAAAGGATAAATTATCATTTTGCTTTTATTTTTAATTTTTATTTAATTTCTTATTACTAAATACAGCTTCTAACCTCAAACAGAGGTAATACCTTAAGTAAACCAAAATGATAGTGCTATAAAGATTTATATTTTTTTAAAAAATGGGGGTGAGGAAGGGGAGAAAAAATATTTTTCTTTATATGACCAAAAGGTTTGCTTTTTCAAATGGTAACAAAGGATCCCTTGCTGCTCCCCCAAAGGAAAAAAAGAAAGAAAAAGGAAAAAAGAAAACAAGGCCACCATCTTCAAAATTTTTAGCCAAATTGAGCAGGTATTGTGATTTTGCAGCTTTATAATAGGTTAAGGTAAAGGCTGTTTTGACTTCACTTACTGCGTAATTAGGATTTGTGTCCAAATCCCGGACTGCATATGACAGGAATTTTCTTAAGGCAACTATCTACTCTTCTCAAAATGGTCTTCTTATTTCTTGCGTTTCTAAAATCAGAAAAGTGAATATAAACAAACAGTAGATGACCTTTATGAGTAAAACATCTGAGCTTAGAAAGATTAATCGACCTCCATCAGCCAGTCATTAAATCAAATAGGAGCTTTCTTGTACTTTTAAACCTCCGATTTACAGTCAGGCAAATGGTGTAAAAAGGCTGGTAATACAGTGACGCCCAATGCCATTGGGCTTTAGAAAGCTGACAGTTCCTGTAAAATAGTCATTAAACAACCTCTAGAAGAGACTCATCAGCAGATGCCCCCAGGTGAAGGAGAGAGAAAGCTGGGAGAATGAAGGAGAATCTAACATCTTAGCATGACTGAATTAAACAGAGCATATTATGCTGATTTTCAGAGTCAGCCCAGTAATTTAATTTTCAGAGCAGTTCCTTTGATTGTAGCAACCATTTTATGAGACATTAATAAAACTTTGTGTGTGTGTGTGTGTGTAACACGCATCTCTCTTCCATTTCATTAAGAAAAAGAAGTCAATGTATTCAAATTTGCTGACCATTGGCTCTGTAATTGCCAAAATAAAAAGATTTTTTGTTGTTATTTTTGAAAAAGTGAAAGAGCAGAACAATACAACTCCCACTGTAGTACCCCATAGTAAGCACAAAACAAGGAAAAGGAAATAAACTCCATAAACTTATTTCATGTTAGTCCATGGGATTTTACATTGAGACTCTGAGCTAAATCACTACTCTAATGTTTAATCCAAATGTGATTCTGTACTCCTGTACAACGATGTCTACTGTGCATTCAAATTAATTGTTGTGGAATGTACATTGCCCTGTATACTAAGTGTTTATCAAAGACTTCTAAGACAAATAGATATTTCTGGATCAAGATAACCAATGGAAAGATGCTTTTAACAATTTTTGTTATACATTATGAATAACAAAAGATTCACACATGTGAATGTTTTTAAATGGAGGGGACCTTTAAATAATTCATACAGATGGGCCTCATTTTACAGAATATGTGTAATATTAAAATGTACATCATGAAACTGTTTTCTTTGCAAGTTAGCTTACATTTTCTCTTTTATTTCCATCATAAAATAATGATCCATTCTCGCTGAAGTAATTTTTGGCTCAGAGACAATGGTCACATTTAAGAATGAATCAACCCTTTTAAATCAGTGGTAAATTTTATCTTCAAATCTGGTAATTATCCTTAGTCTGAGCTTTTTTGTTATAACTCTTCTATTGGACTACACAACTCTTTTTATTTTAAACTTATTGTTAGATGCCTTATACTCTCCACTCTTCTATTTTATTTTTTAAGAAATAAGCATATGTAAATGATAAATAAATCAGATGTTTTTTGAAAGTAACAAAAATGCAAATAAAACTTTTGTAAATAAGCAGTCAAAAATAACACAAAGTGGCTCACACTGCTGGTCACAGAAAGGGTGGGAGGAAGGTCACCAGTGAGGCAGCCCTTGAGGGGACTAGGGTCTCAGAGACATGGGTTCAATGAGCATGCTACAGGTGACTCACAGAGACCTCTCAGGGCCACTTGGCTTCTCTAGGACTTGGTTTCCTTATTCTTAAAATCAGGAAGTCAAATTATAGGGTTTAAAACTTTTCTTCTACCATTGTAGCTCTGTGGTCCCAATAAAGCTGTTCGCCCTATGTAAATCTGCTTAGTGCTTTCTCTGGTTCTTGACACAGTTATTAATAATAATGTCTTTGTTAAGCTTTTGGTGGTCTTTCCTCATAGTGAAATAGACTCCACTAAAAAGATCATGGTTATATCTCACACCCAGGATGGCCATTTCCCAAATAGAATTTGTATGTTTAATGAATTATTCCTATATTTGATTTCTAACTTTTCTATGCTTAGGGGTTTTCCCAGCTGTTCTGTTAAATTACAAAATATCTAAATTTTTTTCCCTAGGTTCACAATTTGGACCTTGATATTTGTTTCTATATTTTGGGTTCAAAATAATATCCAGTTAGCAAGCAAAGAATTCAAGTTCTCTTGGGTATTACTATTTAATATAAAACTCTGCAAAGGATTGTCAGATTGTGCATTTGCTGCATCTCATTACACCAAACATGTTAACTAACTCTTTAAGTTCTATTATTTTATAAAATAAATAATTTCTTGATAAAATCATAAAGAGTCATATTTAAGCTCATACATTAGGCACTGGTTAGTCACCAACTGTAAAATACCTCTAAGATTAAACACCACACACTCAGAAAATGAAGGAAATGATAGTCAGCTGTTTAACAGACTTTCATCTCAGAGAGATTTTATTAAGAGCCTCTTTCCTATATGCCAAGATATGAATGTTTGAAAATAATTCAATTTTATACAAAAGAAAATCCCATTCAAATCTAAAGATAGAATATTTCTATTCCAAGTTACTTTCCACTGAATTACTGAGAAGAATTGAAAGATTCTGATTCCAAGTCCTAAATGTATGAACCAAGTCATCAAATAGCTGAAAAATAACATTCACAGATTCTGGGGGCCATGGTTGACAGTAGAATAAGTCCAACTGCTCAGCTTGTTTCAGGTTAATTCCATGGTGTATGGTAGAAATACAGTCAACTTGAACACTGGTCAAACCTGGTTGGTTTCCTGTGAAAGAACCACAGGAAAGAAAAAGGGAAGAAGCATGGTGTAGAAAGCCCAAATGCTAACTCTAAGTTACACCATCTGCTGGGCTATACTTTTTTTTCAAGTTTAATCTTCATTGTTAGTCCCATGAAGATCAGCCTTGCCCTCTCTATTTTCTTACAGAGATGCTTTTGATGGAAAACTTTGTGGATATTTGTGATACTGCTCAGAGCCCATTGGCAGATGAGCATCTCTTGCTGTGGCCTCCATCATTATTTGCCTGTCTTGTCTATTAACGAGCACTATCATCCCATCGTGGGATGACAGCTGCAACACGTACTCAGGCGCAATAAACAGCTAAATGAGGCGCACAGCAATTTCACTTGTCACCAGCGCCCTCGGCACGACTGGCTGCACAGCTTGATGCATAAATTCATGAGGCTGTTGCATATGATGGAGTATGCTTGGCTGAAAGAGGTGATGGATAGCAGGGCAGCTAAAAATGGCCATCACCTTGACTCTGTCAGGACATTTTTTAAAACTATCCCATCAGCTTTCTTGTATTCAATGCACTATCATAGCACAGATGACTGTAAGGTACTGATTTGATACTTTTCTTCAATAAAGACTTTTTGGGAGTTGTCTCTAAAAGGAGCTACCAGGTACTGAGGTGGTTAATATTCATTCATCATTAGCTCTGAGGTTACTAGATTAAGTTATGTTTAAGAGTATAATTTACTATTGCATAAAAATATAAAAAATCAATTTAAGTCAGTAATAGGGAAAACAACATGGAGTTTTGAAAACATTTCTTAATCATATGGTAAAACAGTGGATTGGCTAACCTGAGATTTGAAAATATGGCATAAAAATTATTCAAGCACATAGATTTCAGAGATAGAACTTATGTACAACTTATCAAAACATTGAATAGTATTTCCAGGGTGCACCTTACATCAGTTGGCAATATACAAAACATATGCAGGTACTAATACTTTATAAAAATGCCCCCATCAAACAAGCACTTTATTGGTAGCTTTATAAATGACCAATGATGATACAATGCATTCATTTCTCTAAATATATCCCTTTAGCCTCTTGCTTACTCAGCTGCCACAATTTAAGCCAGAATTCCCACCACTGTAGGCAGGATGCTGTGTGTCCCACCGAAGTGGACTATACATCCTCCCTCTATGTTAGTAGAAGTCATCTAAGGAAGACAAATACAGAGGCAACAAAATCAATAAGGCAGTTTCCTGCAAAGCTTTATTCATTAATCTCTATCACACAGACATATATACACACACCAATGTAAGGGAAGGAAGTCACTTGTACTCTAATAAAAGAGAAAACCCTGAAAATAAGCAATTAATAAAGTTGTCATGATTAGTTATGCAACTATGAATCAACATGAACAGTAAAATGGCCACTTTCTGTAGATATAAAATGTCTATGATTCAATCATAGTGAAAAGTCATTAATGTGTATGGCTATAAATGATTCTTACAGCTACTTTCCTTCTCTTCCTTTTGTACTTAAGTCAAAACTCCCAAGTGAGAGTTGCTCTAACAATTCAGACACATATATGTCAAATCAGAGAGCAAATTTATTAGCCATTTCCCCTATGGTTCTTCATCATCTCATATCCAAACTCAGGATTCTCAAACGTATAAGAAGTCTCAAATCTACTTAGCAGAAGTACTTTTAAAAGAAAATTGGAGAAAGGTAAAATCTTGCAGAGTAAACTTTATTATTAATACAAATCAAAACTACCATATCACAGGATGATTATAAATTTCCAAATACATAGGCAGGAAATACTTTTGAATTGTTTTGGTGGGGTGGCTCTTAAAAAAGAGAATACATGGCATATCTGGTGATGGCCTTAAGATTCTAAGATTCTGCCTGAATAGGTAATCACCTGGCTTGTCCTGGGGTTAGGTGGATCTGGTGTTGTAAGGAAGGAGACATGGACACTAGCCATTGGCAGGGAGGGGAAACTGGAGAAAAAAACATTTTGAAGATATCAAAAAGATTATGGAAATTCCCTATCAATAAGTTTGGGATTAGAGGAAGCTTTGAACTAACAAGGGTAAAAATAACAACATGCACCATGTACCTGCTTTACAGCAAGTGAGACCAGGACTAGGGTGAGAAAATAAGACACTCTACTCAGAGACAAAATTAAGGGAGTACCAAAATAACCTCAATAATCAAATTATATGACAATTTAATACAATACATTAAAATAGAAATTAATGAAAAATATTCATGATTGTATTAGTTCTACTGTTGCATAAAGATAACAATGAACTTCATTGCTCAAAACATGATCCATTTGTTATCTCACAGTTTCCGTAGGTCAGAAGTCTGTGATGGCATGGCTGGGTCCGTGCATGGCCTCAAAGATCTGAAATCAAATCGGAGATCTTGGTCTTCTTACACACTCATTTCTGTGAACAGCAGAATCCAGTTTTCTGTGGTTATAGGACAGAGGTCTCTGTTTTCTTCTCACCTGTGCTCGTTACTCATTCTCATTCCTTGTGGGATGAGAATTCCTTGTGGGACTGCTCCTCAGTCCCTGCCTGTGCTCTCTTCTCCTTCACAGGCAGCGGTGGCAAGTTGAATCCTTCCCATGCTGTCAATCTCCCTGACTTCTGTCTTTCTCTTTCACCATCAGCTGGTTAAATCAGCTCTCTCTCTGCTTTTAAGGGCTCACATGATTATATGCCATATACCATATAGCACATACCATATAACATAATATAACTTAACATACACCATAACAGTAAAACATAACATATACTATAACATAATCATAAGAGTGGTAGCTCATCATGTTTACAGGTTCTGAGGATTAAGGAAGAACGTTGTTGAAGAGCTATTCTAGATTTCTGCCTACTGCAAGTACAAACAAAACATCAAAATTTAAAAAAAAAAAAAGATGGGATTTAGCCCTATACTCCCATGGCTCTGATTCACTTCCTCACCCAGGCTGCACCCATGTTTCTGCTAACACTTTTTTCTTACAGAAACAGGCATCTAATACATCAGTCATAATTTGCCAATTTGTTCATTTGAAAATATTTTAAAATAGTGAAATAATTATTATCTATTCACTGGTGCCATGACTTCCCCTTAAATTTGTACCCACAGGGAGTGACCCAATAACCTCACACCAGTTTTGGCCCTTTGTGTTTCCTGGCAAACTTCTCATTTAGTAACTGTCTCACATTCATGCAGGTATTAAAAGACAGAGTTGAGATCCTAACTCTGACTCCAGCATCCATCAATACTGTTGTGCAGCTTGCTAGGAAAAATTGATGAGTAGAGGCTGCATGAGAACCTCAGAACCATGGATTCATGGATTCAAAAAGCCTTCCAAAAAGAAGGCTTTTCTAAAAAGAAGGCTTTTACCTAGCATTCCCAGACTATTGATTTAAATTATTAAAACTTTCTAAGACTCAGGTTGAGATCATTAGAACCACCTTTTATAGGTTTTAGAAGGAATAAGTGACAATCTATAAATTCTTTAAGGGCAGGGACATCTTCTTTGATTTTGTATAAGCTAGTTGTGAGTGAATTGGTACCAAAGGAATGAGTAAGATAAAATAATATAAAAACTCTATGATCTCTATGATTTATGAAGTACCACACAAGTTTGTTATACCTTCTGCAGAAACATTAGATACTTCTGTGAGGGAAATACCCAATTTCTAAAATGTTTTGTGAAATCATCTCCTATATCAGTCTCTTCAACATAATAATTAGTTGGGACCAAAGGCCAAGCTTGTAATATTAGACAAACAGTGGTTTAAGGTTGGTCTCCTGTGCTCTCTAAATTGGTGACACAAAACTGAGCAATGCAGTGACTAGAACTGGCTGTAAAAAAATGTAAACCAAAAGCCTCCGATGACAAATTAGCTTTTATTTATTTGAATACACACTCTGTTGCACTGTGGACAGGAAGCAACACCAACCACTGGGTTAGTTTAATCAAGGAAAGAAAGAAAGCAAGAGGAAAAAAAAAGGAGGGAGGAAGGCAGGGGTGGAAGGAAAGAGGGAAGGATAAAGATCTTTCTTGAATCACTCAGATAATTAGATAACAGGATGTTTTTAAATATGTCACCTAGAGTGTTAACCAACTCTATAATTTAAACTTTAGAATCACTTGCATTTATTAAACAAATTTATCAAGAACTTTATTTTTTATTAATGAAGTAGCTTTCTTCTTTGAAATCAAAAAAAGTGACAGTCTAACCTAAATGAACATCAGCCAAAGGAGAGTGCAGAATATTGGAGAGTAATCAGGAGCTCTGAACACATTTTATACTTGATTCTCTTGGCTAGGGTTGCACTCAGCACTGGTCTGCTCCAGATGATAGATTGGAGCTGTACTTGGCTCTTTATGGATTTGGCCGATATCTGGATGTCCAGAAAACTTTTCTTCCTCTGAATTGCCTTTAAATTCCAGAAAAAAACACAAATGCTTATTTTTTAAAGCAAAATTATTCAATGAAGTTCATTTCTATTATTCTTATGGTCTTTAGTGTTCATCTGTCATGTTATTTAGCCATATGTATATAATAAATAGCCATATATTTAAAACATGAAACAAATTACATTTACCTCAAACTTTTATTAGTTATATATTTTTAATCCATGTATATTAAATAATAGATTCAGGATGCTAAAACATAGTAAAGATGATATGACTTTTATTTATATATGCATGTGTATTTATAAGAAGGTCTTTTTATAGTCTCTAATTTTGTTTTCTTTTTCCTTACATATTGACAACTACGGGTTATGTGGCTTTATTATTATCTAGGAATGCCACACATACTGTACATACATTTTTAGGCATCATAGCTTGAGTTGACACTTTTTTCTCTTAATTGCCTTCTCTAACTTGTATCTTTTGATGTGCATTATTATCCTTTCTCTTGAGTACTCTAGTTTCCTTTTACTACACAATGATAAATCTTTCTATGTTAGGAGTTATAGAATAGACCTGCTTTACCAGAACCTGATCCACACAGCACTTCAAAATGACAAAATGGCAAAACAGTTATCCTGGTATGTTCCAGAATGAGAAAGCAAATTTAATAATCCTAATTATAACCTCTTCTACATTAGTCCTCTTTCATAGTTTTGATCATGCCATATCCTTGCCTAAAACAATTTAAAGGCCTCCTAGGGTCTTTAGGAGAAGGATGGACTCTCATCATGGGTTCCAGAGCACACTCTGGCCTGGCCCTGCTAAGGAGCTATTTATCCTCACCTTGATCTAGTTGTATGTGCATTTCTATGTGAACACTGCCCAACAGTTTACAGACCAATCCCTTAAATATCTGTAATGAATTTAACATCTTTTGAACATGTGTATTCTCAATTTTTTCATTAGTTTGTATAATATTTTTGAGATGGTGATATTGATTATTTGTACAGTAATTTTGAGATATTATAACTAAGACAATCAATGTTTCTGGCTAATGTTCATCTACAGGAAATCCAAATTAAAAGATTTCCTTCTAAAAGGCTATTTTCCCAGAGATAACTCTTCTAAATAGGCAGGAGATCATCAGTCAAATTGGTTTATTACTATTATAATGTAATAGTAAATGACAATTCCCGAGATATGACAGGGAAGATAACTGTCACTTTGGTAATGAAGTATCAATCCTTATCCCATCCTCCAATGACAATAATATTAAATGCTTATTAATGAATTATGTATTATTCATTGGTAGGGAGCATTTTTAGTGAAAGCCATGTGGACTTTGAGACATATAAATCTTGCTATATTGATTAGCTGTGTTTCCTTGGGCAAATTAAACTTCCTTAACTCCAATTTTCTCATTTATAAAGTGGGTGATTTTACTTGCCATGTAGGTTTGAAGATTAAGTGAGATAAGATGTAAAAAATATACCTACATTAGAAGTTATATGCCTAATATTTTCTTTTTTATTTTTAATCTTCTCTAAAATTGAGTCTAGAATATGTTGATAGCAGTCATTTCTTTTTAAACTTTATTTATTCTTCAATGTTGTTGCCAATTATCCTAACCATACAAAAGAAGAAGTGACATCATAACTTTGAGATTTATAGGTGAAATGAACATTCTGATTACATTGATTTTTTTTTTAGGATATAGATTTTCCTTAAATAATGATAAATTTCAGATTAGCCCAAACCAAACAACTATTTCTTGTCTAATACAAAATAAAATTAGCCAACTTAGCTTTTGGTTTCATAAAGATGACAGTAATAAAACATAGTTTCATATAAACTAGAATTTCAGTGATTAATTAGAATATTTCCAAATATATGTACATTTGATGAATGTGGTCAAATCCCTTGATTTAGGGATAGAGTTCTGGTTCCTTACATGGATACGTAGCACTGCTTGACATGGACAAAAAATATGAAAAAGAAAACATTAAGAAAATAACTCTGCACCCCGATGTTCATAGCAGCACAATTTACAATAGCCAAGTGTTGGAAGCAACCTAGGTGCCCATCAGTAAATGAATGGATCAAGAAACTTTGGTACATTTACACAATGGAATTCTATGCAGCAGAAAGAAAGAAGGAACTCCTACCCTTTGCGACAGCATGGATGGAGCTGGAGAGCATTATGCTAAGTGAACTAAGCCAGGCAGTGAAAGACAAATACCATATGATCTCACCTTTAACAGGAACCTAATCAACAGAACAAACAAACAAGTACAATATAACCAAAGACACTGAAATTGAGAAGGGGTTGATAGTCACCAGAGGGGAGAGGGGAGGGAACTTCAGGGGGAAAGGGGAAGGGTTTGGAGCAACAAGTATAAAGGTCACATGGACAAAAACTAGCGGGGGTGGAAATGGGAGGGTGGTGGGGAGGGCTGGAATGGGAGCAAAAGACAGAAAACTGTACAAGAACAACAATTAAAATAAATTAAAAAAGAAAATAATTCTGTACTTATATAAAATATAAATCTGGAAAATGGTTTTTAAAGGTTATTTAGAAGATTAAAGGGTAATAATCTATCCAAAAAAATGAGAAAATAATTAAAACTCTAAGGGACTGTACATCCCTTAGATCACTTTATTTGGTTACTGAAAAATCTGGATCCTGTGATACTAGATGGTAAAAGTTGTATTAAATAATTTTTTACAAAATATTTAAATGAATATGGCTATAGTTAATATTGCTAGTCAAAACTGTTACTAAGTTTTATAAAGGGAGATCATTACTTTTGACTTTTAAAATGTGGAAATTGAAAGACAGAGAGATTATATTGGGTTGGCCAAAAAGTCCACACAATTTTTATCATAAAGTAAAAGACCCATTTTTCATTTTCACCAATAATTTTATTGATTTGGATACTTTGAGTATGTTGGCTATCTCCCATGTAGTATAACATTGATTGCTCTCAATTAATGTCTCAATGTGATCACTATTAACTTCAACTGGTCTACCTGACCATGGAGCATTGTCCAGCAAGAAATCTCCAGCACAAAACTTTGCAAACCACTTTTGACATGTTCAATCAGCCACAACACCTTCTCCACACACTACACAAATCATTTTTATGCATTTCAGTTGCATTTTTACCTTTCTTGAAATAATAAAGCATTATATGCCAAAATGTTGTATATTTTCTTTCAACTTCAATATTAAAATGGCTACACAAAAATTCACTAATTTTGATTTTTTTACATGCATGTTGATATGATAGCTGTCACGATACAATCTAACAAAATTGTTTTGAATGAAGTTAAAGACTACTAAGAGCCATCTTATAGAAAACAAACTTTTTGGCCAACCCAATAATATTTTTTTCCCTTTGCAAAATGGTTCTAGGGAACCAAAATTGTACACTTATTTTTTCTACGTAAGCCATTCAGAAGCCCTAATTTCACCTTAACTTTTTGTTTTTCAGTTTTCTTCAGAATGTTCCCAATAACCTTTACTTAAACTTCCTTGAAAAGTTTTCTCTCTTTCCTCAGTGTGTGAACACCTTACATTTTCAGCGATATAGACTATATTTGGTTAAGCCATACATATTTAGTTCTTTTTAATCTTGCCTCACATCAGCCCTTACAGACTCTCAGTCATTTTTGTGGCTCTCCCTGAATTCCTTCCAGTATGATGACATCCTCCTGGTACTGAGGTTTCCATAAATGAACACACTTGTCTGACTCATGATGTGTTATCTCTGCATGTGCTGCACAGTTTTTATAAACCACTGTATCATCCTGAGCAATCTCATACTAATTTTCTATGACTATCACTCCCAGGTTTTATTCAACATTACTGTTTTCCAAGTACAGTAGAGTAGCTCCATTTCCCTGATTATCTGTGAATTTTTTCATCCAAGATGCATTACTTTACATTTTTCAAAGTCTAATTCTTATTTTGAATTTTCCTACTCAAGCTGTAACCTCTCTGTATTCATAGACACATTTTCAGTTATAGCTAGCACTTGCAAAACACTGAAATTTTGGGATACTTATAAACTTAATATACTATTCAGCTATTCTTTCTAATTATTAGTCTTAAATCAAGTTAATATATTATACAGACTTTTGTCATTTCCCTTTATCTGTGCCCCAAAAGAACACAAATACAAATCATAGTGTATTGTCACATATCTTATCTTTTGCTTATATGCTTTCATATAGAGGAGTGACTGACACAGCACATTTCCTGTTTTCTAAGTCATATTTTAAATATAACATTAAAATACACATCCTACTATGTAATGCATCCAATGTTGCATATAAATTCTTTTCTTTCGATTGTTTATTACTAGAGTTTGAAAGCTATAATTCAGAAATGTATTGTGTTTAAGTTACTGTTTTGGATAAAATGAAATAATTGTCCCTTTTACCCATATTTGAGAATGGAGAGAAATATTTCTTTTAGGAGCTATCTTTTTATTCATCTTAGTTGGACAAAGCCTCACAATTCCTTCCACATTTCCTTCTAAGACATTCCTACATGTAGATCCTGCTGAGGGAGAGGTTCCCAGGTGATCCCTTAAGCATAAAATGCCAGAATAATATTTGCTGTTTGGACCTAGGGTCAGTACCTGACATAACAGTAGCCCATCTGGAGGGTCTGATGCAGGAATGCTGTCCACACGTAGATATAGTGATGTAACATGTATTAATATTTTTACATATCTGCAAAGGTAATACATTAAGAGTATTGTTATTATAGTTTTACTAGCAGAGGGATTGAAATACAAAGAGATTATGGCTTGTTCAACTCCTCACAAATAAGTCAGGGGGAGACTTTTGAAGTCACCAGGAATTCAATATTGGTAACTACAGAAAATCCCAACGTTAAGCCAATATTGGATTTCTGTTAACCACAGAAGTTCCTCTCCTGCATATGCCTATTAAAAAACTTAGGGACACTTAAGTCTGTAGGTTTGTGTTTTCTTCAGGACTCATCTATATCCTGGACCCAAATTTCTAGTGCTCAGAAGATTGCCATTATTGACTTCCAAGGTCATTCCTTTGCTCAAGAAGATATTTTGTATAATTAATCTGGAGTTTTAGATGTTTTATAGTGGGAAGTTTTCATATCATCTAGTTTGCCATTTTGTCAAGAGTTCTGAGAAGACTGCAACGACTTCACACACCCGTGTGTATCTCCCTAATCTTGAAGGTCTTTGAGGACTTCCCTGCCTGTATCCACTCTGTCTAACCTTGCACACAGGTAGAAGGTGATAGCAAATGGTTCATCTAGTTGACTCATTAGTTGACTAAAACAACAGATCAATTCATTGAAATCACTGCCCATTAGGCATTAAAATCTAGCGGAGGTGCCTGTAAGGAATAGATAAAACTCAGAAATGGTTGGGGTAGTTTAGTGTAGCGGATCTACATTGCGGGCTCTTGACCTATCCTGGATCATGGAATCCTTTGACTCTCTGAGGAAATGTAGGGGCTCCTCTAAAAAATTGCACCTACACACCTTTGGCCAAGATTCCCCACAAGAAAGTCTAATTTGTAACTACTAGTATTCCTACTCCTGAACACATGGCCACATCTCTGTTTTCCACAGTCACTTGAAATCACTCATCTCTTACTGCAACTGCACTCACTCCCCAAGTCGCACAGCCAAAGACAGGAATGTCTAATGGGCTCTGCCTGTGTCACACACCTACAGAACTAGAGGCCAGGCATTTGGGGAAGGTACAAGCTGCACCCTTTGAACTACAGGAGGCCTTACCTCCCACTTATTTTGGGGTGTTTTCCAAAGAGGAAATGTGTTTGAATCTGAGTGGTCAAAATGAAAAGTATGCATTGAATCCTCATTACACAAAAACGAAAGCAGAAAAACAAAATTATTGCAAATTTAAAATAAAAATCAACCATATTGCACTTCTCCAATTCTGTTAATATGTTTCAGTATTTCCTTCATTTTTCCCTCTAATTAATTTTTTTCTTTATCATACTGGTGATCTTGTTTTATCTTCAGTGTTGTTTTGCTTCTCATGTAGTATCAACATTATACAATAAAAAGCAAGCTATAAACCCTACAATTATATATTCATGTAACCATATCTGTTTATATATCTGTGTACCCATCTAACTAACAACTTGTCAATCTTTACCTAGAACAAACTGTACAATAATATTAATGGCATTTATGTCTGTATAGTGTGATTTTAAGTAATTTTTATTTTAATTGCTATATATTCTTCTGTGTTCTATGGTTCTGGCAGTGTGTTCTAAGTCTTCTTTACAAGTGGAAATGCAGTAAAAGTATCAAAATCAATCACATTACTTTTCATAGCATGTTTTCCATAGCATGGTTTTTATGATAATATTGTTTTGTTGTAGCATAATTCCCATTGAGTGAGGACAGTCATATTAGCTACTATGTTTCTTTCACGGTCATAAAAATGCTTGTTTCTCTATGTTTGGGTTACTTTTCCAAAATAATTTCCATAAGTGCAGTTATTGGCTTAAAGGTTGCAAATATTTTATTACTCTTAATAGATATTGCCAGACTGCTTTCCAAAATCTTGTACCAATCGATAATGCAACCAACAAGAATGATGGGTAATCATGACCTCCTTGTCTACATTTGTAATATAACTTAATTTTTGAGAACTTAATGAAAGAAATCAAAAGTGATTTTCATCTTATTTAGCCAGCCCCTAATTATCTGAGCAATGTTTAACATGTCCTACATTTATTTACAAATTATTGCATTATCTTGTATAGCCTACTTCCTAAAGTTTCCATTCCACACATAAAGCATGTCATTGAATACTTCATTTACTTAACTATCAATTATGTTTACAAGTCATTACATTATAATCATTTTTGATAAACATACATACTAATATTTTCAGATTTGCTCAAATAGATCTATATTTTCTTAAAATGGCTATATCTTGCCTTTCCTCCTAAATTCAAAAAACAAGCAAACACATGTACACACACACACACACAAAGATCAGAACAAAACTGTCAATGGATAAGATAAATTAAATGATAAGTTTTTAAATGTTAGATTTTCTTGTCAACAACTCCACATCATTGATTCTCCCAGATTATTTTTCCCTCTGACTTTCAAATAAGTTCCTTTCTGTTTTACTGAAAGCAAGTCTGATTGTTTGATCATGAAGTATCATGTGAGTCAATAGGGTCGACTACTGGAGAATTTACAGCTTCAGATCAATCATCTGCATTAATGGCAAAGAGAAAAAAAGAGTGTCAGAGGTTATTTATGGTGAAGAGTTATGGTGGCAAAGCAATAGGTAAGAAAGATGCTTGTGACCATGGGGATTTAGAGTGACCACAATGAAGAGAAGTGTGCATTTGTTTGGCATAACAAGAGGAATGGATTAGAAAGAGAAAAGTGAAATGAATTAAGATTTGACTGAATGTCTACTCTATGCTACAGTTGAGTATGTGGTTTGCTCACTTACTCCAAATGAAATGTTTTTACTCCCAGGACTGCAGGAAAAGAGGAAAATAAAGAAAACTCAGTGATAAGTTGACAGAAGCAGATAAATAATTTTGGAGTAGTCTGGCTGCAAATGAATAGGAAATATGAAAAATTTAGGAAAACTATTTTTTTCTTTTAATTTTTAATTTGTATTTTTTAATTTTTTTCATTTATTGATTTTTATTTTAATTGTTGTTCTTGTACAGTTTTCTGTCTTCTACTCCCATCCCAGCCCATCACCCCAGCCCCCTCCCATTTCCACCCACACTAGATTTTGTCCATGTGTCTTTTATACTTGTTGCTATAAACGCTTCCCCTTTTCCCCTAAAATTCCCTCCCCTCTCTTCTCTGGTGACTGTCAGCCTATTCTCAATTTCAGTGTCTTTGGTTATATTTTGCTTGCTTGTTTGTTTTGTTGATTAGGTTCCTGTTAAAGGTGAGATCATATGGTATTTGTCTTTCACTTTCTGGCTTATATCGTTTAGGACAATGCACTCCAGTTCCATCCATGCTGTTGCAAAGAGTAGGAGCTCCTTCTTTCTTTTTGCTGCATAGAATTCCATTGTGTAAATGTACCATAGTTTCTTGATCCATTCATTTACTGATGGGCACCTAGGTTGCTTCCAACACTTGGCTATTGTAAATTGTGCTATGAACATTGGGGTGCATAGGTTCTTTTGGATTGGTGTTTCAGAGTTCAGGATATAATCCTAGCAGTGGAATTGCTGGGTCAAAAGGTAGATCCATTTTTAGTTTTCTTAGAAATTTTCATACTGCTTTCCATAGTGGTTGTACCAGTCTGCAATCTCACCAACAGTGCACTAGGGTGCCCTTTCTCCACAACCTCTCCAACACTTGTTGTTTGTTGCTTTGTTTATGATGGCCATTCTGACAGGTGTGAAGTGGTATCTCATTGTGGTTTTAATTTGCATCTCTCTGATAGCTAGCAGTACTGAGCATCTTTTCATGTTCTCTGGATCCTCTGTATGTCCTCCTTGGAGAAGTGTCTGTTCAAGTCCTTTGCCCATTTTTTAATTGGTTGCTTGTCTTCTTAGAGTGGAGTCGTGTAAGTTCTTTATATATTTGGAGATGAAACCCTTGTCTGAGGTATCACTGGCAAATATGTTTCCCATATAGTTGGTTCTCTTTTTATTTTAATACTATTTTCTTTAGCCATACAGAAGCTTTTTATTTTGATGAGATCCCATTTGTTTATTCTTTCTTTTATGTCCCTTGCTTTAGGGGACATATCAGTAAAAATGTTGCTCCATGAAATATCTGAGATTTTCCTGCCTATGTTCTCCTCTAGGACTTTAATGATGTCATGGCTTATATTTAAATCTTTTATCCACCTTGAATTTATTTTTGTGTATGGTGTGAGTTGGTGTTCGAGTTTCATTTTTTTGCACGTAGCTGTCCAGTTCTCCCAACACCATTTGTTGAAGAGGCTATTTTGACTCCATTTTATGTTTCTGCCTCCTTTGTCAAATATTAATTGACTATAGAGAAATTGGATTTATTTCTGGGATGTCTGTTCTATTCCACTGGTCCATGAGCCTGTTTTTGTGCCAGGACCAGGCTGTTTTGATTACAGTGGCCTTGTAATACAGTTAGGTATCAAGTATTGTGATCCCTCCTACTTTGCTCTTCTCTCTCAAATTGCTGCAGCCATTCAGGGTTGTTTATGGTTCCATATAAATTTTCAAAGTGTTTGTTCTATGTCTGTAAAACATGCCATTGGAACTTTAATAGGTATTGCATTGAATTGTAAATTGCTTTGGGTAGTATGGACATTTTGATGATGTTGATTCTTCTGAACCATGAACATGGTATATGTTTCCATTTGTTTGTGTCTTCCTTGACTTCTTTCTTCAGTGTTGTGTAGTTTTCTGCATACAAGTCTTTTACCTCCTTGGTTAGGTTTATTCCTAGGTATTTTATTTTTCTTTTTGCTTTATTAAATGGGATTTTTTTCTTGATTTCTGCTTCTGCTCTTTCATTGTTGGTATACAGAAATACCTTTGATTTCTGGATATAGACTTTGTATCTGGCTGTTTGGCCAAATTCATTTATTACATGAAGTAGCTTTTTGGCCGAGTCTATAGGATTTTCTATGTACACTATCATGTCATCTGCAGACAATGATAGTTTTGTTTCCTCCTTTCCAATTTGGATGCCTTTTATTTCCTTTTCTTTTCTAATTGCTGTGGCCAATACTTCCAATACTATATTGAATAGAAGTGGTGAAAGTGGACAACCTTATCTTGTTCTTGATCTTAGTGAAAAAGATTTTAATTTTTGCCTGTTGAGTATGATGTTGGCTGTAGGTCTCTCATATATGGCCTTTATTATGTTGAGGAATGCTCCCTCAATTCCCACTTTGCTAAGTGTTTTTATCATAAATGGGTGCTGTACCTTATCAAATGCTTTTCTGTATCTATTGATATGATCTTGTGATTTTTATCTTTGCTTTTGTTTATGTGATGTATTACATTTACTGATTTGTGAATCTTGAGCCATCCTTGCATCCCTGGGATGAATCCCACTTGGTCACAGTGTATGATCTTTTTAATGTATTGTTGGATGGGGTTTGCCAATATTTTTTGAGAATTTTAGAGTCTATGTTTATCAGCGATATGGGATTGAAGTTTTCTTTCTTTGTTATGTCTTTATCTGGTTTTGGGATTAGAATGATGCTGGCTTCATAAAAAGAGTTTGGGAGTCTTCCATCATTCTGGATTTTTTCAAAAAGTTTGTAAAGGATAGGGGTTAGCTCTTCCTTAAATGCTTTGTAAAATTCTCTTGTGACACCATCTGGTCTAGGCTTTTGTGTGTTGGGAGTTTTTTAATTACTGCTTCTATTTCATCTGCTGTTATTGGTCTGTTCAGGCTTTCTGCTTCTTCTTCATCCAGTTTTAGGAGATTATATTTTTCTAGAAACTTGTCCATTTCACCTAGGTTTTCAAATTTCTTGGCATACAGTTCTTCATAGTAGTTTCTTACAATCCTTTGTATTTCTGTGGTGTCAGTTATAATCTCTCCTCTTTCATTTCTGATTGTGTTTATTTGGGTCCTCTCTCTTTTTTTCTTGATGAGCCTGCTTAAAGGCTTGTCAATTTTGTTTATCTTTTCAAAGAACCAGCTCCTGGATTCATTGATCCTTAGAATTATACTTTTAGTCTCTACATCATTTAAGTCTGCTCTGATCTTAGTTATTTCCTTCCTTCTACTTGCTCTGGGCTGTCTTTGTTGTTGCTCCTCAAGTGCTTGTAGGCATAGGGTTAGGTTGTTTGTTTGAAATGTTTCTATCTTTTTTAGGTAGTCCTGTATTGCTATGAGCTTCCCTCTGAGGACTGTCTTTGCTGTGTCCCATAAGTTTTGGGTCGTTGTGAGTTTGCTTTCATTTGTTTCCAGTAACATTTGATTTCTTCCCCAATTTCATTGTTAACCCATTCATTGTTTAATAGCATGCTATTCAATCTCCATGATTTGGAGGATTTTGGGTTTTTCCCCTTGGGGTTGGTTTCTAGTTTCAGTCCCTTGTGGTTGGAGAAAATGCTTGGTATGATTTCAATTTTCTTGAATTTGTTGAGGTTAGTTTTGTGTCCTATCATGTGGTCTATCTTCGAGAATGCTCCATGTGCATTTGAAAAGAATGTGTATTTAGCTTCTTTGGGATGAAGGGCTCTATATATATCAGTTAAGTCCATTTCAGGTAGAGTGTTGTTCAATGCCACAATATCTTTGTTGGTATTTTGTTTAGAAGATCTGTCCATTTTTGACAGTTGGATGTTAAAATCCCCTACTATAATTGTGTTGCTGTCAGTATCTTTTTGAAATCCTCTAAGATTTTCTTGATGTATTTAGGTGCTCCTATATTGGGTGCATATATATTTATAATGTTTATGTCTTCCTGGTGGATTCTTCCCTTGAGTATTAAGAAGTGACCTTCTGGGTCTCTCTTTATTGCTCTTCTTTTGAAGTCTATTTTGTCTGATATGAGTATTGCTACCCTGTCTTTTTTTTTTTTTTCCTGTCCATTTGCTTGGAAAATTTGTTTCCAGCCCTTCACTTTGAGTCTGTGTATGTCTTTTGTCCTGAGGTAGGTCTCTTGTAGGCAGCATATGTGTGGGTCATGCTTTCTTATCCATTCAGCTATTTTATGCCTTTTGATTGGAGCATTTAATCCATTTACATTTAAGGTTATTATTGATAGGTACTTATTCATTGCCATTTTTGTTCCTGTGTTGCTCTTCCTGTCTTTCTCTCTTTTCCTTCCTTTCCTTAAAGCAGGCCCTTTAGTATCTCTTGCAGACTGCTTTGGTAGAGGTGTATTCTTTGAGACTTCTTTTGTCTGGGAAGCTCCTTATTTGGCTTTCTATCTGGATTGAAAGCCCTGCTGGGTAAAGTAGTCTTGGTTGCAGGCCTTTGGTTCTCATTACTTGGAATATTTCTTGTAATCTCTTCTGGCTTAGAGCATTTCCATTGAGAAGTCAGCTGCTAACCTTATCGGGGCTCCTTGTATGTTACTTCCCTTTTCTCCCTTGCTGCCTTTAAGATTCTCTTTTCTTCGAATTTTGCCATTTTAATTATGATATGTCTTGAAGTGGGCCTATTTGGGTTCCTCTTCATTGGGACTCTATGTGATTTCTGGATTTGTGTGACTTTTTCTCTCATCAAATTAGGGAAGTTTCCCTCATTACTTTTTCAAATACGTTTTCTATCCCTTATCTTCTTCTCCCTCTGGTATCCCTATTATACAGATATTATTACGTTTCATATTGTCTTGTATTTCTCTTAATCCCTCTTCATTCTTTCTGATCTTCTTTTCCTTTTCTTGCTCTTTCTGGATTTTTTTTCTACTTGGTCCTCCAACTCACTGATCTGATCTTCTGCTTCATCGATTCTGCTTTTCATTCCTTCCACTGTGTTCTTCAGTTCAGAAAGTTTATTCTTCATTTCCTCTTAGCCCTTGTTGATAGCTTCTATTTCCTTTTTCATGTTGATATAGTTTGCAGTGAGTTCATCATAGCTTTCCTGTAGTTTCTGGTAGCTCATTGAGAGCTCATATAACTTCCTGACAACCATTGCTTTGAACTCAAAATCTAATAGTTGAGTTGCCTCCATTTCATTTAGCATTCTTTCTGGGGCTTCCTCCTTTTCTTTACTTTGGGGATTGTTTCTTTGTCTTCCCATTGTTCGTGATGCTCTTCTTGTTAGGCTCAGTTTCTTGATTTGTTCTGGTTCCCTGGGTTTATGGTGTGAATTCTGTGGTAGAATGCGTGTGAGATTCAGTGGTGCTGTCTCCTTTGGGTATCCTGGTGTTCACGGCTTCCAGTGTCTCAGGTGTTGAAATGTCCCCTCTTTGGGACCAACTCTGGTCTTTCCACAGTTCCAGGTATTTTTCGTTTCGTTTTGTTTTGTTTTGCTTTTGTCTCACTCGTAGGTGTTTAAAAAGTGAAAAGAGGAGGAAAGAAGAAAAAGGAAATAAAAAAATGAAAAGAGAATAAAGAAAAGCAGAATGAGAAAGAAAAGAAAAAAGAGAAAGGAAGAAGAGATAAGCTTGGAAAGAAAGGAAGAAGGAATAAAACAAGAATGAAGTAATGAGAAGCAAAAGGAGTTGAGGGGTAAAAAAGATCAAAATAATGAAAAATTAATAATAAAAAAGTGAAAAAGAAAAAGAAAACAACACACACACACACACACACACACACAAAGCCACCAAAACCACCAACTCTTGCTGTTATCAATCTTGCCAAGCTGGTTTTTCTGGCCCTGATGACTGCAGTGGTGACTGCATTGTTTTTCTCCCTGTTCAGCACTCAGTTATCTTTGGCCTACTGTTCTCAGAGCTAGCCTGGGGCCTCTCTGCACAGGGCCTCAGGTTTATCTTCTGAGGGGGCAGGCACCTACTGAGGACCCGTGTGTGCAAGTGCTAATGATCTTTCAGCCTTCCATGCACAGGTGCCAACTGTCCTGTGAGCACAAATCGACCCCAACACAGGTCGCACACAGGTGTCTAAAATCTCCCAACAGCCCACACAGGTCCCAGATGGTCCAAGAGACCGTATGGTATCACAGCTCCCTGATGGTGCTCGGGCATTGAGAGACCGTAGTGCTGAGCGACTGTAGCATGCGTCCCCCAGTGGTGCTGCTCACGCTGATGGATCCCCGCTCAGCTGTTTCCAATGGCGCGTGGGCATAGACAGTCGCATGAGCTCCAATCTGCAATCCTCCCAGGGCTATGAGACCTTAACTCCTCTCTGTGAGATTTCAAGCAACCAGGTTTATCCTGGTGCTGCTGAAACCTTGTTTGGCTGGGCAGGGAGCAGTTGACCCGGCTCCCTCCCTAGACACTTGTGGTGAGTGCTGGCCTGGGATCTCAGCCCCTACCCTGGTTTCCATGCTACTGGAGTACTCTCCTTACCATCTGGTTTTTCAGTGTCCACTGCAATTTTCGATCTCCTATTTTCAAATATGCTGTGTTTCTGGTGTCTGTTTGCTGTACTCCACTGTAAATTGGCCAGATTTTTCACCTGTGCGAAAGGGGAAGAGGGATGTATATCCTCTTACCATGCCAGCATCTTTTCTATCCAGGAAAACTTTTTTCATAAGAAAATAAGTATGAAACTGAGAAACAATGAAGTCTTCAACATATAAGTGTCACTGTGAAGATATTCATATAACACTGAGAAATGCAGATTCAAAGAGGAGAGAGAGATGAAGATTCAAATTGGTAATTTATCTATACAGAGAAAGTAGTCAAAACTATTATAGAAGAACAGCTCTTTAAGAGGTGGTTGAGAAAAAAATTGCATCCATCACCTGGAGTGCTGCAGGACACATAAAGTTATCATGAGATACATGAGGAGCCATCAGACAGGATATGTATATTCAGGGAACAATATTTGTGGAAGGACCATTTAGTGATATATGCTAATTATTTATGTAGAAAGATAAATACAGAATATTTAGTAAAAAAAAATCAGGATTTTGTCCAATGGATGGTAGAAAAATAAAATAAAAGGAAGAAACTAATTTCATATAGCATACCATAAAAATGTTTTCAAGAGCCCTGGCTGGGTAGTTCAGTTGGCTGGAGCATTATCCCCCACACCAAAAGGTTGTAGGCTTGATTACTGGTCAGAGAAAATACCTAGGTTTTGGGTTTGAGCCATATTTGGGTGCATCCAGGAGGCAACCAATTGATATTTTTCTCTCACATGGTGTTTCTCTCTTTCTCTCTTTCTCTTCCTTGCTCTAAAAATTAATAAACATATCCTTGGGTGGGGATTAAAAAATGTTTTAAGAAAGTAAAATAAACATGTTTTATGTGTCTTGACAGCCAATAGTCAAAATTTTGCTTTATGCTGAAGGTGCATCAAATCATTTAGTTTTTGTAAAAATTGGCATATTGTATATGTCTATTATAATATAATATATATTTTAGAAATTGTGGAGATTACTGAAAAATAGAAAAAAAGGTTAACAAACCACCACAGTCACTTCATTTGGAGGATTTCTTAAATGCAGTTTCATTATTTTAGCCATGTGTAGCGTATGTTTATGGTTTCACATTTTTGGTATATTTATTTTCTTACAGTTACAGTCAAATATAAAAATAATACTGTGGTACCTTTTTTACATGGTTTACAACTGAGTTCTTTTCAAGTTGTAGTAATAACATGAGAAAATTTCAAAAAACTCGTTAGGTTAAAACACATTTTGCCTTTTTAAATAATATGGAACAGGTAATTAAATAATGCTGTGATGGATAGTTAGATAAGTTTTAACTATCTTTGTTACCATTGGTATTATTCACTTCCTTGAGAATTGCTGTTTTAGGGAAATCATCAGAATGTGCTTACCTAACTCAAATATAAAGCTAATACCTTCTTTTACCACTTGCCTAATTGCTGCATAACACACAACCTTTAATTAAATTTAAAACAAAAACAAACACAAACAAACAAATAAACAAACAAAAAAACCCTCTTCCAAAATCTACAAATTAGACAGGGCTTGGCAGGAACAGTTCAAGATGACCACAACATAAGTCTCCTTCATTAGGATTTGGAAGCATCTATTGAGCTTCTGTAGGACTTGATGCCTATCTTTTTCAAATATATAAATGAGATAGTTTAGAGTTTTCCCAGAGCAGTTGGCTGCATTCATGTGCATATGTGATAAGATTTGAATTCCTTAAATGGGAGACCAACAGGTGGAGAATGTCTCAATATGGGGGTGACAGGCACTCTGAGGCATCACCTTAACTCTTCTTGAGATCTTAACAAAGGATGTTATATACCATCCTGGATTTAATCTTTGACCAGGATCAATTTCTTAAATGGAGAATGTTTTACCATCCTGAGAGACAGGAATGAGAAAGTTTCACTTTGGGACCCTGGTGAGCCCTGGATCATTTATATTTCCTCAAATTTTGCTTGCAAACTGATTGGTTATTTTCTTAGCTCCTCTTACCTCTCTAATTTTATTCTAGGCAGCTAGAAGAAACCAGGGGGTACCTCCGATACCTTTTCTGGAGTTCTCAGCTAGATCATCAGGTTCATTAGACATATTTCTTATTTTCCACATTAACCAAGGCAAAACTTTTGTTAAACTTCTTGCCACTCCTTAAGAAGGGTCCCCTTTTCTCCAGTGCCCAGTAATTCCCTACCCTTCTTTAAGCTCTCACTGATGGCTTCCACTAGTCTATTTAGGCTTCTGCCAGTACTCTGTTAACCCTTTGAGCTTTCACTAACTGTTCTTGAGACCCTTGCAGCTTATACTTGCTGCCTGATCCCAAAGGCAATGTCACACATTTCAGGCATTTTGTTACAGGAGCACCCCACTTTCAGTTCCCTAACACACACCCCTAAATGCAATGGCTTCAAACAACCACAATCATTTATTTTGCTTATGAACTTGCAATTTTTGAGCATAGCAACTACAAACTCAGCAGGTGAAGTTGATCCCTGCTCTCTGTTGTGCCAGGCTGGGGGTTGAGAGACCCATTTTGAACCTTGAGCAAGTCGGTGCTAGGAGCTCAGCCAGGATAGTGAGCATGGGCCTATGTTCCTCTCTCCATGGGTCTTTCCACAAGTTTTCTCAGAATATACTGGCTGGATTATAGGAGCAAACATTCCAAGAGAATCATGTGGTGATAGTATCACATTTTATAACCTATCCTTGGAAATCACAGTGTTATTTCTGCTGTAGTCATACCCAGTTCAAAGAGAAGGAAACTAGACCCTGATTCTCAGTGGGAGGGGTATCAAAATCATATTGTAATAAGAGCTGGTGGGATGGCAGAGACAGTGTGACCCCTTTTCAGATAATGCAATCTGTCATATATCCATCAATATGTTGAGGAATACTAAAAATTCACTATTGATAATATCAAGTGTTATGGTTGGTGAATCATGTTTATTGCTCCTGGAGTATGTGTTGGGGGAGGTAGGTTTGATCTGGGCTTTTTTGGAAAGTGGAAGTTGGATAGAGGTGGAGAGGAATGTAACTTTGTAGAGTAGAAATTAAAAGAGACATTGTCAGAACTGTTGTTTGTATGCTCATTCCTATGGATACCAGCAATTTGGGGAGATGATAGGGAATAGGGGAATGTTTTTTTTGGGGGGGTGGGGTAGGTTGATAGTTGTATACATGAGAAAAAGAGCAGGGCAGGGTGTAGACACTGGAAGAAAGGATTTTATAAAAGCCAGATGACAACCAGAGTTGCTTAGGAAACCAAGTAATTTAAATAAAGCTAAAGCATTGATAGAGGGACATTTCCCCTTACCTGTATACAGAAATCTAGGACTTCCAGCCAAGATGGAGGTGTAGGTAGACACATAGTGCCTCATTGCACAACCAAAAGGAGGACAACAATAATTTAAAGCCAAAAAAAAAAAAAACAATGAGAACTGACAGAAAAATCAAACTGTATGGAAGTCCAACAACCAAGGAGTTAAAGAAGAAATACTCACCCAGATGGTAGGAGGGGTGAAGATGGGCCGCTAGGTGGAGAGGACTCACAGTGAGGCGGTGGCTGGAGAACCCAGCAGTCACAGATGCAGGTGCAGATAATCTGGGAGAAACAATTGGTGAGTGAGATAGATCCACAACCCAGGGTCCCCGTGGGGAAGCCTCAAAGCTTCTGACTGAAAACACCTGTGGGGGTTGGGGCAGCAGAAGGAGAAAATCCCAGCCTTACAGGAAAGTTCATTGGAGAGACCCATAGGGTCCTAGAATGTACACAAGCCTACCCACCCAGGAGTCAGCACCAAAACGGCCCATGTTACTTGTGGGTAGCAGAGAAAATGACTGAAAGTTGCCAAGAGCAAGCACCATTGTTCCCTCTCGGACCCTCCCCTACATATAGCACTACAATGCAGCAACGTGGGTTGCCCAGCCCTGGTGAATACCTAAGGCTCTGCCCCTTACTATGTAACAGGTGTGCTGAGACAAAACAAAAATGGCCCAAATGAAAGAACAGATCAAAGCTCCAGAAAAAAATACAACTAAGCAACAAAGAGATAGCCAATCTATCAGATGCACAGTTCAAAATGCTGGTAATCAGGATGCGCACAAAATTGGTTAATATGGTTGCAAATTAGATGAAAAAATGAAGGCTATGCTAAGTGAAATAAAGAAAAATGCCCAGGGAACCAACAGTGAAGGGAAGGAAACCAGGACTCAAATCAATGGTGTGGACCAGAAGGAAGAAAGAAATATTCAACTGGAAAAGAATGAAGAAACAAGAATTAAAAAAAAAAATGAGGAGGGGCTAGAACCTTCAGGACATCTTTAAATGTTCCAACATCTGAATCATAAGGGTGCCACAAGGAGAAGAAGAAGACTAAGAAATTGAAAACTTAATGAAGGAGAACTTCCCCAATCTGGAAAGGAAATAGACTTCCAGGAAGTCCAGGAAGATCGGAGAGTCCCAAAGAAGTTGGATCTAAGGAGGAACAAACCAAGGCACATAATTACATTACCCAATATTAAAGATAAGGAGAGAATCTTAAAAGCAGCAGGAAAAAAGAAGAGTTATCTACAAAGGAGTTCCCATAAGACTGTCAGCTGATTTCTCAAAAAAGACCTTCCAGGCAAGAAGGGGCTGGAAAGAAGTATTCTAAGTTATGAAAGGCAAGGACCTACATCCAAGATGGCTCTATCCAGCAAAGGTTTCATTTAGAATGGAAAGGCAGATAAAGTGCTTCTTAGAGAAGGTCAAGTTGAAGGAGTTCATCATCACTAAGCACTTATTATATGAAATGCTAAAGGGACTTATCTAAGAAAAAGAAGATAAAAATATGAACAGTAAAATGACAACAAACTCACAGTTTTTAACAACCACACACAAAACAAAAGCAAAAGCAAAAGCAAATTAATCAAACATCTAGAACAGGAACAGAATCACAGAAATGGAGATCACATGGAGGGTTATCAGTGCGGGAGTGGAAGAGGGAGGAAGGGGGAAAAGGTACAGAGAATAAGCAGCATAAATGGTAGGATGAAAATAGACAGGGGGAGGTTAAGAATAGTATAGGAAATGGAGAGGCCAAAGAACTTATATGTATGACTCACAGACATGAACTAAGGTGGGGGAATGCTGGTGGGAAAAGGGTGTCCAGGGCAGAGGGGAATAAAGGGAGAAAAAATGGAACAACTGTAATAGCATAATCAAAATATATTTAACTAGCTAAATAAATAAATAATCATATTTTGGTTAAAAAAAGCAATCTAGTGGTTCTCAAATGGGTTTGAGAACATAAAGATCTTTGCTGAGACCTTTGACACAGACCCAGGCAGTCTTGTGACTGCCCCAGCCACAGGACTCCCTTCAAGGCTCTTCTAGGTGGCCTTAAAGGCCGAGATCTCAGCTGCGCTCAGTTACAGCAAAAAAGAGGAACTTAGCAGATGCCACTTAGCAGTGGTAGTTGACAGAACTTGTTTGTGAATACATATTATGTATACCCTCTTTGGGGTTTCAAGAAATAATTGCAATATAATTCTGCTAGAATAATTTCTGAGGGAGGAATTGTTTTGACACCCAACATTTAAACCAAAGGGCTTCAAATCATTGAAATGTGAGCATAAAAATTAATGTGACATGATTTTATACTCAGGGGCTAGAGTGGCACAGACATCAGTTTCCATAGCTACCATAAGGTCAAATGCTGTGCCTTGCCACCTTACTGAAGAGTTGTTACCTAGGAGTTGTTGTTTCTGACTGAATGTGGAAAGAGTACCTTCCCTCAGGTGAAGTGGTACACTGACCACCTTATAGCAACAATGCCAAGTTGAGGCTATTATATTTCTATTTTTTTGGTGAATGCTTATATTTCTAAAGATAAGTAGAAATAGTATGACTGAAAAGAAAGTTGGGGAGGTATAAAGAAGCTTGCTGTATGTGTGCATGTGTTGTAATGTCTTTTCATGGGCGTTAGTGGGAAGTTGGGAAAGCTGCTGGCCTTATGCCATTTTAATTGAAAAGCGTCATCTAAATTTTATGGAGAAAACAGAGAAAAACATTTCTGTCATCTGTGTTAGAAGATGCTTTTCTGCAAATGACAATCTGGAACAACCAAAAGAGGTTTTTGGACCAACATGAAATATGAAAAAATAATTATGGTTGTACTATGTTATTTGTGCTATGAACTCTGTTTTTCATTATTTATTTTCCTCTGCTCTTTGAGTTATTTAAAAGCCAGTATTTCAATAATTCCAGTATTCTCTCATATAAAGCCCTCTGTTCTGTAAACAGTGGGATAAGTATATTAGTTTAAGAGACAACAAAACACCTGAAATGAGGGTGCCCCAGGACAGAAGATGTTCAGTGTGCAAAGCCTTTGAAGAAAAACGTTGCTTCTCAGAAGGAGTTATAAATTTGCTGTGAACAAGACAAAACCAGCATGGAGTTTTAAATCACTTCCTCTATACAAGCTCTCAACAGGCATGCATGAAAGCAAAATAAAGAACACTTGAGAAAATCTAAACTAGCTACCTGAAAATTCTGCTTTTAAAGAAAGTACAGCTAAGAAAGGACATATCTCATCACCTCTCAACTTCAAATATGCCAATATTTGCAGATTTTTAAATGGCCGTGCTCTCTCTCACCATTTATTGTCTCCTCTACTGACTCTGGCTCTCTTCTTCTTCTCTAGAAGGCTATTTTCAATTCATTTTTCAAGATTCAGTTCAAAGGTTGACTGCACTTGAAGGCTTTGCCTGGCACTTCTGCACAGCCTCCCTGCTACAGACACTAGCGCTGCCACAGTCTCCTTCCTTTGGCACCCAGCTGGAGTACAAAATTCTCTACATTCTCTTTGTTTTGGTATACTTTTCCCATCTGCCCCCTTGCTCCAAACCCAATATGCACTCAGTGATTAAACATTGAGGTCTTTTAAGCAGGAGTGATATTCGTCTCTACTCTTTTGTCATTTGTATTCAGTACAATTTCAGACACCAAGCTAATGGGTGCATAATCATCCTCCCATAAATGACTCAGTGGGCAAGCAAGTAAATGAAAGCATGCATTTAGGATACAAAAATTTTGCTATCTCTTCTTTTGGCATCTTTTTTTAGACAAATGCTGAGCAAAAAGGATTTTTCAAGCTCTACACGGATATTATATCATTCTATTACTGAGGAAAGAGATTGAGTTGACAGCTGACACAGAGAAAGCAAACTACACAAGTATTTTTGCTTTTGTCTTTTTCTTCAAGGGGAATGACTTGCAAACCAGAAAGCATGAAAATGATGAAGAGGTAAATGTAAGAGGACTGTAGGGAAGTACAAAGAGATTCTTTAGATGAATCCAAATCTCTAGGTTAGGTGAATTTCATCCTAAGAAATCAAAATAAGTTACAGGCATGACCACAAAACCTCAGTTGATAACCTCTGACAAAAACTTGCTGGAAAACCAGAAATAGGAAGGCTTTCTCTCGTTTAAAAAAATTAACATGTATGAATATGACCTTGTCACTGACAAAAATTGCAGAACAGTTTCATAAGGGTTATTTCTTTAGCATTTGAAAAAGGAAGTGATGCTCATTCCTAGCTTGAAAAGGTTCACCTAGAACAAACCATTTTAAACAAATCCCTTTTTTCCTTTTTTTATCCTTTTTCTTTTTAAAACATAGTTACAAGATAAATGAATGAAGAATTTTTAGTGGACATCAAATATGTGAATTTCAGAATAAAATCTGATCTCATTTCTTAATATTTCCTTGGTAATAAGATGATTTTATCTTGGTGATAAGAAATTTGGGCTGAACTATGTTTAGGTAAGCAGGATTATAACAGGTTAAATAACCACACCCCCAAAATCACATGTTTTATCTCTGTTACCATGGAGGGAGAGGGACTTAACCTTAATCATATCCTGTGGCACCATTTTATTTATATATGTAGTGAGGACAACATCTCAAATTTGTAAATAAAAAATGGTGGATAAGTTGGTTATTATCACATTTAGATTTTGCAAATATATTGAAACTTTGGGAAAATTGCCCAAAAGTAATTAGGTAGAAATAGGTTGAAATAGATGTAAATTGAATGACAGCATAGAAAACAATGGATCTGGTTTCAGTACAAATGGAAAAGAGCCTAGAACATAGCAAGCATGATAGGGTGAACAGTTATTCCTCCCTTCTTCACACTTTTGTGTAGAGAGACCTCCACCAGAGTAGCAAATACTGCTGGCTTCTGCTTTTACCTGTACTCATTGCTGTATCTGGGAGAAGACTGGTGGGTGATAGCCAATAGTACCTCCATTCTCCCCCTCCCTTGATAGGTATAACTATGCAATGGAAAGCTCATGATTACTGGAAATTTGCTCTCTTTGCTTTTACCTCAGAACAGTGTAAGGAAGAAATCATGGGCAAGTGTATTGCTCTGCAGATGAAAATTTTTCTCCATTTGGCATACCCTGTGTCTGGGCTGCAGAGGGGGTTCTGTGAGTGGGTGGTTAGCATGCTGTTAGCAAGCCCCTTTAACAAGACCATTGAGTCATGTTCTCCAATCTAACTTTTTCAGGAAAATACCTCACACCATGATCTCCTTCTGTCTGATTCAGTTTATCTCACAATTGGTCATAAGCCCCAACTGTAGGCACTTACTCAATGTTTATTGATTATTAAATTAAAAAAAAGTTTAGAAGGACCATATCTCTATTTCCTCATATGTGACACTCTTAGCACCTATTGTTTTATTTTGATTGTTTGCTTTGATCTTCCTCTCACATTACATACTTTCATCAACTGTCTACTGATATCACAGTGAGCAAACAGAAAACTAGGTGGGACTTCTACATGTGTGGATCAGCACTGCCAAAGTATTAACAGAGGGGAATTTTTTTGAAGGTGGAAAACCAGGTGTCAGCAGCTTCAGGCCCTTTCTCTTGAGCTGCTTATTGCAGCCAAATCCTTCAGAGAAATTTCTTCCAATCTTCTGCTTGGGTGGCATAATCATGACTGTTAGCACTTTGGGACTTTGGTGGGAAATAACATTGGAGAGTCAAAACCCAGGACGAAAACTTCCAGGAGTACCATGAAAGGAAGAAACAAGGTTTTATAACAGAGAGCAATTGAAGAGAACCACTTTAGATAGAGAAGTCATGGAGGACCTCCCTGAACAGGTGACATTAGAGTTGAATCCCCAAAATGAGAATGAGCTTTGTCAAGCACATTGCTGGCCAAAGAGTGTCCAGGCAGAGGTAAGAACATATATAAAATCCCTGAGCTCAGAATTTTAAGAAACAAATACATGGTTCCAGTGTGGTGGGAACAAAGTGAACAAGGGGAGTTTCAGAAAGAGGTAAAGTCACAGCATAGCCTGGAGACAAATCATGTATACCTTATAGGGCATTGACTAATTAATCATTCCCTCCTTCACATTCCATTGGGCTTTATACATAATTTTATTATTAGAAATCTAAACTTTGTAATTCCCTTATCTGTTTTATTCACCTGATTCTATATATAGGATAAATTCCTTAAGGTCAGAATCCATTTACTATTTACCTGAATGTCCCTCATTCCAGCACTTAAAATACTGCCAGTTTTCTCTTAGAGGAGGTGTTCAGAACAGCTGTTTAGTGAACACCCTAAGGGAAACTGAATAAAGCATGCCTTCTGTGCTGATCCAAATATTTAGAATGGCCACCGATGGCTTGAGATTTTGTGCAAAGTATCCTAACAACCAAGACAGTATATTGCTATTATTGAGCTGATGCTTTTGCCAGTACTAAAATAACCATAAATAATTTTAATTCAGTTTAAAGTCTGTTGATTTAATTCATGATAGAACTTAAGAGAATGTATAATTCCAATGGCTCTGGAATTTATGATAGGGTTTGGGTATTGACTTTTTCACTTATGTCTACTGTATGTAGTATATGATAGCATCTCATTACCCTTGTTTTTCTCCTGCTCACTCTGACTCTCTTGACTGGGGCTATGCCAGGAGCTGTTCCTGAAGGAGGCTCCACCCTTGAGTGGAGCCTACAATGAGAGTGGCAGAGAATAGGGCAATTTTGACTCCATCACACACTGACACAGTAGCTCAGTGCAAATTATTTAATTCCTTCAAGAGTTAGCTTCTTTACTTACAAACTGAAAATCATGGTACAGTTAAAAAAGATGTGTATATAACATTTAGTATAGTCTCTGGCATTTGAAGAGCACCACATAAATGTGAACTGCTATTATTTTCATAATTATTGTGAAATTACAATATTTAAGCTTGGCCCAGCTTTTTAAATTTGAAATGATCAGAATTTATTCAAAAAATCTTACAAAATCCTGGCAGATCAAAGATAAGTAGAAGAAAGTAGGCAATAATGCAGTAATTCATTTACATCATGTCAAAAATGACTGAAAATAAAACTTTGTGGAAGAGTATATTTTTACAAAAATCTTTGCTTCAGAGTTTCCTGATAAATATTCCTTTTGGCCTGAGAACTACATAGTTGATTTCTGCATGAAACTGAATATTTTTTGAAAGTTAGGGCTAAATTAGTTGGGTTATTTTTGCATGATGAAAGCGTGAAAACAAAACACCTTTTTTGTTAAAATATTATCTGGTCCTCGTTTCAGCCCAGAGGATTGAAAATACTATGTAATTAAAATTTTAAATGTGGGAAGGAAATTCTATAATATTTGTTAATTCTAGCCCTGAAATGTTCAAAGTTATTTTTTGCTTCAAAATCTGGAACTGAACATACACTCAACAATTTATTTCAATTCATACTGTTAGAAGCTTTTCCTGCCTATCCGTGCAGGTTTGGAGGTATACTTGAAGTATTTCTCCTTTCTTTAGAAAAAAAAATTGAATAAAGTAGTAAAAAGAACAAGTCAGAACAGTTTGCTTTTAATATTGTTAGGGTATATAGTTGTAAAAATTTTAAGGAAATAATAAATTATCTAAATTGTAAACCAGGATGTCTTAATACCACACCATCAGAGTTCGAGGGGAAGGTCTACAATTGGTGACAATTTTCAGAAAAAGAACCAAAAAGTACCTTATTATATCACACCCTTAAAGAGTCATCTGGCATTGAATAGTCTTACCCTGGATTTTCAATAGAACAATTATAATGGGTTTAATACATCACATGGAAGTATGAGTTAAGACTGTAAGGGTGACACAGACATTACTGGTTTGGGAGCTCCACAACGGTGACTATTTGGATTCTCATATTAAATGGAAATGTACCTCATGTGGCTACATGGGACAGCACTGAGTAATTGTGATAATGTGGCTTCCACTTGCTCTACTTTCCTATTTCCTTATTTAAGCATCTTAAATTTCAGTAGAACATGAATTTTACATACATCTTGCATTTGATTAGATCACATTTTATATATTTTATGCATTTTAATCCAAGTTTGGCTCTGTGAACCTTACCATCTGTCTAGAGTTGTCATTGCATTTTATTTTTAATTTTAATTTACCCATTATATTTTTGACTAAAAGTGGTTTATTTTTGGCAACTTCCTCACCTATGTCTTCTCTCCCTTCCATCCATTTGCCACAATGCAACAAGAGAAGACCTTCTAAAACATAAATCTGATTACATTATTCCAGTTGAATTCCATTGTCTTTATACTTAGTCCAAATTCTAACCAGAATCTTAAGATACTGCATTATCTGGACCCTTTGAGTATATCTTTGCAACTTTCTTTATTGATGTTATGTTCCTTTTAGTTTCTCTAGCCATTCTCTCCCTCGCCTCTGAGCCTCTATGCATGCTCTTCCCATTGCCTGGACCACTTATCCCACTTTCTGCCTCTGTAGTTCCTATTGCTTCCAAGAAGTTTTCATTAACAACATTACCTTTCCCCCCACACAATACACTATATCTTCCAATTTCATGGATTAAACAATTGCATAAGGTCAGTGCTTTGTATCCTCCCTAGGTAGATTTTAAGTTCTGGGAGAAAACAGAACCCCATCTACCTTGCTTACCATTGGGTCTCCCACATCTAGTCTGGGACCTGAGACACAGTCAAGTCTCAGTAAGTATTTATCAAATGCCCAGATGGAAGAGTAAGAAAAACCACCACAGAAAATGCTATGCATATATTATTTATCATTGTTACTTATTAACTACGTAGAAACTTTAAAAATAATGTGTAGCTATCACTGATGTCAAACTTACTTTTGAATTACAATCTATTTTATTCTGTAGGTACAGCTGCTAAGTGTGCAGTACTATATTTTTGTGCACCCATGGATGGTAAATGCAATAAAAATTACCTCAAATCAGAAGATGTTCTTTATAATTTATTTAGACATTGTTATCTGAGTTTGAATTCTTTATAGTAAAGCTTCATTGCATCTAAAATAAATAGTTATAGAGATTTAAAAATCAACACTTCAATTAGAAGCTTACCGCACATAAATCTACAAAATTGCACAACTTTAAGTTTGCAGGCAAAAAACCTTATAAAAATGCCTCTAGAAATCAGAACATTTATGAAATACAGTTTAGCTGGCTGCTCAATCCAAAATGAGAATTGCAGTTCCAGTCCTAGGTAAACTCTTTGGAGGACTTTCCTGTGCAACTCTGCTGACAACAAACGATGTTGACAGCTGCCAGCTTTTTCTCCTGATAGAAAACAAAATGTTGCTTAGCCATAGCCCCAAAGGAAAAATAACAATGACTTCTAGAGTCATCTGGGAAGTCCAACATATCGCATCAGTTGGAAACAGGTGAGGAAAGGCGATCCTCTTGAATGACCTTGTTAACATCATTTCCATTACCGTGCTACTATTCTTATAGGTTTGTAGTTTGCAGGACAATACATTAGGCATTAACAACTTTACACATTTAAGAAACATTTACTTATCACCTATTTTGTGATATATACTATGGTAAGAGTTGGAAATACAATGATGAAAAAGACAGAAAAACAAGTAGATTAATAGATTGTTCCTGAGGGTTACGAGGGAAACAAAAGAGTGATGGTTGGGGGTGTCTCATGGGCAAGCAGACTGAGGACCAAACTAAGACAGCTGGTCGGGAACGCCTCCTAGAGAAGTAACTTTTGAAATACGAATAAGCAATCAGTGAAAAATCAGGGAAACACATTCTAGGCAGAGGAAATAGCAAATGCACAGTTTCTGATACGGAAAAAGGCTTGCTGTATTTGAAAATAAGAAAAAAAAAGGCCAATGTGACTGGAGAATAATGTGCAAGCAGAACAAGGGCAGGAGATCAAGCTGGAGAGATACTTAGATGTCAGCTGATACAGGACTTGCAGGACTTTGCCTTTTATTCTAAAAGCAATGGAAGCCCTGGAAAGGTTTTATGCAAAGAAGTGACATACCTGATTTACATTTCTGAAACTCTCATGCTGGCTGCTGAGTGGATGGATAATAGAGGAACAAGAATGGAAGCAGAGAGTTCTTTTAGGATGTTATTACTGTAGTCCAGGTGTAAAATATGGCAGCACAGATGATCAAATATACATTCTGGAAACAGAATTGATAGGACTTGTTCAAGGATTGGATATGAGGGGTGAGGCAAAAAGAAGAATCAAGGATAACTCTCAGATTATATGATTCAAGCAACTTGGTAGAGGGTAGTCCCAATTACCATAATGAGTGAGCCTGGGGAAAGAACAGATTCCATAAAAAAGGCATTTTCAACAGCTCCAGGTTGAGTATGAGAAGTTTAAAAGATACGAATACCTGAATTCACTTCCTGACTCAAAGATAATCTTACCACATGGGAGGAACTTGGTAGGTGAAACATATCAAAGAGTCAGATCCTGACTGGTTTGTGCTTAAAGGGGAAAAACTTGCTGCTTGCCCACCACTAGGAGACCTGTGTTTTGGATTATTTGCTATGACAGAGTAACAGATTCACATCTAGAATCCCTCATGGACAACGTCTACATTCACAAGACGAAGAACAGGGACTTGGTGCTCTTGTGACAGTGACAGTTCAAGCACTGACTGTAACCCCCACCCCCCAACCTCCAGCTAACAATGCCGGCAGGAGTCATCAGTGAGCCTCAACCTGAAATCTTTCGCTCATTTGCCTCTCTAAAATATAAAACCCATTTCCTTCCAGTGCTAGTCCAAAAAAATTATCTAATCCCATTTTAAAACCATAGATTTTTAGGAATATGTTTATAAAAGAGCATCTGGTTTATTTCTCACTGAAAGTTGGTGCTAAAAAGTGAGAAACATGGATCAAGTCAACCCCCAACACAAAGGCTGTGAATAATTTACTTTGTAATTAGAAAAAATATTTTATTCAAATTATGTGCTTCCGTTATTTGTAATTAAAAAGCCTTGGTATTCACCAAAGAACAAACCATGGAGGACTCCTCCCTCCAAAAAAAATTATATTTCTTACATAGACATTTTCATAATAAGAAAGTCAAGGTTATAAGAAAGTATCTTTTTTTAAGCTATCAGTTTAGGTTTTTTTCCCTTTTCCTTCCCCTATTAGCCATGAAACAGGGCTTTGTGCTCAGTGCTTAAGGATTGCGTGAAAACAGAATTTGTCTGCAAACAATTTCCTTCCAAGTTTACTTTTAATTCTAAAAGCTTACGTCAGTTTTGCTAAATCTCCTGGAGAGACAGTAGGGTTTGAATAAAGAGAAAAAGTGTTCTCTTAAAATACAGTGGCCAGAAAAAAATACATGACTCAGTTAAATTTTGATTTCAGATAAACCACAAATCATTTTTGGTGGAAGTATGTCCCAAATGTAGCATGGAATATACTTACACTTAAAAATTATTTTTTATTTTTTTGAAATTTTAATATACTCAAGCATCCCATAGCTGTTGTTTTCAAATCTAGCAACCCTACCCTGAAAGACACTTAATTAATGAGAGAGGAAGAGATCTCCTCTGACTGAAAACTGAGGAGAGTTTGGGACTTTGACCTCTTCCTGAATACGTGACAGTAAGTGACAGGGAGGTAGAAGGACCTCTAAGGAGAATGACTGGATATTGTGTCTGTCTGACACAAGGTTTGATATATATTTATTAAATCATCTTTTTTATTTATAGTTCTGGCTCTGTATACTCATAATTATTCCCCACCTAATATAATAACAAATCATTTCATTGACGGTATATTTTTATTACCTTCATATGTGAATGAAAACTTCACTGGATATAGATCATTTGTATCTAACCTTTTATACCTTGAAACTCTGAAAATATTACTCTGTTGTCTTTTGTTATCTAATGTTATAAACAAGCCTGTTGTATGTCTGATTTCTTTCCCTATGTTGCCTGACTGATAATTTCACAATTCATTCTTTCTCTTTGTAGTTAATGACATTTGATAGAACATGCCTAGAACTATTTTGCCAGAGATCCATGCTCTAAAAGCACCCCTTCTCCTGCCATCAATCCCACCATCAGAGGCCTGCTCTCAGGTTTCTGCTCAATAAATAAAACTATTTGAGTCCCTACCTTTTTCCTCTGTGCTTTTGTAAACTTCCCTGCTCCCTGAAAATCAATTAATATTAGTTTTCTTTATTTTCCTTGATAATACAACCACCTTGTGCCACTGGTACCCAATGAACACAACTGCTGGATTGTGTGGTAAGAATGTTTAGTTTTGTAAGAAACTGTCAAACTGTTCTGCAAAGTGACTATACTGTGTTGTATTCCCACCAACAATGAATGAGAGCCCTTTTTGTTATTTTCATTGGCATCTGGTGTTGTCAGCATTCTGGATCTGGGCCATCCTAATAGGTACACAGTGGGCCACTTGCCTTTTTTGGATTTTTACTGCACTCTAAGTTGTTGTAAAAGAGACCATTGGTTTAATCAGCTTGGGATAGTCAAGGGAAATAGGGTCTAGGTGTATTACAAGAACAGAATTGCCTTAAGAATACCATCTCTATACCTTCAAATTTGTTGAGTGACTAATTGGACTAATGAATGAATGAATGAATTGAAGAACTTAGCTAATATCTAGCTCTGGCCTCAAAGTCCTCATAATAAATGATCATTAAGGTTTCTTCCAATCTTAAGACTCTGTAACATAATTTCCTTCTAATTTAGGGAAGTATAAAATGCATTGATGTGCCAGTAGGATGAGCTACTGCAAAAGCTTGTGTCTTTCCCATTTAAGCAAAGTTTACCACTGAGTTTCATTAAGCCTCTAAAAAAGCCTTGTGGAAAGAGCTTCCTCATACAGGGCTCTCAAAAGAAGCCTCAGCCTACTTCCTCAAGCATCCAAGTTTGCATTTATCTTCCCAGAGGCTCAGGAGCATGTGTGTGTATGTGTTTAATAGAAAAGCCTTTCTATATTCATTGAACTAACACAATTTTCTTCTCTTTTTTATTGCCATCACAATGTTGCGTGTTTCTTCTGTTCACTATATCCTATGGAATGCCATATATAGCTCGCTATGACGTGAATGTCTGTGTCCCCCCAATTCATGTGTTGGAACTCTAATCCCCAATGTGATGATCGTATTTGGAAGTGGGGCATTTGGAGATAATTAGGCTACGGGAGAAGAGCCTTCACGATGGCACAGTAACCTGATAAGAAGAGAACTTTCTTTCTTTTCCTCTCTGCCATGTGAGCACATAAGAAGAAGAGAGCCATCTGCACATGGGCAGGGAGTTCTCACCAGAACCCAAGCATGGTGGCATCCTGATCTCAGACTTCCTAGTCTCCAGAACTGAGAAATTAATTTCTGTGATTTAAGCCACCCAGTTCATTCTATGTTTGTGATAGCAGCCCAGAGTGACCAAGACATAGGGCTTCACTTATGTTGTAAGAATTTCTCACTTGCAGTTCAAACTCCAAACTGTGACCCTGATCTCTTAGGGTTGAATGGGCCAGCTTGTCCTGTGTAACCTAGTGTGACAGACTTCACTGTCTCATCCACTTCCTGCTAGCATCTTTTAATCTGATATTCCAGAAGCCTCACCACTTAGAAGTCTCCAACCACAGAGATGAGGATGTAAGTGACAAATATAGGACATCAGATATAGCTGAAGATGGTCCCCCTGTCACCTCCTTATGGAAGAACAATTGTTTCCTAGGTGATAAATGGTTTTAACTGAGATTCCCAAACTATTTCTAAAAATATTTGAATATAAGGTTTCTACTCTAAAGGGTAGCCTTAACTCTAAAGATAGAAGCTATCTTTGTTGTATTCTTCCTCAAGTCCAAGGATATCTTTATGTTCCTCCATATCCTAAGGGATAATGGAGGAACATAAAGATGGTCTAGAAATAGGAAGCAAGTGAGACAATCTTTCCTTGATACTAACACACACTAGACCCTGAGAATAATCAGACTGGGTGTTATAACAAACAGAAGAAATTCTACCTCACATGTGATATGACTCTGAGGGTCCTTAAAACAAACAAAAAAAAAAAATGTTTAGACTCTGACTCACATTGACTCTGAAATTGATGCTAACTCAGTACTGCAGAAGAATCCAAAATCACAAAAATACATGATTATATTACTCTCACTAAAAATATGGAAAACACAGCTCTCTGCAGTTATTTCTAGTGTTTTTGTTTCTGGAAGAGGCAAATCCAGGAAAACTTTTCATTTCAAAAAGAAATAGGATATACCAGAAACTATGATGCAGTAAGACTGGGTGTGGATTTAGTAGCTAGTCCTATCTGAAAGTAGTTAAATCTGGTTCCTTCATATCTGGCCACTGTTTATATTAGCTGTTGTTGAACATATTAAATAATACATCATTTTCATGTACAGTCAAGATCCTCTAGGTCTTCGGTCCTGAATGCTCCATAACTCCTTTACCTTGTCCTCCATTCTTTTCTTGTTTGTTCTTCTCAAGGAAAGTGAGGAAGGATAACATCTCCCTTTATGGGATGAGCCAGGCCACTTCTGCAGCACTAGCTACATAGTAAACATGAAGGAAGAACAACACAAAATACTTTTATTAAGTTAGAGGAGCCAGGGTATTGAGAAGCAAGTAAGAAAGATTGGAATAGAGAAATGTTTGCCCCTTTTCAAATAGAAGCTTCTTTGCTTAGCACATTAGCACACATGGGTTTTTAAGGTTCATATTTTTCCTTATGCATATAAGTTTCTCCTTCTAGGGAGCAGATTAAGGGAGAGAGAGAGTTTTAGCCATTTTCCCATGTGTTTCCCCTGTTGCCCCCAGTAATTGTGATTTAGTTGGTCTGGGATATGGTTTGGGTTTTAGAATTTTAAATCACCAAGTGATTCCCAAATAATTTTGTGTCTATCAGGGGTTGGGTACATCAACTTTACCTGGGAGTATTAAAAAAAAACCTATGTCTGAGTATATATCCCAGACGTCCTGAGTGAGAACCCCAAAATAAAGGGCTGGAGCTCCTCAAGTGACTTTTGTGCACACCCCATTCAGGCCCCACCGGCAGCAGCAGTCTTCGGCAGCATGGATATTACCTGAATAAACAGACTGCAAAAAAGGCTTGTGGCACCTTCTTTCCCTCGCTCTAGAAATCTATGTCTCATGCCCCCTTTTATGGACTGAACATAATTCACTACATAAATGCTTTCATTTAAAACTCACAGCTACCTACCTCCTGCTCTGCATTTCTTCAGGACATACACTTCTTTGGTGGTTCTGTGCTGCCTCATTCCTAATATGCTTCATGGGTATGCTCTTGTTCCAGCTCAACTGAAAGCTTCCCAAGGGGAAAGGCTTCACCGTGTAGTATTTAATTTGGATTCTACACCACCCATATAATGTCCTGGATGTTATATAGCACAATACAGACATCATACATGGAGAGACAGAGAAAGAGTTCAAGGAGTATAAATATAACTGAAAAATAAACAAGTGTATTCATTCAACATTATTCTGAACAAAAATATTGAATTTGTAAGCTACATTGTAGATGAAGAATATTTAATATTTCAGGAGCTCTCAAGTATATTATGTCTGTATTTTACTTTGTACTTTATAAAGAACTTACAAATTTACCAACCTATGTGATTGCTACCAGAACCTTACTGTGAAATAAACAGGACTTTTTATAGATGTCTAAGTAGGTGACCCAGAGGGGAAATGACTTGCCCAGATCCCACCTGATGGCTGGTAGAACCAGGTGTAGAACCTAGTTCTCTTGACTTGCAGTCCCGGTAGTTCTTTTCCATTCCCATGGCCTCTCTATCCTCCGCTCACCACTGACTCTCACATCTGCATCTTCAGCCCTCATCTCTCTCCTAAGATCTACATTTACAATTACATTTGAGAGAATTCTACCTTCAGGTTGAGCAATATTTCAGGTGAATCAACCCTGGTGATCAATGGTGTGACAGATGTCATAGCCGGACTGCCTTCACATCCTCTAGCATTATTTCAAACTCATCAGGGAACTTTTTTTTCAGTTGACCCCATCTCTTTTTTTCCCCCAAATCCTATGTTTCTCTACCCTATTTGATTTTGTCATTTTTTTTTTCATTTCCCATTTCTCCCTTTCATTCACTTTCCTTAACTAGTCACTCACAAGGTCCCATTGATTCAGCTTCAGCAGCGGCTCCCATATCTGTCTTCTCTTTTTCTGTGGCCACTGCTGTTTTCCCGTACAGGCACAACTGCAGTAGTCTTTTAAATGATTTCCTGCCTTTAATTCATTAACTCTCCAATCCTCACCTCTCAGTGCCTCCTAATTTTAAACCACAGACTTAGTTACCCTATTTCTCTATTTGATAATCTTTTAAAGAAAAATTCACAAGGCTTTTAAGGTCTTCTGTAGCCTATTCACAAACTGTCTTTCTAACCTTAACTTTTCATAGATCTTATATATCCTAGCCACCAAGAACCTGTGACTATTCTCTAAACACTTCAGAAACATCCCCTTCTATGACTTCGTACATTTTTTTCAAGGGTTTGTTCTCTATTGGCCTAAATTACGCTTTGCTCCCTGCATCCTCACCCACTTGATTGTCAAAACATACTCCTCCAAGAAAGCACAAATTAAAAACTGTTTTCCCCAATCTTCTTCAATCTCCAGCTTTGGTTCTGGCTGATGGCTTCTCTACACTCTATTAGTAGTTTAATTTGTACTTCTCTTGCCACATTTAATTTTACCTTATATTATGATTTTATATGCTGTAAATGTATATCCCATCTAGAATAAGGCTTCTTGAGAGCAGGATCCAAGTTTTCGTCGACTTGAAACAAGATGGTCATAAATAATATATAAACTCATTTATTTTTGTATTCCCCACCAATCTGCATGATCTCAAATGAGAAGTTAAATAGCTCCTTGACTGAATTATAGAAAGATTCATGTGTCCCATATTGAGATAGAGTGGATGACTTCTAAAGTTTTAACTTCAACATTGAATAATTGTTTCCAAAAATTATAATGGATGAGTCATTTAATAAAAATTTGCTTAATTACAAATGTTTCTGGGACTCATCTAATTTAATTAGTGAAAAAAAATTGTATATCATGCATCCAGGACAGGTTCTGACCCAACTGGCTCACAAGCTCTGGCAACACATTAACAGTCTGTCAAGATGATACATACCTAAGTCCATTCTTAATCAATAGGAGAAGAGCTGACTATATGTGAGATGTATGGAATTTGCTATCTGTAATTTCAATTTTACCTTTCTATTAAAACCACCCTTTTTCCTACTAGTCAATTTAAATCAGGTCCACAATTTAAAAAACTTACAAATTAGCTGAAAAACTGTATTTTGTTAAAGAAGAATCAGGATTAAGCATCTTGAAATAATTTACTAGAAACTCCAAACAAATCACTATTAATACCACTTTCTACAAAATACTATATTTGCAATTTTGTTTTATAAGGAGAAAATATTTTTCTTTTTATATTTCTTGGAATTCTACTTTTGTCAAAACTTAAGTTTTTATAATAAATGCAAATAACAAAATAGTCATATCTTATAAACTAATAATATGAGGTGACTTTGATAATATGCCATTCTAATGACTATTCACAAATACATACTTATTATACAGAATTTAATGAGGCAGTAAACATGAAAGAAAAAATCAACCTATAAAATAATTGGTAAAATAGTAGAGTTCATGTTTTTTACTAAGTGGACAAGGTACTAGGATTGATCTGTTAATTATACACAGACAAAATCAATTTCATTTTAGTAACATCTTGAAATATGTCAAATTTCCCACCTCACTTTAGATGTAAACTTCACTTTCAGCTTTAGAAAACACTCATCAACATATTCTGATTCTACTGTAAAGTTTTTAAAGTATACTAAAAATTAATTGCTGTAAAATGGTACCACTATCGTCAACAATACTAAACACCTAAAAAGGGTCATTTTTAATGACATCTCTTGGTCTTCTGAAAGAAAAAATGTCAAAATTTGTATGTTATTGAATGCCAAAGAGAAAAAAGTGCAACATGCTAGTTTTAACTTCAGCTGGAACAAAGACTAGGCATTAAACTACACTGTCCCATGCTAAACAGTAATTCTATTGAGAAATTGTATTACGCCAAACATCAGTTCTCTTGAGAATTCTTATTGAATCAACTTATGCCCATCTTGCACATTAGCAACACCATTATTTAATTTTGTCATACAAATACTCAGACAAATTTGTTTTTTGGCATCTAATATACAAACCAATATGTTTGAAATGAGCGAAATGTTTTCACTGCCAACCAGTTTATCAATAGTAAAGGTAAAGCCATATTTGGCCAGCAATTTTAACCCGAGGCCACAGCATTTTTCAGTCAACTATGGACATTTGACAATTTCCAGTTCCTCAGTTCGATGATCCTTCCCCACTAAAAATACACTTGAAAGAAAAAGAAGATTGAGGCAGAGGAAGGCGGCTACGCAGTCATAGTTATGACATGTCACTCTTCGGGAATCCAAAAATAGTGAATCTGGCACCACTTGGGTTTGTCCATATGACCATGAATGAAAAAACAAGCAAGCAAACATATTTTTGTCTATGGAATTCTATCAATGTCAGTCCCATGAATATGGTTGCCAGATGGGCGGTTTTCTTTCTCTACCATGTGGAAAGATTTTTATTTTTAATGCAGGTAGACCAAATTTTTCATGCTGGCATGATTCTTTCATAGCTTTTAAATGACTCACTCCTATTGGATTGTATTTAAAAATAAGATTTTTAAATGTTGTATTTTAAAAACATTTTATTATGGAAATTTTCCAACATACACAGAATAGAATGTTTTATTGAATCCTCATTTACTCATCACCGTTGTTTCAAAGCAATATCAATGTTTTTCCAATTTTGTTTTATTTATATCTCATCATACTTTTTCTTTTGGAATGCATTAAAGCAAATCTCAGATATCATGCCATTTTACCTATAAACAATCCATTAGACATCTCCACTGAAAATGGCAATTACTTCTAACCTATCAAATCATTCTAGCATCTTACAAAATGACAGTAATTTCTTAATGTCATCTAATACTTAGTTTTAAATTCAAATTTACCTCATTGTCACGTACATATCTGTTCACAGTTTATTCATTTCACAAAGTGTTAAGTTGCATACCACCATACATTGCTTTTAAATTTATTGATTTCCTGGGGAAAATAGTTGCACATTAATATTTGGTTGATTACTTTATTGTCATGTCATTTAAGTTCTACTAACTCAGGCCTTCTCAATGGAGAGGTTACATGCCCACAATAGGGAAAGTTCAAGCAGTGCAAAGGCAGATAGACAAATAGTATATGAAGAATATATTATTTTCCTGATATATTATTTTCCTTAAAAAGCCTCCTTACTGGGGTACAACAAAGAGAAAGGTGATCAAACTCCTCTAACTCCCAATTCCAATAAATTAGTGGTGAGATTTAGAAACTTAAACAAATTCCAGTTTGATTTGGAGGGCAAAAGAGTAAGCGATGCTGTGTGCGTTCTTTCAGATGCTACATGAGTTGCATAATATCCAGAGCTCCTGTTTGTATTGATGACAAAATTGGGCAGGGGGTTCAGGAGTTTTTAGCTATTATCAAGTCCCCTACTGATTTTTCACCTAATGGATTTAACATTCTTTGGCCTTCATTGCCTGCCTCCATTATTAAGGATCAAAAAATAACAATTTTCCACTCTCCTCTTTCCTCCTGCATTTATTAGCTGGAATTCTTTCCATAATGAAGAACTTTCCCATATCAATAATTAGGCTACCTTGAACTATATAATGCATAGAGGAAATGTAGGTCAAATGCTTGACTCCTTTAGCTACAAAAATTAAGAGAGTGACTTCACATACTACCAACTTCTAACAGAGACCAACGAGGTTTTCTAAAATGTTTTTATACATTATGAACTTATACAAGTTTATGTATTCAATTTGCTTTGCCTTTGGTCCTTTTTCATCTTGACTCTCAACTTGCCTCACGTTAGGTCAGAGAAAACCTCTTCAAAAGGACTGTGTCCTTTTGATGTGATGACCTTAGTCTCTGAGCACTTTTCTATTTTCTGGAACAAGTTGTCCCCAGCTTAGTTTTTATATTTTTTTACCAAGGTCTGGAATTAGGAGCCCTGGTTCTTTTCTCACTGGAAATATTATTTGAAAACTTTATCCTAGCCACTGTGTATGCTATGTATAGATTTTCATTCTCCTGGGCATTTTTCTTGGGCAGAGCTACAAAATACATCCCTTTTTTTGATAGAAACAAATCAGAAGGTCATGCTAGTATTTTGGATTTAAGTTTAAGATTATAGTTTTTGGCCAGCTTCTCTGTTTTTGAAACTTTGTGTCTTTTCTGTTACTCAAAAATATTGATCCCTAACATAGTTGTTCATTCCCTCTCTCTCTCCCCCTCTCTCAGTTACCTATCTACTTGAAACAATAAGGCCATTATTATAATTAACAATAGTCAAACAAATGTAGTTTATTCTGTTTTTTGGTCCTCTTAGATCCCTATTAGATTATGCTTCACAAGAGATATATCAATAAATACTATTTTAAGTTTTAATAATTCCATTTTAGTGTAGTTATGATAGCAACATGTTATGTAGTACAATTCATACCTTTTAGTTTGTTTTCAACTTTTAGGAATTCTTTTTGACTTTGCTTTTTTAAAAAAAATAGTTGTACCAAATATTTACATGCTTTCAAAATCAAAACTATATAAAACCAAGTATATTCACAGATGTTGGCTTCTATCTCTATCACTTCTATCTTATTTTTTTACTTTCTTCTATAGGTAATTACTTTGATTCATTTTTAGTTTATCTTTTGCTTTCATTTGAAATTATAAGCATAAATGTATATTTATGTCTTCTACTTGCTTACAAAAATGTAAGCTCATACTATAAGCTCTTCTGTATCTTACATTTCCCTTACAATTTATACTGGAGATCACTTAACATCACTAAATAGTGCTCTTCCTCCTTCCTCCCTTTTTTTTTTTTTTTCCATCATAGCACTATATAGTACTGCTGTCTGCTCAACCAATTTCCTATGGATGGGTGTGTTTCATGCCTGCTATTTTTATAAATAATGTTAAAACAAATAGCCTTTGTATACAGGACTCTATATTTTTTCCAATGAAACTTCAGGATAAATTCCTAGAAGTAAAGTTTTTTAGTTACAGAACACTACATATAAAATTGCCCAGTTCTCTGTAGGTGTTTTACAATTTCCTCTTCCCACCCATAATGTGCAATGTCTCTCTATGGCCTCATTGACAGATTGTATTGTAAAGCTTTCATTATTTTTGATAATCTGATAAGTGAGAAATGAAAACAGTGTAGTTTTAATTTGCATTTCTCATATTAGTATGATGATGAGCATTTTTCATACATTAAAGGACCACTGCATTTATTTTTTCAATTACCTGTTAATATTTTTGCCAATTTTCATTGGGGTTTTGAACTTTTTCTTCTGTTTATATATAAAAAGTGCTAAGACTTCTAATCATGGTTTGGACCCAAAGTGGCTCTGGGCAAGTTACCCTCACAAAAATGGTGGTAGCCACTGGGTATATACAAACCATTTACCAGATAGAGAAATTGATTCACAATAAAATAAACAATTTTACTTTTATAATTATTAGTTTGTAGTTGCAGTGGTGTTATGTAACATTGAAATCATTTTATCTACTTTATAAGTGAATAAAATTGTGCAAATAGAAATCTACTCAGAGAATCAATCAGAAAAAAATTGATGATATAACAATATATTATTTTTTAACCTTTAGAATATGGTATGTTTTTAACCTTCCCTGTGTAAGTGAGGAAAGACCATCATCACCCTCATTTCACATCAAACTCTAACATATGGAAGCTAATTTATAAACGTAAATCTTTGGGGAAATACACTGCAACAGTAATGTAAAATAAAAATGCATTTTGATTATAAGATGTAAGAAACAGATATATGGACCTGAAATAAATAACTCCATAACCATAATTACAGCTTCCCAAGTACAATGCTGTTTCTTAGATAACCCCACCTTTTTGTTATAATGAAGCCAGACTTTCTCCTTTGCCCTCAGAAGGCCACAAATTATAAGCCTCCTGACCTCCAACCAATTGGATCCACTATCATAGCTGTGCCCGAGAGCATACCAAAGACAGAAACTAAAACAAAAATCACTGAAACTGAGGAAAAGTTCCATTGTGCCAGTTAAGAGATGAATGAGAATATATGAACTATATTTCTAGGATAGACTTATTTTATCCTACAAAGTAAGGGGAATAGATGAAAATTAATATCTTGTGTACCCTGAATAAAATTAGTTCCAGAATATTTTGTATTGTATTTTCCCACTTTGATTTTGGAATAGACTTAAGCTAATTTCATTACACAAAATCATTAGATTCTTTTTAAGGTATTTTGGAATTTGAAGTAGGTGAAAGGTTAAGGCTACTACTCCCCAGAAATTGCTAGCAGGTTTATAATAATAGCAACACATGCAGATATTTATTAACAATAGTCACATAGTCAGTTCTACAAGTTTGACATATCTGCCATCCCTGAAGCTCTGAAAATCTCTTGCAGGAAAAGTTTTGCCTAAGGCAAATGCAATGCCATTCTAGGAGCAGAATTTAGCTAACCTTTTGTCAGCACCAGAGAACCAAGAGTCCTCTGGGCCAGTAGCATACAAGAAAGTTTAAAAAAGAAGTCTGCACTGTCACCCCTAAAGATGGTAACAAGGACCCATGGATGTTAATGATTCATCCATCCAAAGGTGGAGAAGGGTCTACAATATTCCAGCAAGTGCATGTATGTTGAATGTTATTAATTTGACCAATACTATTTAGAATATCCTATATTCAAATTAACAAGCCACCAATATCAGAAGTGAAAACCCATTTCTCTTTTAGATTCTATACAAATTAACAAAGCCTCTGGTCTGGATGAAAGATGAAGATATTCAGAGTACTTTTAATAGCTGCCTCTGCACAGTGGTCTTCCCTCCAATTAAATGTTCAGTGATGACTGTGGCATAAGATTTTCTGATTAGACAATCGCTTGCCTCTTAAGTATGGCTCAAACAGTATCTCACCACTTATGCTAAACTACTTTAATGTGTACTGCAGGTGTTATAATTATTCTATGAGGAGGATAGGTAATGCTTCTTTTCTTCATTGTGCTTTCATTGTATTTTTAAAGGAAATTTTGAAATCATCAATTTCATTAGTAATATTTTTCTTTGAGAATAAATCATCATATTTCACAATAATATTTTTATATTGAGAATGAAAATGTGCAAGGAATTTCCAGGTTTACTTACATAGGATTCTACAACATTTTTTTGCCACCGTAATTCCCTCTAATGCTAATTTTCTGATTAGAAACAGACACAAAAAATGTAACAAGTCTTCAACCATTACTTAAAATAAGTACTCCTCTAAGTGCATGTACAAAAATTCAACCTGCCTTAATTGTCTCAAATTAGAAGACCATCTGATTCCTTTAACCCCAGGCACCAGAGCGTTACAGGTGCACTAGCATCAAGTAAGTGTGTTTGTGTGCGCTGAGACCAAGAGGGAATGGAGGCCTGAAGAGGGCAAGAGAGGCCTTGGGAAATCCTGCTGTAGGCTTTGCCAGAGAGCATTTCATTCCTGCTATTGTTTTTTTTCTGCTTAACTGCCCTTCAAGTTGTGCCTGAGGATTTTTAAAGTGCAGTGAGGTTGTTAAAGGACAAAGACTAAAGTGTTGTGTGGGAATAACCAGTTGAAGTTGACCAAGATTATAAAGTAATTTGCAAAGCTATTTGCTTCTACACAGAACATTTAAGTGTTAGAATATCATGCCACTACAAAAGAATTATCTAAAATGAGGTAATATGCTGTATTGCACTGTACAGGCTATAAGCAATTATGGAGGGATATACTTTCTTCACTTGTGTTAATAAAGCTGAGCAGAATATAAAGAAATAAAAGCCTGGAGTATATAACAACTCCTGAGGCAAATTGAAAGAAATTATGAAAGAATTCATTGTATTACTGAAACAAAGCAAAATGAAATGCATTGTGACAACATGATATAAATCACAGGATAATATCACATCTTAATAACCAATGCTGAATAGAAGAGAGACTTCTGTGTTGATTTACTGTGTAGAAAATGTGACATGACAGAAGACCCGTCACCAGCCAAATCTGTACATACTAGTGCTGTCAGTTATGCTTTCCTTTTGAGGGTATGACTGAGAAGTCGTCCAGACCAGAATGGACAAGAGTTGAACAAAGTACGGTCAGCAATTCTCCCTGCCTGCCCTGTTCCACGGAGTTAGTGCTGTGATCTTCTATCATCCTGAAATAAAATCCCAAAGCCAGTTTTTTTATTCAGCAACATAAACTTTCAGCTAATTACCATGTGCCAAAACAAGGCTCCAGAAAGTATAATCTATTAGCAATAACTTGTGTCTAACAATATAATTGCATCTGGAATAATGAAATGTTCATTTTAGTATTAAAATTAATAATGTCATATCAATGCCATTAATAATTAAGGATTCTTTTTATAACATCACATCATTAATAACAACTCATTATGAAAAATTCTCCTAATATCCACAATAATAAACATAATATCATATTGTCTTCCTATAGTTACAATTTTGCAAGCATAATGAAAATGCTGTTCACATACTGGACTAGACCCTGCTGCGTCAGAGGACAGCAGTGCTGGAAACACATTACATTTTTAGATAAATAAGGTATCTTATTTTCCCAGACACTAATTTGTGAGTGAAAAATTTGATTAAATAGAAAGCCCAAGAAAATTCTGTTTAAAATCATCTATTTCCATGTTTACAGGGAATAGTGGATGGAATCAGGGGCAGTGCACAATTGCTTTTACTGTGTTAGCTCTTAGCTTAGTATTAGCCTACTTCCTTACTTGGGAATGGGTGCATGAACATTTTTTTTTGCTTCAATACTTTAACATGTTATATATAACATTTTAATATATATAACATTGCATAACAATTTTTATAGTCCACTTCCCTATCTTTGGAGGGAAACAAATCTCAGCTATTCAGTACAGGTTTCACTACCTTGGGGATGCATTCTAACACAAAAAGATACCTCTAGATCAGATATAAGCATAAGATAGCCTGTGAGCCAAATGTGTCTACCCACAGCTTGTCTTTTGTAAATAAAGTTTTATTGAAGCATAGCCATACCCATGTGTTTACATATTACTTCTGGCTGCTTTCACCCTATAACAGCAGGGCTGAGTAGTTATAACATAGACCACATGGGCCACAGAGCTGAGATATTTACTATATATCTGGCCCTTCACGGCAAAAGCATATTGACTTCATCTCTTGATGATAGACAGAAAATAATTTTGACATCTCTAAAACACAGATAAGGAAAATAAAAAGAGACAAGGGAGTCAATAATATATCCTTAAGAACTGTCATGTTCATATTTTATATTTTATCATGACATTAAAATAGTAAACTATAACTGCATTATTCATTATCATTGTTTGAGTAAAAATGTTTAATCTAAGGTCAATGCTGAAAACAGAGATTGGGTAAAGTATGCATTAGGTAAAGTATGCTCCCAATGCTGCTTCTTCCTAAGAGCTTAAAGTTATCTCCATTTGTGTGGCATTAGCTGGTGCTAGGCAACAAATGAATGTTATCAATACAGGTGCTGAAGTATCTGGGATTCATCTCCCTGACTCATCTCCTTCCAGCTCCTCAAATTCATTCCAACTTCTTCATGTGGGATGAAGACTAGACCTTCAGTCCCTCCCCAAATCACTATCAAGAATAGAAAATCAGGGGCCAAAACTGCCACATAAATGAAGAGTACAACTACCTAAAAAATGAAAGAGTACAACAAAGGGGGCTGAATGGCGTATTTGAAGCAGAATTAAAATAATAAACCAATAACGTAAAAGAAGCATCAAAAATATACTTAAGGAGATAAGGAAATATATAAGTAATCTGAAGCAAAACCAAGATATGATGAAAAAGAAGTTGAAAATATGAATTAGATAATAGGTATGAAAAAGATAATAAAGAACACTTATTACATGTAGAACAAATGAGTGAGTTATATTGCCAAATTGAAGAACTGTCTCAGAAGGCAGTAGGGATAGGGGGAAGATGGGGGTGTGGTAGGAGGGAGCACATTCCACTTCCCCCTACACATGGGAGAAAAACCTGGTCGGTTTACGGCAGAACAGAGCAAACAGCCATCAGACACACAGCGTATTTGAAAACAGGAGATGGAAAATGGAAAATGGTAGTGGACATTAAAAAACCAGATGGTAAGGAGAGTACTTCAGAACAATAAGAGCCCAAGGGGCAGCGCAGATACCAGGACGGGGGCTGAGGCCCCGGCCGGCACTCTCCAGGCTCGCCACAAGATTAGGGAGGGAACTGCAACCGCTCCATCCCCAGCAAAACAAGGATTCAGCAGCACCGGGATAAACCTGGTTGCTTGAAATCTCACAGAGAGGAGTTAAAGTCTCAGTGGCAAACAAGCTGGGGATTTGAATACCCACACATAGCCCTGGGAGGACTGCATTCAGGAGCTCGCACAACTGTTGGTGCCTGCACACCATCTGGGATGGCTGTGCGGGGATCTATCCATGCCCATGCAACACCAGGGACCTACTCGATGGTGCCCATGCGCCACTGGGGACCTGTGCAATGATTGGCGCCCCTGTGACAATGGAACATGTGCGTGAGCACAAATGGCTGCAAGATCTTAGGCGCCCGTGTGCAACCGGGGTAGGTGCACACCACCTCAGAACATATGCCTGAGGCCCTGTGCGGAGAGGCCCCGGGCTAGCTATGAGGAGAATAGCCAAAAGATAACAGTGCTCCACAGGAAGAAGAGTGATACAGTCATCCCAGGGCCATTGCAGCCAGCAAAACCAGAAAATCGGCTTGGCAAGATTGAAAACAGCAAGAGTTGTTGGTTTTGGTTATTTCTTTCTTTTTTTAATTTTTTATTATTTTTTATTATTTTTATCTTTTTTTACCCCTCAACTCTTTTTGCTTCTCATTACTTCCTTCTTGTTTTATTCCTGCTTCCTCTCTTCCCAATTTTATCTTTTCTTCCTTCCTTTTTTCTCCTTTCTTTCTTTCTTCTTCTTTTCCTTCTCTTTTCATTTTTTTCTTCCTCTTTTCTCTCTTTAAATACCCATGAGTGAGATGAACACAAAACAAAACAAAAAACCCTGGAACTGTGAAAAAAACAGAGTTGGTCCAAAAGAGGGAGGATTTCAACAGCTGAGAGAGCAGAAGCTGTGAACACAAGGATACCCAAAGGAGACAACACCACTGAATCTCACAGGCATTCTACCACAGAAGTCCACACCATAAACCCAGGAAGCCAGAACAGATCAATTTAAGGAGATGACACTAACTAGAAGAGTCTCACAAACAATGGGAAGACAAAGAAACAATCCCCAAATAAAAGGAAAGAAGGAGGCCCCAGAAAGAATGCTAAATGAAATGGAGGCAACTGAACTATCAGATTTTGAGTTCAAAGCAATGGTTGTCAGGAAGCTCAAAGAGTTCTCAACCAGCTACCAGAAACTACAGGGAAGCTACGATGAACTCACTGCAAACTATACCAACATGAAAAAGGAAATAGAAATTATCAACAAGGGCCAAGAAGAAATGAAGAATAAAATTTCTGAACTGAAGAACACAGTGGAAGGAATGAAAAGCAGAATCGATGAAGCAGAAGATCAGATCAGTAAGTTGGAGGACGAAGTAGAAAAAAAAATCCACAAAGAGCAAGAAAAGGAAAAGAGGCTCAGAAAGAATGAAGAGGGATTAAGAGAAATGCAAGACAATATGAAAAATAATAATATCCGTATAATTTGGATTCCAGAAGGAGAAGAAGAAGAGCAAGGGATAGAAAACCTATTTGAAAAAATACTGATGGAAAACTTCCCTAATTTGATGAGAGAAAAAGTCACACAAATCCAGGAAACACAGAGAGTCCCAATCAAGAGGACCCCGAAGAGGCCCACTTCAAGACACATCATAATTAAAATGGCAAAGTTCCAAGACAAACAGAGAATCTTAAAGGCACCAAAGGAGAAAAAGGAAGTAACATACAAGGGAGCCCCAATAAGGTTAGCAGCTGACTTCTCAATGGAAATGCTCCAAGCCGGAAGAGAATGGCAAGAAATATTCCAAGTAATGAGAACCAAAGGCCTGCAGCCAAGACTACTTTACCCAGCAAGGCTTTCAATCAAGATAGAAGGCCAAATAAGGAGCTTCCCAGACAAAAGAAATCTAAAAGAATACACCTCTACCAAACCAGTCTGCAAGAGATACTAAAGGGACTGCTTTAAGGAAAGGAAGGAAAGGGGGGGGGAACACAGGTACGAAAATGGCAATGAATAAGTACCTATCAATAATAACCTTAAATGTAACTGGATTAAATGCTCCAATCAAAAGGCATAGAATAGCTGAATGGATAAGAAAGCATGACTCACACATATGCTGCCTACAAGACACCCACCTCAGGAAAAAAGACCTACACAGACTCAAGGTGAAGGGCTGGAAACAAATTTTCCAAGCAAACTGACACAAAAAAAGCTGGGGTAGCAAAACTTCTATCAGACAAAATAGACTTCAAAAGAAGAGCCATAAGGAGAGACCCAGAAGGTCACCACATAATGCTCAAGGGAGGAATCCACCAAGAAGACACAAACATTATAAATATATATGCACTCAACATAAGAGCACCTAAATACATAAAGAAAATCTTAGAGGACTTCAAGAAAGATATTGACAGCAACACAATTATAGTAGGGGATTTTAACACCCCACTGTCAAAAATGGACAGATCTTCCAAAGAAATAATAAACTAAGATATTGTGGCATTGAACAACATTCTAGATGAAATGGACTTAATTGATATATATAGAGTCCTTCACCCCAAAGAAACTGAATACACATTCTTTTCAAATGCACATGGAACATTTTCAAGGATAGACAACATGATAGAACACAATACAAGCCTCAAAAAATTCAAGAAAATTGAAATCATACCAAGCATTTTCTCCAACCACAAGGGACTGAAACTAGAAACCAACCCCAAGGGGAAAAACCCAAAATCCTCAAATTCATGGAGATTGAATAGCATGCTATTAAACAATGAATGGGTCAAGAATGAAATTAGGGAAGAAATCAAAAGGTTTCTGAAAACGAATGAAAGCAAACTCACAACGACCCAAAACTTATGGGACACAACAAAGGCAGTCCTCAGAGGGAAGTTCATAACAATACAGGACTACCTAAAAAAGATAGAAACATTTCAAACAAACAACCTAGCCCTATGCCTACAAGCACTTGAGGAACAACACCAAAGACAACCCAGAGCAAGTAGAAGGAAGGAAATAACCCAGATCAGAGCAGAATTAAATGACATAGAGACTAAAAGCACAATTCTAAGGATCAATGAATCCAGGAGCTGGTTCTTTGCAAAGATAAACATAATTGACAAGCCTTTAAGCAGGCTCATCAAGAAAAAAGAGAGAGGACCCAAATAAACACAATCAGAAATGAAAGAGGAGAGAGTATAACTGACACCACAGAAATACAAAGAATTGTAAGAAACTACTATGAAGAACTGTATGCCAAGAAATTTGAAAACCTAGGTGAAATGGACAAGTTTCTAGAAAAATGTAATCTCCCAAAACTCAATGAAGAAGAAGCAGGAAGCCTGAACAGACCAATAACAGCTGATGAAATTGAAGCAGTAATCAAAAAACTTCCAACACACAGAAGCCTGGGACCAGATGATTTCACAGGAGAATTCTACAAAGCATTTAAGAAGAGCTAACCCCTATTCTTCACACAATTTTGAAAAAATCCAAAATGATGGAAGACTCCCAAACTCCTTCTATGAAGCCAGCATCATCCTAATCCCCAAACCAGATAAAGACATAACAAAGAAAGAAAACTTCAGGCCCATATCGCTGATAAACATAGACGCTAAAATTCTCAACAAAATGTTGGCAAACCACATCCAACAATACATTAAAAAGATCATACCCCATGACCAAGTGGGATTCATCCCAGGGATGCAAGGATGGCTCAAGATTCACAAATCAGTAAATGTAATACATCACATAAACAAAAGCAAAGACAAAAATCACATGATCATATCAATAGATGTGAAAAAAGCATTTGATAAGGTACAACACCCATTTATGATAAAACACTCAGCAAAGTGGGAATAGAGGGAGCATTCCTCAACATAATAAAGGCCATATATGAGAGGCCTACAGCCAACATCATACTCAACGGGCAAAAACTAAAATCTTTTCCACTAAGATCAGGAACAAGACAAGAATGTCCACTTTCACCACTTCTATTCAATATAGTATTGGAAGTATTGGCCACAGCGATTAGACAAGAAAAGGAAATAAAGGCATCCAAATTGGAAATGAGGAAACAAAAGGATCATTATTTGCAGATGACATGATAGTGTACATAGAAAATCCTATAGATTCAGCCAAAAAGTTGCTTCACCTAATAAATGAATTTGGCCAAACAGCCGGATATAAGATCAATGTCCAGAAATCAAAGTTATTTCTGTATACCAACAATGAAAGAGCAGAAGCAGAAATCAATAAAAAAAAATCCCATTCAATATAGCAAAAAGAAAAATAAAATACCTAGGAATAAACCTAACCAAGGAGGTAAAGGACCTATACACAGAAAACTACACAACACTGAAGAAAAAAGAGTCAAGGAAGACACAAACAAATGGAAACATATACTGTGTTCATGGATCGGATGAATTAACATCATCAAAATGTCCATACTACCCAAAGCAATTTACAGATTCCATGCAACACCTATTAAAGTACCAATAGCATATTTCACAGACATAGAACAAACACTTCACAAACTTATGTGGAACCATAAATGACTTCGAATAGCTGCAGCAATTTTGAGAAAGAAGAGCAAAGTAGGAAGGATCGCAATACCTGTCACCAAACTGTATTACAAGGCCCCTGTAATCAAAACAGCCTGGTACTGGCACAAAAACAGGCTCATGGACCAGTGGAATAGAACAGAGAGCTCAGAAATAAACCCAATTCTCTATGGTCAATGAGTATTCGACAAAGGAGGCAGCAACATAAAATGGAGTAAACGTAGCCTCTTCAACAAGTGGTGTTGCGAGAACTGGACAGCTACGTGCAAAAAAAAATGAAACTTGAACACCAACTTACACCATACACAAAAATAAATTCAAGGTAGATAAAAGATTTAAATATAAGCCGTGACTCCATGAAAGTCCTAGAGGAGAACATAGGCAGGAAAATCTCAGATATTTCATGCACAACATTTTTACTGATATGTCCCCTAAAGCAAGGAACATAAAGAATAAACAAATGGGATCTCATCAAAATAAAAAGCTTCTGCATGGCTAAAGAAAACAGTATTGAAATCAAAAGAGAACCAACTATATGGGAAAACATATTTGCTAATGATACCTCAGACAAGGGTTTCATCTCCAACATATATAAAGAACTTACATGACTCCACTCTAAGAAGACAAGTAACCCAATTAAAAAATGGGCAAAGGACTTGAACAGGCACTTCACCAAAGAGGACATACAGAGGATCCAGAGACACATGAAAAGATGCTCAGTATTGCTAGCTATCAGAGAGATGCAAATTAAAACCACAATGAGATACCACTTCACACCTGTCAGAATGGCCATCATAAACAAAGCAACAAACAACAAGTGTTGGAGAGGTTGTGGAGAAAAGGGGACCCTAGTGCACTGTTGGTGGGATTGCAGACTGGTACAACCACTATGGAAAGCAGTATGGAATTTCCTAAGAAAACTAAAAGTGGATCTACCTTTTGACCCAGCAATTCCACTGCTAGGATTATATCCTAAGAACTCTGAAACACCAATCCAAAAGAACCTATGCACCCCAATGTTCATAGCAGCACAATTTACAATAGCCAAGTGTTAGAAGCAACCTAGGTGCCCATCAGTAAATGAATGGATCAAAAAACTGTGGTACATTTACATAATGGAATTCTATGCAGCAGAAAGAAAGAAGGAGCTCCTACTATTTGCAACAGCATGGATGGAACTGGAGAGCATTATGCTAAGCGAAATAAGCCAGAAAGTGAAAGACAAATACCGTATGATCTCACCTTTAACAGGAACCTAATCAACAAAACAAACAAGCAAGCAAAATATAACCAAAGATACTGAAATTGAGAACAGGCTGACAGTTACCAGAGGGGAGAGGGGAGGGAATTTCAGAGGAAAAGTAGAAGAGTTTAGAGCAACAAGAATAAAGGACACATGGACAAAAACTAGGGGGGGTTGGAAAATGGAGGGAGGTGGGGAGGGTTTGGGCAGTGGGCTGGGATGGGAGTAAAGAAAACTGCGCAAGAACAACAATAAAATTAAAATTAAAATTAAAAAAAATTCACTGACATGAAACTTATGTTTTTAAAATTTCAGTGCAACAGAAGATTTACTAATGAATTCAGGAAGCATGACATAATAAAATAGTTCATGTCTTTTCTTTTTTGTTTGTTTGTTTTTATTTTTTAAATTATTTATTTACTTATTTTTTATTTTAATTGTTGTTCTTGTCTAAAAAAAGGAGAAGGCAGTAGGAAGGCATAGAGACATAAAAATACAACGGAAAAAATAAAAATAATAAAATACTAGAAATAAAAAATAAAATAGGAATAAAAATACTACAATTATCAGAAGAGATATTTGAAAAAAGGGGGGAAAGGTTCCCACAATAAAGCTGGATGAATGACCTCAAATACAATGTATTTATTTTGCTAAAAGAAGATGTAATAAAACAAATCCTCACCTGGACACATTACAGTAATATTAAGAACATCAAAGAAAAACAAAATTTTAAAGACCTTCCAGAGAGAAAGAGCATATTTCCTGCACAGGAATAAGAATCATGTCATGAAATGTATTAAAGTGACACTAGATTAAAAAAAGAAAAACAAGAAATCATACTTTTAAAGTATTTATGGAAGAGAAACTTAGAATTTTACAGCCAAAGGTCAATAAAGATTTCCTCTGTTAAAAACAAACAGACAAACAACCTCACGGTTTTAGCAATGACTATAAAGACTAATACCAAAAACACTAATGTAATAAGAACTCCAAAGAAGAAAAAAAAAAAAAACAGGAGGAAACTTCCATATATATAGAAAAGATAATCAAATGTCTTGTAACAGTGTATTATCTAGGAAGGAAGGAAGGAAGGAAGGAAGGAAGGAAGGAAGGAAGGAAGGAAGGAAGGCAGGCTGAATAGAAGAAATGAAAAATCCTGGGTTGTTGTGACTCCAAAACAACCCAGGACCAAAAATCAAGAAATAACAAGATCTTTCTAGATGTAGAGCTAAAGGGAGACCAATGGGACAGAAGAACATGGCTAAGTAAATATCTGCTTTGGGAGGATAAATAGAAACACTGTGATTAAGAAATTAATAGGAATAAGAAAATATGAGTAGAAGTACCAAGTTAAGGGTAACCACCATTAGAACAAAAATAAATATAAAACTTTAAGACAAGCTGAAAAAGAAAACTCAATGCACACTAAGTAAAGATTACAAATGAAAACACATCTGAATGTTTGCTCATGGAAGAAAATGGGAAATGAAGATAAAGGGAGTGAATGAATGAATGAAGTAAGAAAGAGTCTTATATGAACCAATGTCAACAAAGAGCCACAAATAATTATAAATTCCATCCTCTGCACCTGAAGTCCAAACAAAATACACAAATGAATGAAAGAAAGAAAATTACCATGTTTGTCTTTCATTTAAAAATTAAACCAGGTGTTCCTTAAAATTTGGCCTTCAAAATATACTTGTGTTGGGTTATATTTGCAGTATATGAATATCTAGGGCATTAAGTCCCTTGGATATAAATTAAACAGTTTGTTTAACCCTATAAAAATTTGATAAGTGAATGCTAGGGAAAACAAAAAATGGAACTAACCTGTTCTCTGCCTGAAGAGAGCAAACTGAGTGACTCTCAGTGGTTTATGATGATGAGTAATACTAAAAAACACAGCCAATTTCTATATGAGAGTGAGTTTTATTGCCTAAGCTAAAGCACACTGGCATTTTACTTCCATAAAAACTTGAGAGGTTTTGCTTTACTATTACAAATTCATGTAAAACAAACTGCAAGTGTGTGTGGTATCTTTGTGGGGAATGCTTTCAGAACATCCCTCTTTTCATCGGGAGGTAAAGGATCCTGAATTCTGATGCTGGTAGTGCTTAATTTTGTCCCCATTTTCCCAGGTACTGAGTAATGTTTGACATTTGAAACGAAACAATTTCATTTCCCAGGATGAGTTGGTTCATTGAGGAAGGCTGCCATAAGGAGAGCTTTGCTTTGTGAATCAGTGTTAATAGCCAATGTGAAATCTGAGCTGAGGGGTATACATATTACTCCTTACTGAGCAATATCTTTTTGAAAGGCCTATATGTGAAATCAGCAAAGTGAGTCATTTAGATCTTTGTCATTTGGTGGAGAGGGCAGCTAGAGAGCCATCAAGGCGGGGGGTGGGGGGAGCTGGTGGAGAATGGAAGTAACTCCTACCATGGCTGGTAGGGCAGAGTAATACTCAGAGTCCAAGCTATGCAGTTAGAAGCACTTAAGCCAGAACCTTGACTTTATTGATATGAAGCCCTTCTGAATCTGTTTTCTTATCTCTAAAATGAGGATAATAGCACCTACTGAAAAAGTTATTGTCAAATTTTTAAAACATAAAATACAGAAAGAAATTAGCACACAATAAGCATAAAAATACTATCATTCCCATTCCCTTACTGGAGACCTCAAGTTAAGTTTTTCTTATTCTTCTTCTTGTAGAAACAATAAGGGTCTAGAAATAGCTCCTTAAATTAATGTCAGGAGCTACAATTTCTGCTCCTTCTGTACCCAGAAAATGTGCACCCCCGTATGTGAAGTGGTGGTCAGGAGCAGTTCTTAAGGGAAAGTACAGACAGAGGAGATGAGTGATGAAATTCTCACCTGAGCTTACCACATTTGGCCTTGAGTTAAGCATGTCTTTGTTCTGCTAACTTCTTAGACTTCTCTGACACTATAGCCCACTTTCCTTAATCCAGAGAGAGGTTTATCCCCACCAGTGCCTGCCATGACTTCCTCAGCCTGAGCAGTCCCTATCTTTTTGGTCTATAGAAGCTGGGATTCTAGGATTGGCTCCTGCATCTGATAGTTGAGTATGACAATGGCTTAGACTCCTTCAGGATTAACATTTGTTTCAAACCTGTATTGATGACCTTCTAGACTCTGGAAAAAACGAGTTGAAGTTCAAGATATTTGAGTAAGTATTGAAAAAATAGCAAGTGATAAACGAGAAATACAGGTATATTGTATTGACCCATGAGTTGCAGTTTCCTTGCAAATGCGTAGTAAAATTGTGCTTAACAACTTCATTTTTGTAGTGCAAACATTTCTAATTTATACACGGTATAACTTTTTAAAAGGTAAAAACACATTTTGGAAAAAAATTAAGTTGTATATTTAATCCATATCTTTCAGAGGAAGCAGAATTTGCTACCCCCAAAATATGCCTTTTGGGGGTATTGATTTTTTAAGCTGGTTATTTTTAAGAAATGAAAGACCAAGGGAAACTGCCTGTAAAAATTTAGAGGACCTGCTCTAAAAAAAGGAGACATCGTCATAAATAACTGTAGTTTAATGTGGATTAGTGTGTGATAGACTTGTGATAGATGGGAGGAAACTAGCAAGGCCCATTTGATCCAAATCCTGTGTCTCATGGTTAAAGTTGGCCTAGCAAACATTTGTTTACCACATATCTGCATTTCCATCCTTGTGAATTGTCTTCTTGCCCTTTGAAGTCTCACACCATGCCCCCTGTCACCCCACCCCTTTCTATTTAGCTCAAGATGGGATATGAGTTTCAACGGACTGATTTGTCCTTAGGTCTTATATTCTTACAGTACCTACATATGTACACATGTAATACATTTGGTTATTTTTTCCTGTTAACCAGCCTTCTGTCAATTTGATTATTAGATCAACCAGAAGAATGTAGACAGGTAGGAGAAAAAATATGTCTCTTCCCTTATATCCACAATAAAATTTGATACAGATAAAAGACCTAATGTAAACTAATAAAAGTATAGTATTACTAGAAGAAACTACATTAGCATGAGCTTACATTCTTGGGGAAGGGAGAGCCTTCTTAAGCGAAACACAGAATGAAGATGACACAAATATACTGATGAACTAATCTATTAAAGAAACCAGTGACACATAAATATATAATTAAAACAACAGAAAAATATTTTCATGTGTGTGACATGGATCTTGGCAGAGTATAAATCTATGCAGTAGGGATGACTGAAGGCCTTCAAACAGGGGAATGGCTGAACACTGTAAATATTACAAAGTCATAGTCAAATGAAATTTTCTTTATGAAAATCTCATCAAACTATTTTGTTAATGATAGACATTAGCCACATGAATAAAAAATAGAAAATATGCTGTACCAAGTTACACAAAATTAAAGGTTTTATAAGTTAATACTTTTGACATAATTATTTATATTATATCAACATAAGTATGATATATGAACATATTTAACATAAATATCATCTTACTTAACAAAAACAACAAAAACTGCGAATAGTATAATAATGTTTCCAAGTCATCAACATGCTTTAAAGCAGAAGATACAAAATTAGCCTCTGCAAACACTGGGGGCCAAAGGACTCAGCAACAAAAAATACTAGTAGCTATTTCACAATGAGATTTAAATAATCTCATTGAGATTCTTTAATTGAGATTAAAGCTACCTGGAGATTTAAATAATAAAACGATAAAATACCTCATGTAAAGCCCTTAATGTAGGGCCTGGGTGGTAGGACTAAATGTCAACTAATACACTGATCAGGCCTGAGGAAACAAAACCTGAGGACTCTCCTCATACTGCCCCAAATAGTTACAGAAGCTTCCAAGAAACAAATTATGTGGTTCAAGTTCAAAATATGTTTGAAATTAGCTTGAGATAGCCTTTGATGCTAGAAAGTCTTTGTACAAAAAAATACATGAGACAGAATTACATGGGAAGGTATGTGAACTACACCAATTACTTTCTATTTACTTAAACATTTCCATTTCGTTTTATTGGATGTACTGGGAATGCAGGCCGAAGTTTACCGGTTCTGAAAAACCTCCAGCCCTCAGTGGCCATCTCTGCAAGATGGTGGAGAGAGCTGCGCTTGTTGTTTTAGGTTCTATTGCCTAGATTCTAACATGGAGCCTTGTGTATTTAATACATGTGCATATGGTTGCATATTTCTTCAGATGCAAATTTTAAAACATTAACTGGAAATCTTTATATATAAGAACTGATAAAGGTAGTTTGACTCAGTATATTTATACAAATAAAAATAAAACTGGACTTTATGTAGGAAACAGAAAGACAAACCTTTTTTACAGTTCAATCAAATAAGAAGGAAACAAGTCCTCATTGTTTAAGAATAAAATTCTCACAAGAAAGGGGAAATATTTGTTTCTACCAGCTATTCAACTTGTACAAATATACATTTAAATAGGCACTTTCCCTGGTATCCAGTCCTTGAGATATCCATTTAAATAGCTTTTGGCTATTACTACCTAGTTTTTAAAATAGTTCTGTTTTCAGTGTCAAACATTTGGTGTCCATTTGCTACATTTAAAAAAAAGTGTGGGCAATGTTGTGTTCTTTGAGATACAGTAACATGACAAAAAGTGACAAATGAGGGAATGTGTCACAAGGAAGCATAATATATTATAGCAGGGTGATATGCTGATACTCAACGAATCCATAATATGCATCTTTCTTTTTATTTGCTACTACGGCAGAGAAGATTATTCTTATAGATTAAGGGACTACTGTCACATCTTAGGTAACAAAGTAAATATATTTCACTGCATTAATATTTCTCTACAAGACTGTCATGTGCTTTTCTGTACTTCCCTTCTATTAATTTCAGATTAGCAGCAGATGCATTTATAAACAGAAATCTATTCCTTATGCCTGACTTATACAGTGGCAACACAATATTCTGAGTCTGAATTCCAAATAATTAATGAGGAAAAAAGGCTAATGACAACAATGGACATAAGAATAGGTTTAAACACAATGGCATTTTTGATGATTTCCACAGGATCCTCTATATAAAAATACAACAATGCATAAAAATCTCTAATTTTAAACAGAAAATTATCTAGATCATAAAAATATTTTAAAACAAAAATCACATTGTCTTTTTATGTATCTATTCATGTTTAATAAGTCATATATATATATTTATTTTTGTTCCAAATGTTAGCAACCAGTACCATCTATGATATTCAGTAAAGATGGCTTCCCATCATCTTTTTAAATATAATTATGGACCCTTGGCTTTTTTTTTAAGAGAGGTATACATGTTGCTGTGTTTTGCAGAATGTTTCTGAGGTATGTATTGAAGCCAAAGGAAACTACATACAATCTGTGTTATTACGGTAAGTATTTGTGATCATTATATATTTTAACACCAAAATAATATGCATTGTGAATACAAATGCAATATTAATGTAAGTTGAAAAGAGGAAGCATTTTTTTTTTTGCTAAAAGTAAAGCTTTGTTAAGATGCTTTTCCTTCTTTTCATCCTGATTTCTTTCCATTAATTTTCTTTATTTCTTCTATCCTGTTCTCTTATTTATTATCAGGAAGGGATACCCACTGACCAATTTGCTCAGTACCATCTCATAACTACTAGAGTGTGGCTTAAAATCAAAAGCTTGTTTTATATGTGAAAAGACTATATGAGTGAATTTAAACAAGCATTCTGAAGGAATTCACTACTAGTGTAGTGTACACAACTTTCCCAAGACATGGTGGCTCGTGTGCCATTAAGTTGATTCTTTTGTTCTAACTTCTGTATATATAAAGATAAGTTCATTAAAATAAAACAGCAAGTAAATTTTATTTTCACAGGTCAAAAAATACAAATTAACTCACTTGTGAAGCAATCACAAGTTATTCCATTTCTTCTCACTTATAAAAATAACTAACAAAAGAGAAATTAATTAATTAATTCTGTACTCACAGGTTACATAGACTCATACTCATAATTAAATATGTTTAATACTTCTATGCAGCAAAGGAACATCAATTTAAGATAAAAGTGCTTTGATATTATGAGTATTGTTATAAGTATGAAACTCAACATTTACATGTAGTAAGTTAGACTATTTTAAAATTTCCAGTTAAGTTTTTGTATTCAGTATGCAGAATATTTAGTCATGGAAAAGACTTATTTTTTTTTAGGTGAAAATGCCTTTTGCTCTAGTAGAAGAGTGTAAAATCATTACTGATACAGAATATAACTTTTTCAGAGAAGAAAGGCACTTGATTATGTAGATGTTCTTTTAGAAATAATTTTTTTTGTCAAAGATTTGTTGACCAAACTGTCCCTTAAATGTAAAACCAGAACTACTTCAGAATTATTAAAAATTTGGGAATATATATACTTAATGGATGATAAAGTTTATAAATCATGTATCACCTTACAAAAACAAAAGATCAAAATATTCTCACACAATTATCTTTCAAGACATAATTCTGGACATAAAAATGTATATAATTTGTTTAGGGAATGTTAATATAAAAAGGTAAAAATGGGCAGCTTTTAATTTGTAGCAATAAATATTTTATTTTAAAAAGATAACAGGCTTTTATTGTTTGAAAGAACATGTTATGAATGTCCTAATAAATACTTCTATTTCCATAGACACACATGTCTAACTCACTTGACACAGGCAACAATTCCAGTCCATTACCAGAATATCTGCTCCCTAGAGAAATGTACCTCCTCACACAAAATAAATTCATTCTTCTGTGATGCTCATCGAAAAATAAAAAAAAATAAATACAACTACTTTTTCTCTAAGTACTGGAATTGTGTTTTGAAATTTGCTTTACCCAATCTCCAGATTAATTCAAACTCAAACTTACCAGTAGCAGCAGCATCCCAAAGAAGGAGTAGTCTACGTAGCCATGATGGATTAAGGCCACACATCAAATTGCATTCAGCTGTGTCAGTATCTTTAAGGACATGGTCTATTGTGAGTTAAAGGAATCTTTATTTTTAAAATCATAAAGCTTTCCACAATTTTATATTTCTGATCTTGATTCATATCTGATCCCTTTTTATAACTCATTATACATGAAAGGCTGCACAACACCAAATTCTGCTGCCTTTGCGGGAAAAAATCCCAGTACTACTACAACCATAAACAGACAACAGATAGATTTATAGAACATCTAATATCTCCATCTGAATAGTATTTTGGTAAATCAAACAAATCAAAATTATAATAATTTAATATTCATTAAATGTTTGGAAATAATTAAGATAAATTATATAGAATTTTGTCTCTCTTATTTCCAGCCTTTTATTCAGCAGTAATGGTGGACAAAAAGTATTTTGCAATTGAAATTTAGCATTTTCTCAAGTTTCAGAGACTATGGAAGCAACCTAGACACTAGTACTCTGCCATCCTCCTCCCTTCCCACCCAGATAGCTCAGTTGGCTGCTTTACCATTGAACTTATAGTCAGGGGTGTGCTGGTAAATGTTTAACAACTGACTTTTCAGAAGAAGAAAAAAAGGCTTATTCATTGTGTTTGATAATTTCTTTGGTGAACTTCCTCCCAACATGGCCAATCTCCTGCTACCTATGTAGTGTCTGACTCAGGCAGCACACCATTATACAGTATTTCCATCATACTTATACAACTGTCGTAAATAACATCAAAACATAGAAAATGTAGTAAAATATTTAATTTAATATAGATTGCTAATTGTAAGTTTATGTAATTTGATTTTTAATAATGGTTATTTTAAATAACCAAAAGTCCCCAAAATTTAATAATTGACTCTTGTAAGCTGGTTTACTCCAGGAAATCTTTCATATATGCTAATTTTAAAAATGTATACTATTTTAAATACTTCCTGTTAAAACTATCAATATTTGAAAGCATAAAACAACAGCATTATAGTAACCTTACTGTCATTACTCTGTCAAATTTCAAGTAGCCAGCATTTTTATGTCTCTTGTATCAAAAAGACAAATGAATCTTTGTTATTATAATTTTTTAAGCCCATAGAATTATCTTTTTAAAGCCTCTTTGGTCATGTCATCCTCCTTAGCTGAGACATTGCTTATTATCTTTGCTAAATGATTTGTAACCTTGAGAATATTCTGGACAACTGTTGTACTTACTTACACTGGCCGATTTTCTGAAAACGAAAGATGTTGATGGAAAGACAATGGATACAAACCTCCCTTGGGAGTTTCACACTGATATGTGAAAAGGTAGCCCAGGAGGTAGGAGAGAGATTCCTAAATGGTCTGGGGTAGATGTTTTGAATATGACATTAATGTATAAATCAGCCTTTATTTTTCTGAGTTGCCTCTATGACCCCTTTTACATAGAGGAATAAGGCAATGGATGCAATGGACATTTCTTCACTTTTTTAATTTAAAAACTACTTTAGTGGCATATGACTATCATCTCTCTTGTATGTGGCCCTGAAGTAGTAGGCAGGAAGACAATAGTTTTGACTGATGAAACATGAAACAACCGTGTCATGGTGTTAGAATTCCTAATCAATAGTAGTTCCCCAGCTACAGTTTTCTTCTCCCCAGCCACTACTTCTCGTGGTTTCACATAGAGCAAAGTTCTTTCAATCTCTGGGAGAAGGTGCTTTTTCCAGCTCAGTGAGTTACCTAATAATCTTTCAAAGATCAAATTTCAGAGAGATTAAAAAAAAAAAAAACATGAAGAGTGGCCCTTTAAAGAAAGTAGAGAATAAGATTTGGAGAAATTCAATTTCAGTAATACTAATACCACTAAGTATTAATCAGTATATTTAGTATACTTGAATACTACATATAATTTTCAACTCATTTTGGGTACAGAAAGTAGATGGTTTTTGAAAAGAAATTTATATTTTATGTAGCCATTTATAAATTGCAAATTTCTTATCTGGAACTTAACATTGTTCAATCTCATTGACATTATTGTGTACACATATTATAATACTTGTGGTTAGGATAGGAATCATTGATAATTGTTAAGAGTATTTTTTAATTTTTAATCCTTTATCAGTATTTTTACATACCTACCTCTTTTCTTTCACTATAGGAATCCATTTTAGCTAAAACCCAAGATTCTGACTCTCATCTGTGTTTACCATCACTGTGATTGGAATGAGTAATTTTTCTTCCACCCATCATTCCCCATGAGAATGTGAAGTTTTCTCATATCATCTGGATCTAAGATGAATGAAACTTGACACATTTATTTAAAGGAGCTGCTTAACTATATCATTACTGCACGAAACTATCTGAGGCTGCTTTTGACATTTCACAATATGTGAAATTCACTGTGAATTAAAGTGAAATGAGTAACTAATAAAATAAAACACAGTTATTTGACCTATTTTTTTCTTCTTATATTTGCAAGAGAGTGGGGGTAAAAATTATAAGGCCAGGATTCACTGATGTCTCTTTATCAACCCCTTAATTGGAATCCCTGTCTTGCTAAATGCTGATGTAATTGGTTATGCATATCATGTACAAGAATTGTAGAGTGTTTCATAATTTGTACCTCTTGATTAAATAATTTATTTAAATAAAAATATTAACCTGAAACAGAGATGTCTTTTTTTTTTTTTACAGAATCAGTTTAGTTTATTCTAAATACAAGCCACTGGGTGACAAAAGGAAAATAAATAAAAAGCATACCTATTTTTGAAATTGTGTTTTGTCCTGAAAATAGGGAAAAAAAAACTAATGTCCTCACTGATAATGACTTAAGAAGGCAATTAATTTTAGGTTGTTTTGTAAATCTGAGGCTTTGAACTGATCTCTCCAGACTTCTTACCTTACAGTAAGGCTGCACTGTGGAAAATATAAAATGGTTTAGATAATGAGTTTCTAAACCACAGTTTTATATTTTTGCACCATGCTTTATATGAATTTTAGGAACTGAACTTTCAATAGAATTTTACATATTAAAATTTTAACTTCAAAGTCAAATTCTTACCTGTTTAGTTACTGCACTAATCTTGGGTAATTGCATTGCTTTTTCATGACTGTTACAGGTGAAATGCTATTTACAATGTTATTTTAGAAACTCTGTAACAAAGATCTTATTTAATATAGAGTTTCAGTTCATGTACATTTTACTTAATATCAAATAGAATGATATATTTGATCTCTGACCAGTTTGGAAAGCCAATGCTGACTACATAAACTACTATAAGAGTATTTTGCTTGCTTTGCTGATTTTAAAGCAAATGGCAAAATTCTGCAGATTTATGGTACAGTATATTGATAAAAATACATTATAACTACCATGCTCAATAAGTAACCAATTTAAGTTTTGAAAACCAATAAGTTACCAGCTCATATATAAATCCCACAACATGTTAAATAATGAAAACCTTCTGAAGGATCAAATAAAGAACATCAATTTAAAATTTTGTCGGAATTTTGGTTCATGAATGGCCTGACCTGTCCATGGATCAATGGAATAATTCTTTTAGTTTGAATGGGACTCTTGTCTCTTAATATAACATATTAAGTTATCAAAGTTCAATGTTATTGAAAAAATCCATTTTTTAATCACATATTAATGTATACGTTCATAGGAGAGTAACCAGGGAAAGCTATTATTACTGAAAAAATTCAAATAAGTTCTTGAATCTGTACTAAGAAGAATACTCAAATAAACTTAGGTCATTAAAGTATGCAACACAGAAAAACATTAGAAGACAGGAGATTATAAATGATTTAGTGTTTTTAAAATCTCCATGTTTAAAGCTGGGTGACCATGGTCTTATTTGTAGGTTCTAGAAACCAGTCTAGGTATGAAGTACTAGAATCTGACCCTGGACTTGGGCTTACATTGTTGTGCTGAATTCAAGGGGATTTAGTGTAGTTGTGACAAAACCATTTATCTTCTGGAGGATTCCTAGGAATTTAGACACCTTAAGTGAGCCTGGCTGGAGTGAGGGTGGGGGCAATAAATTATTTCTTCATGGGTGTCAACTGAGTTAAGGCACCAGGATGACCTATCAGTTACTTCTGATAGGACATTGCAGAGAGGCAGCCTGCAAAAAATGGAGAAAGAATGGTCTTTAAAATCAGAAAGCATCTGTCACGTTTTGCCATTCTTTCCACGAAAGCCTTTTCTGTGTACCTGCAGATTGATTTGTCTACAATGAAAAACTGATTATATCACTCTCCTAAACTCCTTAACTAACCACTTATAATTTGGTGTTCTTTATGATTTCTGTCTTCAGTGAATCATCGTAACTTTCAGAATTAAACCTAGGCTGCTTTTCTCAGACTAACAGGTCTGTGTCCTGTGTTCTAGTTTGCACTTCCCACTCTTTCTATGTTCTGATCATGTTAAACAGTTTGAAGATATTGGAATGTGCTTTGCTCTTTCACCACTCCATACCTTGCACACACTACCTGAAACATCCCTTCTTTTCAAACTTCCTCTTCAAACTTCTCCACCTTACTTGCTTTGGAGCTCTTACAGAAGCCTCATTCCTCAAGATTGAGTTCAAATACTCTTCATCTAGATTCTTTCCCAATCATCCTCGATTTCCCAATTCCCTGGCTGAGTGAAACATCCCTCTCATGTGCTCTCAGAACGCTGTTAACATTTCTATCCAAGCCTACAATGATGATGTACTGTAGCTACTAATAGCTTGTTTTTACATTGCAACAAAATACTGTTCCCAGGGCTATGACTTTTAACACCAAATCACTAACTCCATAAATAAGTACTCAGAATGACTTGTTGAATAAATGCTCAGGTGTCTTGAAAGAGAATTGAACTAGGAAACATTAACATGTCTATGATTTTGGAAAAGAAAAATTGGGGAAAAGCTATCAAAAGGAAAATCAATCACAGCTTAGAACGCTCAGGGTCTTGGTCAAATTTCTTTCCAGAATGCAACTTAAAGACAGACTTCAGTAGCATATTTATGTTTTTGGAAGAGCCATACTCCCCATCCCATAGTAATATTGCTACCCAGAGCTTGGGAAGAATTGTATCCCTTCATCATATCTGATCCTACCCCCACTTCCACAGTCCTTGAGTCTAAGGGCTCTCCAATCAATTCTTCTCTTGAACTCTTCCATAAGCTATCAGGAAAAAATCTGTTCTAGAATAATAAGCTTTAAAGAACATGTGTTTGGAGGGTTAATGCCTATCTAATCACTGTATGGAAAACACCTGAAATCAATAAGAGAAAAAACTTTTAAAAATTAATAAAAAATTAATTGTGATAAAAAACATACAACATAAAATTTACCACCTTTAGCATTCTTAAGTGTATAGTTTAGTAGTGTTAAGTTAGTCACATTGTTCACATGTTAGTATTAACATGTGATATTAACATGTATATTAACACATTCACAGATCTCCAGAATTTTTCGTCTTGGAAATTGAAATTCTATAGCCATTAAACAACAACTCCCTTTCACCCCCTCTCTCCAGCCCCCAGTAACCAATATTCTACTTTTTGTTGATATAAATTAGTGCCTCATATAAGTGGAATCATATGTACAATATTTGTCTTTCTGTGATTGGCTTAGTTTGCTTAGCATAATGTTTTCAAGGTTCATCTGAGTTATAGCAGATAATTTTTTTATTTTTAAAGCTGAGTAATATTCATGGTATGTATATATCACATTTCCTCTATCTATTTATCCATCAATGGACATTTGGGTTGTTTCCACCTCTTGGCTATTGTGAATAATGGTGCTATGAACATGGATGTGTAAATATCTCTTCAAGAGGCTGCTTTCAGTTTTTTTGGACATATATTGAGAAGTGGGGTGGATGTATCACATAGTAGTTCTAATTGTATTATTTTGAGTAATTATCTGCCATTTTCTGTAGTTCTTGCACCATTTTATAATCCTCTAACCATATACAAAGGTTCCAATTTCTCTCCATCTTCATCTATACTTATCTATTTTGTTTTGTTTTTGTTTGATTACATTGTTGAGCTGTGGAATCCAGATGAACCTGCATAAACCAAGTTTTTGTAATGTCTTTAAGTTACCTTGAGTTTCATTTGCAACAAAAGGAATCCTGTCTAATATATATTCCTCTGTCCCAATATAATTCCACACCTTACCACCTAGGCTTTACTGATACTTATGCCACCACAAATCCAATCAGTGAGAGATCTAGAGTTGACAGGGATCCTTGCTAGAAAATACAAATGTACCTCCTACTGTTGAGAAGCTTTTAGTCAAACTTTGCATGAGCTAACTTTATCAGGATACTCCTCTTAACGTCTAGCTCACAAAATCCTCACTTAAGGCTTCACAGTGAAAAGGAGAAAGAAGAAGGAAGAAAACGAAGTAAAAGATTGAGAGATGGAGGAGGGAAAGAGAAAAGGTACAGAAGCAGAAGAAGAAGAGGGGAAAAGTAGGGAGAGGAAGAAAAAAATTAAAGAAACCTGCTATTGGAGCACTTCGTGTATGAGGGCCTGCAATTCCTATCTAATCTGAAGAGATGCACAAAGGGGCCACAGGAGATTGTCACCAAAGTGGAGAGGCCAAGCTACAAAGGAAGATAAGAGGACGCGAGATGTAAACATGGCCTATTTTATTAGAACCGATCTTGGAGTGAGAAAATTAAAGTATCATCCTTGCTTGTCTACTCCCTAGGTCTCAGACCTCAAAGTTATCATAATGAAAACACTGAGGATTGATAAAAAAACAAAATTATAGTACAATTATAATAAAAGGATGGGGCAGATGGAGTGGAGTCAGAGAGGTCCATAGTAAGAAATCAATTGATAAATACTAAACTGAAAATTCAAGAAATAATGTTTTCAAATTATTTAGAAATATTACAACATTATAAGAGACAGTAATTGTTAAATGCAGTATAGTATCAAATTAACATTTTTAAAAATTTAATTACCACTCATTAACTGAAATCTGAGGTGGGCAGAAGTTGAGGGTATGGGGTTTCTTTTTTTAATTATAAGGTTTGTAAAATTTTTGCTTATAGCCATGTTATTGTATAACACAGGAGAGAATGAAGAAAGGAGCCACTACCCAGCATGATGGCTTCACATATTATTCTTCTCCAATTCAACTATTATAGGAAACTACTGAGCAGGTGGATGGCTACAGGTTAACATCTGCGTGTGTGGTATGTAGTAAGATGTGTGCTTGTGTCTGGTTGTGTCTGTGTATGTGTGTGTGTGTTTAACCAAATGAATTCTTGTAATTGTTTTACAACTTGCTTTACTTGTTAAGAATATACCAGGGTTATCATCCGTACTCTTTATGTTGAATAATTATAGGAGCATAGTCTTATTTATTTACCCATTCCTCTCATGATGGATTTCATATGCTTTTTAAAAAATATATTTGTCCTCTATTTTGGGAGTATTTTTCTATTAAATATAATTTATTTAGTATTGATTAAGTATCATAAACTATTTTATGATTACAGTGATAAAAATACAGGGAGAGAGAGCTATTTAGCCAGCTATAATACTGTATAATGAGCTTCATGGAGGGATGGCAAGGGGGTGTACAATAAATATGGTGTAAAACCAGTGGTTCATGTGACTCTCTACCTCCACAAGAAAAACATTACCATGGCAGAAAGGTGATGAAACTTTAAAAATCTATTTCATGAGAAAAAATGTCATTTATTTTTAAAGAAAGTAATAACAATATTTTGATTGAAATAAAAAAATTAAGTTAAAAACTCTGTGTAGTTTGGTGTACTTCAACTGACCATGATTTGGTAAGGAGGTAAATAGATGGTAGGGACATAAGGAGACAAGGAGGATGAGGGGAAAAGATGAAATAAATTCAAAATATATAGTTTCTCTACAATAGTTGTTTCATTCCTATAGGTTCAATGAAACTTAGCAGATTTGAAGATATCTTTACTAAGGCTAACGCTGGTTGTGTGTTGTTTAAATAAGTCCGGAGAACTAAAATGTGGGTGAGTTTCCTAGGATTAACTTGGTGAGAACACGTAAAAAACTTAGGCCACTCAAAACAAAGTGAACAATTCTGCTTATGCTCTGACCTTAACCAATGTTCTTAAGATGGTCATATAGAAATCGCTAGTACATGCTGACGTTATGATGATGCACACACACCAAAACCACAGGCTATAAGGCATGTCTGAGCGGGACATAAGTCTCCGTACCAATAAATACATTTTTAATCTGAAGAAAATAGACATAAAACTCTTGAAACTAAACTTTTCAGTATAGATCAGAACTGAAATATTCACTGGACTCCCCTCTAAAATCGAGAAAAAGATGTGTGATATCTAAAACAGTAAATTAGAGGCGTAGCTCTCATAGAAACGCATGGTACTGTGAAAGATCAAGCTTTGAATGTACAGGCTTAGGGGCATGTTCAAAGTCTTAGAAGGGTAAAAGATTTGGTTTCAATATTGTAATTAAATTAAGTTTCCATATTAGAAATTGTGTCAAATAAAATCTCAGATGTGAAAAAAATGTAACAGCAATTCATTTTATTGGGTTTAACCTAAAAACATTTTAGAATAATGGTCATTAAAACTTGTGACAAATCTGTATATATCTACACACATACTGTATATAGACACACACACATATCTGCTCAGTGTGTGTGGATGGTTCCAAATTCAGAAAGCAAATTATAGATATTGAAAAGAATAATCTTGTCTAAAGGCATCAGTAGAAGAAGGTCCATGCCTCACAGTCTATAAAGTAAAGCACTATAAAGAATGGGATTCTGACATATTCCCCAAAGAAGTGGAATTCCTAGGTCAAATGATCCATTTTTATTTTTTTGAGGAAACTCCATACTGTTTTCCATGGTGACTATACCAGTTTGCACTCCCACCAACAGTGCAAGAGTGTTCTCTTTTTTTTTTAAATTATATTTTATTGATTATGCTATTACAGTTGTCCCATTTTCCCCCCTTCATTCCCCTCCACCCTGCACACCCCCTCCCACCCACATTCCCCCCTTTAGTTCATGCCCATGTGTCATAAGTTCTTTAGCTTCTACATTTCCCACACTATTCTTGCCCTCCCCCTGTCTATTTTCTACCTACTGTCTATGCTACTTGTTCTGTGTACCTTGTCCCCTCTCTCCTCTTCCCACTCCCCTATTGCTAACCCTCCATGTGATCTCCATTTCTGTGTTTCTGTTCCTGTTCTAGCTGTTTGCTTAGTTGGCTTTTGCTTTAGGTCTGGTTGTTAATACCTGTGAGTTTGCTGTCTTTTTACTGTTCATATTTTTTATCTTCTTTTTCTTAGATAAGTCCCTTTAACATTTCATATAATAAGGGCTTGGTGATGATGAACTCCTTTAACTTGACCTTATCTTGAGAAGCACTTTATCTTCCCTTCCATTCTAAATGACAGCTTTGCTGCATAGAGCAATCTTGGATGTAGGTCTTTGATTTTCATGACTTGGAATACCTCTTTCCAGCCTCTTCTTGCCTGGAAGGTCTTTTTTGAGAAATCCGCTGACAGTCTGATTGGAACTCCTTTGTAGGTGACTGTCCCCTTATTCCTTGCTGCTTCTAGAATTCTCTCCTTCATATGAATCTTGGGTAATGTAATTATAATGTGCCTTGGTGTGTTCCTCCTTGGGTCCAAATTCTTTGGGACTCTCTGAGCTTCCTGGACTTCCTGGAATACTATTTCCTTTGCCAGATTGGGGAAGTTCTCCTTTATTATTTGTTCAAATAAGTTTTCCACTGGTCACTCTTCTTCTTCCCCTTCTGGCACCTTTATAATTCGGATGTTGGGATGTTTAAAGGTGTCCTGGAGGTTCCTAAGCCTCTCCTCATTTTTTTTTTTGAATTCTTGTTTCTTCCTTGTTTTTTGTTTGGTTGTTTCTTTCTTCCTTCTGGTCCACTCCATTGATTTGAGTCCCAGTTTTCCTCCCATCTCTGTTGGTTCCCCATGCATCTTTCTTCATTTCACTTATTGTAGCCTTCATTTTTTCATCTAATTTGTGAGCAAAATCAACCGATTCTGTAAGCATCCTG